>CM050415.1:136435-496276 GCA_027564155.1 Gymnocypris eckloni scoliostomus | reverse complement strand
TGTTTGAAGTGAAAAGTTAGTGAAACCTTAGTAAAATTGATAATAGAGTCCATGGACATGATATGTACCCCTAATTATAGAACGACTCAGGAATGGGAGAGAATAATGCATCGCACTGATTATTAAATGGAGACATGTTGATGTCATGAGACCGAGTTTGTGTTCAGGAGCCTGATGGCCTGGGGAAGAAGCTCCTCCTAAGTCTCTCAGTTTTGCCATCATGTTCGGAAGCGCTTGCCAGATGGCAGCAAAATGAAAAGATATTTACCAGGGTGTTTTGTGTCCTTGATGATTTTAGCAGCTCTGCTTTTGCAGCGTTTGAGGAAGATGTCCTGCAGAGAGGGAGAGCAGACCCTGAGATGCGCTCAGCTTAGTGCATAACTATCTGGAGCCGTTTCCATACCACACTGAGATACCACACCATCTGACCAACACCAATTAATTACTGCCTTAGATCCATACATGACCATATTTAAATATTACATATGCATTTTACATACACTAGGAATAAACTAATAAACTAGATGATTGATTGATCGATCGATCTAGTCACAGCAAACCCACAATCATATTGACTTAAAACTTTTAATTTGAGCACTATACAGCACAGTGACACATTCTTTAATTATATACAAAACCTATTAAGCCTATGTTTTTTCAATTGTTTAGACACTAAAAGTTGTACTTGAGGCAAATTACATGCTTTAAATTAAATTTGCTATTGTAAAACAAACTTTTCAAAACTTGCATCATGGATTCTATCAAATTCCAACAGATAAAAAAATCAATAAGTGACTGACTCTGTTAGAAATCTTACAATGGGCCATGTTCCAACCGGACAATAATCCAAACACAAACCTCAAAACAACACAAAATGGGTCACTGGTTACAAAACCATGCTTCTGCTATGGCCATTACAGTCCTGAACCCTATATAGAAAAGGAGTGAGATGAACTGAAGAGAAGAAGCACCAACATGGTGCTGGTAATCTAAAGGATCTGGAGCTATTCTGGATGGAGGAATGGCCTCTGATCTCTCTGACCTCATCAGGCATTATAGGAGAACATTTTGAGCTGTTAAACTGGCAAATGGAGGTTTCATAAAGTGTGCCGTTAATTTTTGCCAATGTGTATAAGAGAAAAACATTTATTTCTTAATGATATTTCTCCCCCATGTTAAATTCTTATTCTCCAATGAAAGGTTAGATTGTTGTGGTTTTTTACAATAAAAAATAAAAAGGATTAACAACGCAGATTAATTTTCACAGCCTTCTTTGATCATATTTACCCAGGGGGCTGATATGTTTAGCTATGACTGTAAATATATATACATACATACATGCACGCACAGTTTTTTTTATTATTTTATTTAGACATCATGAAATAAAATGTATCATATCGTGGTCCATGTCTAGTATTGAACCATGAGAAATCAAGTCACCCTATTTGTAAACCACAAACGAGAAATCGAGCCAAAATCAAATTTTCCAATTGTTAAACTACTAAACAATAAACGAGACATCTTTTCACTTCTAGTTATTCCAGCTCCAATCAAAGCCACAGCAGAACAATTTTGTGTCTCCGAGCAACACACAGCAGTGTTTCGTTACTGACATACTTTATTTCCAGCTTCCTGACAGACAGGCAGCAGCTGGTGAGGCTTGGAAAATTCTCATCCAGCGCCCACACCATCAGCACTGGTGCCCCTCAGGGCTGTTCTCTCCCCACTACTCTTCTCCCTGTACACCAATGACCAAAGACTCCTCTTTCAAGCTCCTAAAGTTGGCAGATGACACCAAAGTCATTGGCCTCATCCAGACTTGAAATTTTGCAGTGTAAATGCATGGCACCTCAGGTTCATCAAACAGTCTGTGTAAATGCATCTAATGCCATTTTAGATGCAGCTTCTGTGTTTGCTGCAGTGAAAAGATGGAGTTTATTGATACTGATTTCATTTGAATGGTAACAACTATGTCGTTTCTTATTATTCTAACTAAATTAATTGAAACAATGTAAGAATTTGATGTATAAGATAAAACATTTAATAAGGTTAGTGGAAAAAATTACAATTTATAAAACAGAGGGAAAAGACATCTGTTTTATTTTATACATCAACTTAATTGTTATTTCTACCTCTTTCCAGTCACAGAGCACTTTTACATTTGTCATTGTAGTATTTTAAATGAACTTTTGCTAAACTCAGGATTGATGAAACACTTGCTTTTGGAGATAAAATGTACAAATGTAAAAACTTACATAGACTGTCCTTACCTTAAATGTCACAATGGCACACCAGAACTGAAACAACAGCATGCTTACTATAGGCAAGTTCAAGGACAAATGCTTATATCAGGATTGGACTGAATACCTTGACAAGCTTCCCAGGAACATTGGCAAATTCACCCCCAGGGTGCCAAATAGCCAAAATGTCCAAGCATATCTCCAAGATATCGATTTCCATCTGAAAATGTGACCTCATGTTATGGACAAAAATAGACTATATTTGCTCTGAACAACGTCCAGTCCTGAAGTGCTCAGCTTCCTGAATCGGCAGCCTACTCACACAAAGACTGATTATCAACTGCTTCAAGAAGCCCTCATTAAAGAGTTCGGCGATCCTGAGTCCGAAAAAGGCTTAGTGGCTGCCCTGTAGACAAGACAAGGACGTCACGAACCTCCTCAAGCCTACTACAGCCGACTCAGACGAGCCTACTTTGGAACTTGCAACAAACCTGACACGGAGGACGAACTGAACTTCAAAACTCTTCCTAAGGAACCTTCATCCCGGCATAAGCCACCATCTTGGAGATCTCACACGTCCACTAACAATGAGTGCTCAGCAGTTGCGAGACTTGGCACAAAAAGCCTATGGCAGACGAAATTTGGCCTCAGAAAAGGGCGCCAAAACCCCAGCATTCCTTGACTTCAACACTCAAAGCTAAGGGTTGGCTCTAGAGGGCTCCCCACGCCAAGACAGCATCAAGCCGCCACCCAGAGAGTGGAATGCACCCTCATCCAACAAAAAACGGGACTCCCACGCTAGCACCTGACCTAAACAGAGGTATGACCGCTGGGACGGACCACGTGGATGACAATGCTCACCAGGACGTCACTGGGAGAAGTCATGGGACCAATCAAGGCCTCATGAGAATCATTGGGAGAGATCGTGGAAACGTCAAGGAAAAAATGACAAACTCACCCTGGAGCGACCAGCCCAAGGAATCGACAAAAAAATTCACAAAGATTCCAAGCCGACTGGGCTCAAACTGAATCCACACAATAGCAAAAGACACCACCGTATTTCGACTCACAAGAGCTGATGGAAATTATGATAAAAGAGTTCTTCTAATGAAAGGAGGAGGATCAGAAGTGGGAAAAGAAAGAGAACCAGATTCAGCCTGATGATTTCGGAAGAGAAGGCAGCGACCAGCCACAGAAAATCCTTCTCCTCACTTCATCCAGTATACGTTTCAACACTTATCCACTTCTCATTGGGAAAGATCTGCTTAATTGCTTTGAACCTTTAATAGACTTCAAGCACATAAAGATGTGGACACAAGTCCATGAGTAGTATCCAACGTATCAGTAGTATCCAATGAGTCGCAGTGTCAAGTCACAGACACCGCCCTAATTCACTGACTGATGATGCAGTATCAAAGCCAGGACTTGGCCTACTTTGGAACTTGCAACAGGAACCTGAACACGGAGACGAACTCTCTTCCTAAGGAACCTTCATCCCGGCATAAGCCACCATCTTGGAGATCTCACACGTCCACTAACAATGAGTGCTCAACAGTTGCCAGACTTGGCGCAAAAAGCCTACAGAAAACAAAATTTGGCCTCAGAAAAGGGCGCCAAAACCCCAGCATTCCTTGACTTCAACACTCAAAGCTAAGGATTGGCTCTAGAGGCGCCCAACCAAGAGAGTGTCAAGCCGCCACCCAGAGTGGAATGCACCCTCATCCAACAAAAAACGTGACTCCCATGCTGGCACTTGACCTAAACAGAGGTATGACCGCTGGGACGGACCATGTGGATGACAATGCTCACCAGAACGTCACTGGGAAAAGTCATGGGACCAATCAAGGCCTCATGAGAATCATTGGGAGAGATTGTGGAAAGCGTCAAGGAAAGCGACAAACTCACCCTGGAGCGACCAGCCCAAGGAATCAACAAAAAAATTCACAAAGATTCCAAGCCGACTGGGCTCAAACTGAAACCACACAAGAGCAAAAGACACCACCATATTTCGACTCAAAAGAGCTGATGGAAATTATGATAAAAGAGTTCTTCTAATGAAAGGAGGAGGATCGGAAGTGGGAAAAGAAAGAGAACCAGATTCAGCCTGATGATTTCGGAAGAGAAGGCAGCGACCAGCCACAGAAAATAGCACTCCTTCTCCTCACTTCATCCAGTATACGTTTCAACACTTATCCACTTCTCATTGGGAAAGATCTGCTTAATTGCTTTGAACCTTTAATAGACTTCAAGCACATAAAGATGTGGACACAAGTCCATGAGTAGTATCCAACGTATCCAGTAGTATCAATGAGTCGCAGTGTCAAGTCACAGACACCGCCCCTAATTCACTGACTGATGATGCAGTATCAAAGCCAGGGACTTGGACCAAGCTCAAGCAGCAAGGACCAGGATCCTCTCCTCTGCTCATTGCAGGAGCCTGAATCAAACAGGCCCCTTCAAATTATGACTGCAATAGATATCCAAGGCACATCAGTGTCCGGCACGGCACTAGCCCTGTGGGCAGAGAACTCAGCCATCAGCCTGAAGCTATTCAGAACATTGAAGTAAAACATCAGAGTCTACCATATGTCGCTAAGCACAGCCGCTTCCCTCTCAGTCCCTGGTCGACAACCATGGCCACCTCCAAGATCATCTGCGCTGTGGACATATGATGAAACCAGATTCACTACTTCCTCGTTTTCCCAGACCTGCCTCATGACATCTAAATTGGAGCGGATATCATGATCCAGCTCAATGCTTGCACTGATACCGTGAACGACATCACATGGGCTCCCCTGTCACACCCACTGACAACTTTAGTCACCCTCAAGAACCTCCAATCTGGTCAAACCATGCACTATGATCATGGAGCAAGAAGATGTGATACCTGTCCACAGCAAAAGTGTCAGTGTCTGCCTCAACATGCGACCTGGCCAGACTCTCAACAGTAACCTAGGCTTTTTCTAACCTTCCAGGACCTGCCTAAAACTCTGACCCTGGAAGCCACACCTCTCATTGAAGTGTCATCTTGTGCTGTGTAAGTGTTGTTCAACAACTGTACGGCCAAAAGACATCGTTCCCAAAAGCCAGTCACCTGGGATGGCTCATCAACCAGGCGTTCCATGACTTTGAACTAACGGTACCTGTCATAGGCCCCATGCCAGCCAAGCTAATGTCAGGCGAATATGGCGATACCGCGTGACATTCACAAAACCTCATAAAACCATTGCCATCACCTCTATTCTGCGGTGTCCAGAGAAGCGTCTGCCGCTTAGAACTAACAGATGACACTCACCTCACTGTCTACACTGTCTCAACACAGCCTGTGTCAGAATCACCTACACAGGTGACCATCAGGGCCCAAAGCTCCTCAAATGACTCAACTGCAGAGGAACCCTACGCCTGGTTCAATGCACAAATTCAACAGATCCTGAGTGAGGCGGATGCCCTCCACAATGAAGTGGATCGCCAAGGATTCAAAGAGCTTCTGCACAAGTACAAGGACTCCATCGCAAAGGATTTCCTTGATTGTGGCTTGACCAACATCCAACAAACGCATCCCAACAAACCCAAATACACTACCCACATTTGTGTGGCAGTACAAGATTCCAATAGTGTCATATGAGCCAGTGCAAGAAATTGTCGACTGGAAAAGGGGGTCATCCGGCCCTGTAACAGTAACAGTTTTCTAATGTTTCATCAGGAAACATGGGGTTAGCTTTCACTGTTATGCTGATGATACTCAGCTCTATATTTCTTCACGGCCCGGTGAAACACACCAAATTGATTACTACTAAATTCTGAAAAAACAGAGGTGTTAAGTATCGGACCTAAAAACCACACAAGTAATAACCTAGAACACTGTCTAACACTTGATGGCTGCTCTCTTGATTCTTCATCATCAGTCAAGAACCTAGGTGGGCTATTTGATAGCAATCTCTCATTTGACAGCCATGTTTCTAGCATTTGTAAAACCGATTTTTTTCATCTTAAAAATATATCTAAACTGAGACCTATGCTCTCAATGTCAAACGCAGAAATGTTAATTCATGCGTTTATGTGTAATGAGGAGTCAGTGGTGTTGGGATCCATATGCAGCTTTATTTAAAGGCTCAACGAGTGAAACAGGCACAGTTCAGATAACAGCATCAGGGACAACGAGAATAGGCAAAATCATAAACTGAGAGGAGGCAAGAGGCTCGAGGCAGCGCCAGACAGGTAATGAGTAAATACACCAGGCATGCTGGGTCAAAAGGCAGGCAGCAAATGATCAGAGTAGGTAAACATGAGAGTACTCCGCTTAAGTAGTCCATCTGATGACTAACACCTGTACGGATGATCAGCCCCAGGCACGGAGTTGTGGTAATTGAAGTCCGAATGAACCGGTTAGTACTCAGGTGAAGGAGCCTCTGGTGGTGATTGGAGGAGTCACAGAGGCCTGATTTGTGACATTATGACCTCAAGGTTAGATTATTGTAATGCTTTATTGGGTGGATGTTCTGCATGCTTAATAAACAAATTACAGATGGTTCAAACAAAGCAGCTAGAGTCCTTACTAGACCATACAGACTTTATTAAAGAATTTGCTGATTTTCTATCAGAGTTAGTGCTGGCTGCAGATAAGGTCTTAATTGTGGGTGATTTTAATATCCACGTTGATAATGAAAAGATGCATTAGAACCAGCATTCATAGACATTCTGAACTCTATCTGGGTTAGACAACACGTGTCAGGACCCTACTCATTGTCAAAATCATACTTTAGATTTAGTACTGTCACATGGAATTTATGTTAATGGTGGTTGAAGTTCTGCAGCAAAGCGATGACATATCAGATCACTATCTAGTCTTGTGTAAACTCCATATAGCTAAAGCTGTAAATTCAACTCATTCTTACAAATATGGAAGAACCATCACTTCTACCACAAAAGGTTGCTATGTAAGCAATCTTCCTGATTTATCTCAATTCCTCAGCACATCCAACAGCGCAGAAAAACGTGTTGATGTAACAGAAACTATGGATTCTCTCTTTTCTAGCACCTTAGATATGGTTGCTCCTTTACGCTTAAGGAAGATTAAGGAAAAGAGTCCAACACCATGGTATAATGAGCACACTCGCGCCCTAAATAGAGCAGCCTTGAAAATGGAGCGCAGGTGGAGGAAAACAAAACTAGAGGTATTTCGTATTACTTGACAGGAAAGTACCCTATCCTACAGAAAAGCACTAAAAGCTACTAGATCTGATTGCTTTTCGTCTTTTTAGAAGAACGCAAACATAACCCTAGGTATTTATTCAATACAGTGGCAAAATTAACAAAAAAAAAAACATCAACAGGTGTTAACATTTCCAAACAGCACAGCAGTAATGACTTTATGAACTATTTTACTTCCAAAATCAATACTATTAGAGATCAAACTGTAACCATGCAGCCGCCAGCTATAGTTTTACATCAAATTGTTCACTATAGATCCCCTGAGGAACAATTCCACTCATTCTCTACTATAGAAGAGGAAGAATTGTATAAACTTGTTAAATCAGCTAAACCAACAACATGTATGTTAGACCCTATTCCATCTAAACTACAACAAGATGTGCTTCCAGAAGTCATAGATCCTCGTTTGGCTATTATTAATTAATCATTGTCATTAGGGTATGTCCCCAAAACCTTTAAATTGGCTGTTATTAAGCCTCTCATTAAAACGACCCAACAAACTAGTTAACTACATACCGATTTCGAATCTCCCTTTTCTGTCAAAGATACTAGAAAAGGTAGCATCCTCACAATTATATCCCTTCTTATAGAAAAATTATATCTGTGAGGTTTTTCAGTCAGGATTTAAACCATCTCATAGTACTGAGACTGCTCTCATTAGAGTGACAAATGACCTGCTATTATCATCTGATCATGGCTGTATCTCTGAGTGCTCCTGGATCTTAGCGCTGCGTCGACACTATCAATCACAACATTTTTGAATAGACTTTAGATAGAAAACTATGTTGGCATTAGTGGAAGTGCATTAGCATGGTTCAAATCGTACTTATCTGACCGCCATTAATTTGTAGCAGTGAATGAAGAGGTATCATATCGATCACAAGTGCAGTATGGAGTACCTCAAGGCTCAGTACTAGGGCCTTTACTTTTCACGCTTTACATGTTACCCTTGGGAAATATCATCAGGAAACATGGGGTTAGCTTTCACTGTTATGCTGATGATACTCAGCTCTATATTTCTTCAAGGCCCGGTGAAACACACCAAATTGAGAAACTTATGGAATGCATAGTCGATATAAAAAACTGGATGATGAATAATTTCTTACTACTAAATTCTGAGAAAAAACAGAGGTGTTAATTATCGGACCTAAAAACCACACAAGTAATAACCTAGAACACTGTCTAACACTTGATGGCTGCTCTCTCGATTCTTCGTCATCAGTCAGGAACCTAGGTGTGCTATTTGATAGCAATCTCTCCTTTGACAGCCACGTTTCTAGCATTTGTAAAACTGATTTTGTTTCATCTTAAAAATATATATAAAATGAGACCTATGCTCTCAATGTCAAATACAGAAATGTTAATTAATGTGTTTATGACCTCAAGGTTAGATTATTATAATGCTTTATTGGGTGGTTGTTCTGCATGCTTAATAAACAAACTACAGATGGTCCAAAATTCAGCAGCAAGAGTTCTTACTAGAACCAGGAAGTATGACCACATTAGCCCGGTTCTGTCCACACTGCACTGGCTCCCTATTAAACATTGTATATATTTTAAAATCTTGTTAATTTCTTATAAAGCCCTGAATGGCTTAGCTTCTTAGTACTTGAGTGAGCTCTTATCACATTATAGTCCTTTACGTCCGCCACGATCTCAATACTCTGGCCATTTGATAATACCTAGCATATCAAAATCAACTGCGGGCAGCAGATCCTTTTTCTATTTAGCGCCCAAACTCTGGAACAATCTACCCAACACTGTTCGGGAGGTAGACACACTCAGTTTAAATCTAGATTAAAGACCCATCTCTTTAACCTGGCATACACATAACACACTAATACGCTTCTAATATTCAAATCCGTTAAAGGCAAGGCAAGGCAAGGCAAGGCAAGTTTATTTATATAGCACATTTCATACACATTGGTAATTCAAAGTGCTTTACATAAAAGTAAGTGAAATAATCATTCACAGCAATAAAAACAAGAAGTTAAAAATAATAAAACAAGGAATTTTAAAATGATATAGAAATTGATTTAAAATGAGATTTAAAACAGTTAAATAGAAAATGATTATACATAAAATACAATGCAGTCAGTTCGGACGTAGCACAGTGCTCATTCAACAAATGCACAGCTAAATAGATGAGTTTTGAGACTGGATTTAAATGTGGCTAATGTTTTAGCACATCTGATCTCTTCTGGAAAGGATTGTTAGGCTGCATTAATTAGGTCAACCGAAACCTGGAACACTTCGCATAAAACACGATGTACTTCATGAAGCATATTATGTTGAAAAGAGTATACCAAAAGTACCCGGATGGTCCACTATTTCAGGTCGATTTTTGAAGTGTGGATCCCTGCACACTCTAATGCAGGCATCCTCAAATCTGGCCCACTCCTGCAGAGTTTAGCGCTAACCCTAATCAAACACCTGAGCTTGCTAATCAGAGTCTTCATGATCATTAGAAAATCACAGGTAGGTGAGTTTGATCAGGGTTGGAGCTAAACTCTGTGGCAGATTGGCCCTCCAGGGAAAGATTTACATTTACATCTAGTTATTTTGCAGACGCTTTTATCCAAAGTGACTTACAATTGGCGAATACATAAAGCAATTCATCTTGAAGAGGCAAACAGACAGGAAGTGCTCATAACACAAGTCAAGTTTCACGTCTCACCCTGCATTTCAGTTCATACTATCCATCCTAAATATTATGTGAGATTACAATAAGTGAGTCCCAAATAGGGCTGCAACAACGAATCGATTAAATCGATAAAAATCGATTACTAAAAGTGTTGGCAACGAATTTCATAATCGATTCGTTGTGTCGCGCGACGCGGAGACGTTTGATTATAAAAAAATAAAAAAAACTTTAGTTGAGCGCGGAGCGGAGTGAACACACTCGGTCTCTCTCACGCACTGATGCTAGCAGAGTTCGGCGCTTCATAGACAGGGCGGAGCAAAACAAAAAAAACGAGTGGAGGTAGAGGAAAGATACATGGCGAAGGCAGAGAAATCCATGCGACCCAAGTCATCCAAGGTGTGGGAGCATTTCACACTAAATAAACAGAAAAAGTGTGTTAACTGCAAAATATGCAAAAGCGACATGGCATGGCACGGGAGCACCACGGCAATGATCCTGCACCTGAAACGCAAACATGTTGGAGTCTTTGATGAGGAGGAAGGGAGCTCAACAGCAGGGTAAGTCACTACAGAATCCTACCTTTGTGAGGTTTACTACCTTAGTAATTTTGTCTCGTTTCCAGTCCAAATATCTAAAAAATCTTAAATCAAGATTACTAGACAAGAAAAATGGCATGAGAAAATTAAGTGATGCTTAAAACTTCTGTTTGAGATTATATCTCATTAAGATAATTTTTCTTACCCCATTGGCAGATAATTTTGCTTGTTTTAAGCAAACAATCACTTAATTTTTTGGTGTTTTTTCAGAAAACAAGACATAATTTCTTATAATCGCTTAAATTAATGCATATATTTTGTGACAAACATCTTTATGAATTTACGTTTTGCTCAAGATAATTAAAGCAAAAGTTTTTAAATAACGAAAGAATATATGAAAGTATGGTTTTTGGGGTAAAAAACACCCCCGCTGTTGGGGCTAAAGGCGCCGTTATTAACATGTTAATAGATGGATTACTTTTCCACTTGTTGACATGACATAGTTAGATTCAGATGGTAAATATCATATATTATGTTGAGTGTCCATATTAGTGATATGAATATCTAATATCCCCATGTTTAGAATGAAACCATCATATTTAAAACATCATATCATATAATACAATATAATTTGTTGTTACTACTGTAAATACATATTTCATTATTATTGGATCTACATCAATACTTTCACAATCTTTACTTATTTAAAAATAAATAGTACAAACTTTGCTAAAGTGTTTGTTTTGAATAAATATTAACTTAGACATTATTTAAACAAAACATTATTTAAGCTGACGTATTTTTATCAATACCATGGGACTTTTACCCCATGCTGGTGGGCCTTACCCCGTGTGAGGGGTAAAAGGCCCCTCTTGCCACCTCATACATTTATAAGATTTTTAAACAAAATAAGCAAATTGAATTATTTATTTTCACACAAAATACAAATGTTCAATACAACGTATATATATATATTTTTTCTAGAATTATACATTTTAGGGGCAGTGATTAGCACATTTTTTTTTCTTAAGGGGGGCCTTTAGCCCGTTGTACCCTACACTTCGCTATATAATGCGCTATGCGGAAGTATGCTGGCTGAGATTCTATCGCAAATACATCAGCAGCGTTCGTGCATAGAGCGTATTAGGAAATGAAATGATCAACACAGATTAAGCAGAGTTCATCAGATGAACTGAGGAGGGCAGCAATGCGCCACTGATGCATCTGCCTGTACCGTCAATGTTGAAAGAGGAAGAACCTTATAAAGACCTGTTCGTTATTTTATTAATGTTGAAAGAACTGTGAACTTTTCCGCATAATGGAGTCAGTCATACAAATTAATCAAGGTTTTTCGTGTCTTGTTTTATTTATTTATTTTGCTGTGTGATTTACTTGATTTGTCTTTAACTGGTGATGTTTTGTTTTAACATTTAGGGGATACTAAATGGGACATACGCCACAAAGTATGGAACTACATCGAAGTGAAAAACCTGGCAAGTTTCCCTCGACCTGTGCACAACAGAATTCCCAATTTCAAGGTATCCAGATCAACAAAGGCCCCCTAAAGAGCAGACCAAGGCTAAACCATTTTTATTTACACACTAGTAAATATTTCTCAGCTACAGGGTAGGTGCTATTTGTAGACAGTATAGAAACAAACAAACATATAATTTTAAAACTGCCTATATGTTTTACAACAGTGTAAAAAAAAAAAAGGTTTTGTAGAGCCTACAATACTTTTTTCATATACTGTAATGTGTAGGCCTTTACACCTTTTTGCCACTTGTAGAGCATACTAAAAGTAATTTTATTTTTATATATAAATTAGTCGGTAAGTAGTGTGTAATGTTAGCAAGCAAGCTAGCTAACCAATGTATAGGTAAAGTTAATAGGCATGGTTTCTACAAATTCTACTATAGGATAGCATTAGGCTGAGGTATTTGGGTATTTTACATTATTAAGATGCATTTAAACATGAATTGTTGGATAATTAAAACCTCAAATAGGGGTGTCAAAGTGTGGGGTACATTGTCATAATGGGGACACTATTTATTAACATTGATTTTAGAAGAGTAGCCTACCTATATTTGAAAAACAAAATGGTTTCTAAAGTTAATAAAAAATAATACACCTAAACCATATTTGTATTTCAAATACAGATGCCTAATGGCTTTTCAGCAAAAAAATAAAGGTTATGAAACACAAAATTATTAATGAGCAACACTAAACAGTAATATATATGATAAAACAACTTGTATATTTGAACAGAAATTTGTAATGTAAGGATTCTGTGGACTGGTTTAGGAAGCAGCTCATGCCTGTAACAGGCTCACAAATGAAGTTTAGATTCAGCAGAGTGATCAAAGTCAATCCGGACAGACCTCAGGAAGCAAGTTCCAGTGAATTGATATCTAATCCAGTACTATCCCGAATGCAGGGTGCTCTGGAGGCATGTGCCAAGGTGCCACTCTTAGAGATCTTCACTAATGCCACTGTGGTCAAGGTAGCTCCTGATAAACCACTAGAGGGAGTTCGACTAGCTTCTCTGCAGGTATATTTTGTTCACATTGCTTGCTATCAACTGCATTTCACATCAACCTGTGTGATATTCTGCATTGTATGTATAATTTAACCAAAATAATTTACTAATACTATGGCATATTTTATGTTTGAATGCAGGCAAGAAAAACATTGCTTGTTCCAACACCTCGGCTAAAAACTGGGTTATTTAACAGGATTGTTCCACCAAAAGGTGCAACCAAAAAAGAACTGCGTGTTTGTTCTACGTCTCAGGTGAAGTCATGTATATTCAGATGTTATATGGTGTGCTGTGTGTCTGCAGTCCCTTACATCTATTTCAACTGACAAACTCTTTGTGCTTAAGGGTATCAAAGAGTTGAGTGTTCCGGTCGGATTAGAAGACAAAGTTCAGGTGGATCTTGTCGTTGTTGGATCAGTGGCTGTATCTGAAAAAGGTAACTCTACATCTTACGACGACTTGAGAATTGTATCTTATCCTTATGCAATGATGCTATCTAATGTCAATAGGCTACAGAATTGGAAAAGGTGAAGGCTTTGCAGACATGGAATATGCTATAATGGCATGCATGGGAGCTGTGTGTGAATCCACTGTGGTTGTCACCATTGTTCATGATTGCCAGGTAAGCAGGGGCGGACTGGGACAACATTTCTGGCTGGGAAATCTCACACTCATCCAGGCCATCCCATAAACCCACAACAAAATTTTAAACCACGGAAAACAATATTTCTTTGTATGACCATCATCATCATCACATAAAAAAGTTTAAATCCCTAGGCTGAGGCCGTGCAAAATAATTCAAGGTTATCACTTGAACTTCCATTCTCCTTTTTAGTCTCTTCATTTTCCCTGACATCTCTCTGGCCCTTATGTGTATTTTTTTAAAAAAAAAATGTTTTAACAATACATCTCCACGTTGCAAAACAACCACCTCATTATAATTTGTTTGCGCATAGTCTACTTTTATTTTAGAAAAAAAAATATATTGCATTAGGACCATATGTTTTTAATCTAACCAAAATGTCAAAATTGGTACAATAATAGCGACAATTTTAATATATCTTTATATAAAAAATCTTAACACTGAACATGTTTTTGCATTATCATGGGTCATGTTTTGTCCTATAAGGAAAACCCAACAAACACAGAACATTCACCTAACGTCCCCATTTGTTTCCCTTTTGTTTTTTGGGGGCAATCGAATAAGAACGTTCTAGGGACGTTTCCTGTAGGTTCTTTTTTTAATAACCTAAAGAGAAGATTCCCTGAAGATTATTTTTGGGTTTAATTTTATAACCTAAAAAGAACATTCCCAGAATGTTTCCTGCAGGTTATTTTTAGCTTATTTTTAATCATAAATAAAAAAAAATTGCAGAATTTCATGTCTGAAATATTTTTTTAATGAAGTATAGACATCAAAATAGTCAAATCGCATTTAATGATAATATAATTCCAATTTTATAGCTGAAATTAAGTCGAGGTTAAGCATAGTCTGAAAAGTATATTATAAACACTGGTGCTGCATCCCAATTCGCCTAATTATACTATGCCCTAAAAGTATGTACTCTTTTTGTGAAGAAAAAGTAGATACTTTTGAGTATGTAGCAGAATATTGGGCAAGCTTTGGGGCATACTACTTCGTCATAACTGCGTCTTAAACGGACGCTCTGTTGCTTAGTTACGTGCATCCTGTAACTCTTCAAACTGCCCTGTCAATCATCTTGTCACAGTTAAAACCCTCCACATTTCGTTTAATTTGATTTTCTACCATATTGGAGAGAAATGAAGAGGCACATCGCGGGTCTTTCATGCTGAGAACTGTTCATGTGTTTGCATAATGATGCATTTGAAAGTCAATGACCAAACGTATCACTGTAAAAGATTACAGTGTTGCTGCAGATTAAATATAATGTGGATAACATTAAATTAATATTTTTTAATCAGGCTAGACATTGATTATTTATCACTCAACCCCCTTTTCTCTACTTGCAGTGTTCTCGTGCAGTGTGTTGAAACTCTGACTAAACACCAAGTTAAACCGTAGCCAATGAAGACAGAGTCGTAGTAAGGTTGATCATTTACTGTCACTCTTCCTCATTAACATTTGAGGTGAAAACTGTAATAAAACAATACAGCAATATTTAGTGTCCATGTCTTGACTAACATTGCATTATTAATGACTATAACATAAACAAACTACTGTTTTCCTTGTAGTAGCGATTAAAATGACCATTAGCATCACTGAAAGCTCGTACACAATGGTAAACAACTGTTTTTAGCAACTTATCAAACATCATCTTTTTAACAAAATCATCACTAATATATGATCTTTTACATGTCTAATGTCATGTCGATGAACTTACAGCATTGCCTCTATGATGCTTTTTAGTGGATGCAATGGATTATCAGAGAGAGCTCACTATGTCTGTCATTGTTTGCATGCAGAACCGGGAGCACTAACAGGAAGTGACTAAACAGGAAGTGATATCATCACATGAAACAAATGATATATATATATATTTTTTACAAACGAGGTAGATAAAGGAAAAGTAATTATGAACTTCACAATATCACTTGAGAATATCTATCAAAAAATATTTAAAGGAAATATTTGAAAGTTAAATTCCTTAAAGGGCAACACACTCCCCGCCTGACCTATGTGAGGTCACTATGAACTTGTGAGCATGCTAAACCTTAGTCTTAAGATCAGTCTTTGGGTAGAAGTAGAACAACTTCTGCAATTGGCCTTAGAAAGGTTTTAATATGGCCTTGGTCAGTTGTTGTGACCTCAACCTTCCTTACATAGCCATCCTTTCCAGGGAATACGGCAGAGACTCTGGCCATGGGCCAACAGTTGCGGCTATCTGCTTGTCCCTGAGCAGAACTAGATCTCCCACTTGAAGGTTTCTGCGAGGTACTGTCCACTTTTGTCTGTGTTGCAAGCAAGGTAAGTATTCGCAGCTCCAGCGGGTCCAGAACTGGTTTGCAAGAGCCTGAACTTGTCTCCATTGCTTTGTGTACAGGTCCTTATCCGAGAAGTCTCCAGGAGGAGGCGGAACTCCTGTCTTCTGTGTAAGGAGCATTGACGGTGAAAGTATGAATGGTTGTTCAGGGTCTGCAGACACAGGTAGGAGTGGTCGTGCATTAATGATAGCAGTAACTTCTGCCATTAGTGTGCAAAGGACTTCATGGGTTAGGCGAGTTTTCAGCTGCAGAAACATTGAATCCAGGATTCTTCTGGCAATGCCGATCAGTCGCTCCCACGAGCCTCCCATGTGAGAACTGTGTGGTGGGTTGAATTCCCAGCTGCATCCTTGCTCACTGAGGTACCGCTGCACTGTTTTGTCCATTCCAAGCTCCTTGCATGCTCCAATGAAATTGGTACCACAATCGGAACGGAGCTGTTTCACAGGGCCTCTGAGTGCAAAAAAGCGCCTGAGAGCATTTATGCAACTTGACGTGTCCATAGACTCAATGATCTCAACATGCACAGCTCTCGAACTCATACAGCAGAACATGATGGCCCACCGCTTGCTCTCCGCCTGTCCTCCTCTAGTGCGTCTGCTTGTGACAGACCAGGGTCCAAATACATCGAGCCCCACATATGTAAAGGGAGGGCAGACTTTGAGACGTTCAGATGGTAGGTCTGCCATTTGTTGTTCTTCAAGCTTTCCACGCAGCTTGCGACAGGTTATGCATTTGTGGAGTACTGAATTGATTAGTGACTTGCCTCCCAAGATCCACAGTCCTGCTGCTCTGATTGCTCCTTCCGTTAGGTGACGGCCTTGATGTTTCACTTGCTCATGGTGATGTCGAATGAGCAGTAGGGATATGTGGCTATCTTTGGGAAGAATTATTGGGTTTTTTTCCGCATTTGCAACCTCAGAGTACTTAAGTCGTCCTCCAACACAAATGAAATTGTCATCCATGATTGGACTGAGTTTCCGCAAGCAGCTACTTTTGGATACAGCTTGGAGGCTAGACAGTTCTTTTGCAAATGCAGCCTTTTGTGTTGCTTTAAGGATAACATTCCTTGCTTGGTCAATTTCGTCTGGAGTACGAGGTAAGTCACATCTGTGCCAACCTTTGCATTTGCTGTTTTGGTTAGTAAGCTTGAAGGATTTTGCCATGTGAACTAGAAATGCTACTCCTCTTACTAGGGCAGTAAAGGTAGAGAACCGTTGGAATCGGTTAGAGGTAAGCTCCGGATCTTCCAAGTTAGTAGCATATGTTTGTACTTGTGGTCGAATTTCTGAGTCATTTTCTGGCTCAATTAGCTCAAACATCTCCGTCATTTGTGTTTTTTCTGCAGGGGGTCGACGCAGGAAGGAGGGACCGGTGAACCAAGAAGTCTGTGGCAGGCAGGATGCAGGTAAAGATCGCGATGCATGATCTGCAGGATTTTCTTCCGTACGTACATAGTGCCACTGCTCAGGTCTCGAGGACTGACGGATGCGTTGGACTCTATTGTGAACATACACATAGAATCGTTTTGACTCATTATAAATATAGCCGAGCACCACTTTGCTGTCAGTAAAGAACTTCATGTCATTTATCTCAAGTTCTAGCTCATCCGCTATGAGATCTGCCATCTCTACTGCTAAGACAGCAGCACACAGCTCAAGCCTTGGGATTGTAGGTTCGGACAGGGGTGCTAGTTTTGCCTTGCCCATAACAAATCCTACTTCGACTTGCCCATCTTTCTGAAGTGCTTTCAGATATGCCACAGCACCTATGGCCTTAGTCGATGCATCTGAGAATACACACAATTCTGTGTGCACTGCTTCAATTAGTGAGGTTGTTGTGTAAGTACGTGGAACATGAAGCTGTTCTAGATCTTGGAGAGAATCTCTCCAGGATTCCCATTTGCTTAGTTTGTCCTCAGGGAGGAATGTGTCCCAGTCTGACTGTTCAGAGGTAAGTTCTCTGAGAAGGGCTCTTCCCTGGATCGTGACAGGTGCCAATAGACCCAGAGGATCAAAAACACTATTGACAGTGGAGAGAACTCCACGACGGGTGAACGGTTTGGCAATGGTCGATGCGGAGTAGGTGAATGTGTCGGTCGTGATCTCCCATAGCAGACCTAAACTCCGTTGTGTGGGTGAAGTTTCTCCACTCAGATCTAGGTCCTTGATTACTAGAGCACAATCTTCCAGCGGAAAAGCTTCCATGACTGTCTGAGAGTTTGAAACAAACTTGTGCAAACGGAGGTTTGACTCAGCTAGTGAGGCCTGTGTTCGTTGGAGCAAATCGATTGCCTCAGCTTCGGATGGTACAGATACCAAACCATCATCAACATAGAAATGTCTTTCCACAAACTTGACGGTATCAGCACCATGCTTTTGTGCACCTTCTTTGATGGCTCTTCGCAACCCATAAATGGCCACAGCAGGAGATGGCCGATTGCCGAAGACGTGGACCTTCATTCGATACTCAATAATTTCCTTGTTGATGTCATTGTCCTTGTGCCATAGGAATCGGAGGAAGTTACGATGGTCATCATGCACCAAGAAACAATGGAACATCTGCTGAATGTCCGCTAGGATTGCAACCTCTCTTTCCGGCGTAGCAGGACCCGACAAGGGAGTTATTGAGGTCGGGACCTGTGAGGAGCACATCATTGAGAGAGATGCCCGAGTAACGAGCACTGGAATCAAAGACCACCCTGATCTGATTGGGTTTTTGAGGATGGTAGACCCCAAATGTAGGAAGATACCAGCATTCATCCCCTTCTCTCAGTGGCGGAGCTACCTCAGCATGTCTGTTGGTAAAGATCTTTTCCATGAATGCCACATACTGTTGCTGCATTTCAGGTTTTCTCTTCAGGGTACGTTGCAGGCATTTAAATCGATTAACAACTTGCTCCTTGTTGTTTGGCAAAGGCTGGCGTGGTTCTCTGAATGGTAGAGGAGCTACCCAGCTGTTAGCAGCGTTTCTGTAGACGTTTGTATCCATTATTTTTAGGAAAGCTGTGTCTTCCACGGATGGAGCAGGTTTGTTGTCATGCTCAGTTCTGCTGAACACTGTCTGTCCAAGCGTCTTCTCAGTTGCTTTGATAGACGTGCTACCACTTTGCTGCGTCTCCTTGACCTGCATAAAGCTCGTAGGGTTGAAAAATTGAATGGCGGCCGCTTTCCAGCACGTTGGTCTTGAATGTATTGACTGTTGGCCTATGTACATTACCCAGGCACACTTCTCCTATTACTACCCAGCCCAGGTCCAGTTGTTGAGCAAAGGGGGCGTTGTTTGGTCCGTTGACCTGCTGCCTGACCTTGTGTGCCCTAATCACATCTCTTCCAAGTAGCAAAAGTATTTCTGCTTCCGGTTCTAGTTCTGGAATGTGCTTGGCAATGTGTCGGAGATGAGGCTGGTAAAGAACTGCACTGGGCGTTGGAATCTCAGAGCGATTGTTCACGATCTCATGACACTCAATGAGTGGTGGAAGAGAGATGAGAACCTTTCCGTCCAGGGACTCAATCTGGAATCCTTCTGCTTTCTTGCCAGATGTTTCTATGATGCCAGAGCAAGTTCTGAGATGATATGAGAATTGTTCGCTCTCCACATCAAACAGCTCGAATAATTCAGGTCTGGCTAACGAACGATTGCTCTGGTCGTCCAGAATTACGTAGGCTTTGATGGCCATGTCCTTGGAACCCTTTGGGTACAGCTTTACGAGGCATATTTTTGAGCATGAGCGGCCCCACTGTCCTGGACCACAAACTTCTGTACAGCTTGTATTGACAACAGCCATATTAGAATGATCCTCTCCCTCCCCGCCATCCTCTTGTGATGGTGAAGGAGGCTTGACTTTGTGGTGATGGGCCAGGGTGCATGGCGCATCATGATAGGTGCTACCACATTCAGAGCATTTCACGGAAGACTTGCATTCTTTGGCGAGGTGAGAAACCGAAGAACAGCATTTGAAACATATTCTTTTCTCCTTGAGGAAGGCCTTTCTGTCGTCGAGGAGTTTGTTTCTGAATGTTCTGCATTTTTTCAAGGGGTGTGGTTTATTGTGTAATGGACAGACTTTGTTAGGGTCATCACTGGCTGCACACACATCAGTTTTATGAACTGAGATTGGTTTGTTGGTTTGTAAACTCTTCACAATGGATCTGTCTGGTTTTGCAGTTGTTGTAGCACTGCTTTGATACATAAAGCTAGGATTGTTTCGCTTCTTTGCTTCACAGCACAAAAAGTTACAGAAATAGTCAAAGGGAGGAAAGCGACCATAATTTTCTTTGTACCATGACCCAGAAGTCACCCACTTGTCCTGAAGCCCATATGGAAGCTTATCTATGATAGGTGCGATTCCACGTGAAGTGTCAAGGTATGACAGACCTGTGAGATAACCATCTTCTTTGGCACCTTGGATTTCCATAAGCAAATCCCGAGTTCACGTAACTTTGGTGTGGTCTTTAGCTGAAAACCTAGGAAAACTGTCCAATCGCTGAAACAGTGATCTTTCGATGATTTCTGGTGCAGCAAAGCACTCATGTAGTCTTTCCCATGCTTTGTGTAAAGCAAGATTGGGGTTACTGACATGCACTGAGCGGATCCGTTTCACCATTTCACCAGATTCCTTTCCCAGCCATTTTGTCATGAGGTCCAATTCCTGGGTTGCTGTGAGGTGCACTTCACGAGCTGCACTGGTGAATGACGAATACCATGATCTATAATTTTCAGGCTTATCGTCAAATTGGTACAATCCTGAACTAACGAGGTCTCGCCGGGCTAAATACTGTGCCAAAGGCTCTGCCTGAGGTGGCATGTTAGCTGGAGTAATGTACGGCTTACCAGGTGCATTCATCATGGGGCTGGTCCTCACAACTTCAGACAGATCAGATAGATTAGTTGCAGGTAAGTGCATACTATCAGCTTTCTCAGACTTTGGCTTGTTTTTGATAGATTGTGCGTGTGAAATGTCTTTCCCACCTGGACTCCATGTTATGAAGCTGTTATGTGAGACAGTCTGAAATGGAGAAGCGACGGGCAAGGCTGACAAGAGTGAAGAAGGAGAATTATTCTGAAGGTTGATTTGAGAATTGACATATTCACTGGTACGTTCAATTTTAACTTTCTCTGATTCAGATCCTCCTTTTTCAACTGCAGCATGCATTGCTAATTCAGCATCTTCCAGCACTTGCGCCTCCACAGCGGCTGCATCAGCTTCTCGTTGCAGTGTTAACACTTCCAACTCAGTGTCTATTCTTACTGTTTCCAGCTGATTTTGAGCTTCTCTTGTGGCCTTTTCCATTTTGAGTTTAGCCTCTTGGCTGGCATATGATGCTCTCACTTTGGCGGCTTCAGCTCGGGCCCGTGCACGGGCTGCACTCGCCGATGATGTGGATGACTTGCCACTTCTTGCGCTGTACACAGACGACTTGCTGCTTGCGGCCATCTTAACCACTTTAACATCAAATAATGCTTTTTCACTGTAGTGTTCTCGTGCAGTGTGTTGAAACTCTGACTAAACACCAAGTTAAACCGTAGCCAATGAAGACAGAGTCGTAGTAAGGTTGATCATTTACTGTCACTCTTCCTCATTAACATTTGAGGTGAAAACTGTAATAAAACAATACAGCAATATTTAGTGTCCATGTCTTGACTAACATTGCATTATTAATGACTATAACATAAACAAACTACTGTTTTCCTTGTAGTAGCGATTAAAATGACCATTAGCATCACTGAAAGCTCGTACACAATGGTAAACAACTGTTTTAGCAACTTATCAAACATCATCTTTTTAACAAAATCATCACTAATATATGATCTTTTACATGTCTAATGTCATGTCGATGAACTTACAGCATTGCCTCTATGATGCTTTTTAGTGGATGCAATGGATTATCAGAGAGAGCTCACTATGTCTGTCATTGTTTGCATGCAGAACCGGGAGCACTAACAGGAAGTGACTAAACAGGAAGTGATCATCACATGAAACAAATGATATATATATATATATTTTTTACAAACGAGGTAGATAAAGGAAAAGTAATTATGAACTTCACAATATCACTTGAGAATATCTATCAAAAAATATTTAAAGGAAATATTTGAAAGTTAAATTCCTTAAAGGGCAACACACTACTTGTCCATCGGTCGCGCATATCCGCCAAGTTTGTAGTTTTTAACAATTTTTATGCATGTTTGTAGTTCTAATCGAATCCTCATCCACAGTGCAATGTGTTGTGGGTAATATTAGCGTTAGAGTGTGCATCGATCTGCACTTCCAATTCTAACCGAAAGTAGTAGACCATCCGGTAATCTTTGGCATACTTTTTTAAACATACTATGATTTGAGACATACTAATTCTATTTTCGAGTACTATTTAGGATGGATAGTATGCGAATTGGGACGCAGCATGGGTTTGTTTGTATGTTTCTTTACAGCTCGCCTCTGATCTGCACGTGTGTCCAGCATGCGCTTCTCCAGCACGCGCTTTTCGCATAAATAAAAAATTAACAGTAATTTAGTTTTACTGATTGACTAACACTCGTTGTGCGGTGTCTATTTAGAACAGCGAAGAAGACATACAAACCTGCTAGCACATTGCCAGTAAATCACTCGCATATGTGACTAAATCTTTACCCTGGGCGACCAAATGATGTCTAATATTAGCCACTGGCTAATAAATGCTCAAATTTTTACTCACCAGTGTGTGAGGAGGCTATGATGCCCCCTGGGAGTTGGTGCCCTATGCAAACTGTGTACTCTGCGTATAGGGAGCAGTGGTAATGGCTGTAGAGGTCTGCTACCCGAAACCCAACCCGAACATGCGGGTCCAGAAATACTTTCGGGTTTCGGGTCGGGTTTCGGGGTAAATGTTTAATGGAGCTTCGGGCTCAGGTCAGGTTCGGGTTTCGTAGCTAAACCAAAACTATATGCAGAGGCTTCGCTGCTTTCATAGACGCATACACACACACATTATTGCACACAGAGATCGCACAGCGCACAAACAGCACATAAACTTTTATTAGTAAAATAGCTTCGATAGCTACTGACTCGCAAGTCACAACATTATATTTATCTGCAATGAGGGGGTCAAATCGCTGTTTTTGAAGTAACTAAGCCTCATTGCTTGTAGAGAGAGACTCGCAGAAGCAGGTTCACATGCACGCGCAACGTTCATCCCTCTCTCTCTCTGTCTGTCTCGGTCTCTCTCTCTCGCTAATTCAAATAAATCATTAATTAATTCAAATAAATACAATCTTATTTAAGATCTTAAGTCTGATTTAAAGTAGGCCGAATGTTAACGAGCCTTAACTTGACAAAAAATGACCATAATTTGCACGGTGGAAGAATTATCGTCTTGTCCATACAACCATTCATAAACTCGGCAGAATGTATGCGACCGCTGCAACTGATGTTCACAAACTTTCATAACTGGTAAGTGTTTATGAAATGGCCGAGCCTTGATTAATCTGTTTCTTTGCATGCAATCGTGAAATGCAGCCTTTTTAAATTTTTTGTTGGCTATTCGTTGTGGGGGGGAAAAAGATTTCGGGTCGGGTTCGGGCTCTAAATTTAACTGCCGCTCGGCTCGGGTCGGGTCAGACGATCTCGTGTACGGGCCGTGTTCGGGCTTCAGTTTTGAGCCCGTGCAGACCTCCAACTGGCCGTATCTCATATTTTAGATCAGTGCAATTTGGGAAAGAAATCAATTAAATCTGTATATGGATGTCAAGTCAAGTCACCTTTATTTATATAGTGATTTTAACAATACAAATTGTGTCAAAGCAACTGCACAATATCAAAAGAGGAAAATAGTGTATGACTAATGTAAAATGACAAGATTAAACACCCATTTTTCAGTTAAAGGCATTTCATTATTGAATTCAGTGATGTCATCCTCCAGCTCAGTTCAGTTTAATTAGTATCTGTGCAATCAAGTCGATGATATCGCTGGAAATGAAGTGTCCCCAACTAAGTGAGTCAGAGGCGACAACGGCAAGGAACCAAAACTCCATCGGTGACAGAACGGAGAAAAAACCTTGGGAGAAACCAGGCTCAGTCGGGGGGCCAGGTCAACTCTGGCCAGACGAATCAGTAGTTTGTTCCAACTGCAGCAAAGTCAGATTGTAAGTGGTCCACTTGTTCCAGTGGTCTTTTCCTGATAGCTGTCTAGATGACGAGGTCCTCACTGGAGGTCTGTCTCTGGGGCTCATCTAGTTGTACTGGTCTCCGCTGACTTTCAGAGCTGTAGAGGTCGTCTCTTGTTACTGATCCACCATCTGATCTGGATACGGACTGGATCTGGTGACTGCAGTGATCATCTGGGCTGAATAAGGACTGGATCGGGTGGCTACGGTGACCTTGGAATAAGAAAGAAATAGACTAATATTAAAGTAGATGTCAATCTTCTTACGATGTAAAAAGTACATCATGATTTATGGGAAGTGTTCCCAGTTTCGGTTGACCTAATTAATGCACCCTAACAATCATTTAACGCATTTGAATATTAAAGGGTATTTATTAGTGTGTTATGTGTATGCCAGGTTAAAGAGATAGGTCTTTAATCTAGATTTAAACTGACAGAGTGTGTCTGCCTCCCGAACAGTGTTGGGTAGATTGTTCCAGAGTTTGGGTGCTAAATAGAAAAGGATCTGCTGCCCGCAGTTGATTTTGATATTCTAGGTATTATCAAACAGCCAGAATTTTAAGAACACAGCGGACGTGAAGGACTATAATGTTATAAGAGTTTGCTCAAGTACTGAGAAGCTAAGCCATTCAAGGCTTTATAAGTAATTAACAAGATTTTAAAATCTATGTTTAATAGGAGCCAGTGCAGTGTTGACATAATCGGACTAATGTGGTCATACTTCCTGGTTATAGTAAGGACTCTAGCTGCTGCATTTTGGACCATCTGTAGTTTGTTTATTAAGCATGCAGAACAACCACCCAATAAAGCATTATAATAATCTACCCTTGAGGTTATAAACGCATGAATTAACATTTCTGCATTTGACATTGAGAGCATAGTTCTCAGTTTAGATATATTTTTAAGATGAAAGAATGCAGTTTTACAAATGCTAGAAACGTGGCTGTCAAAGGAGAGATTGCGATCAAATAGCACACCTAGGTTCCTGACTGATGATGAAGAATCAAGAGAGCAGCCATCAAGTGTTAGACAGTGTTCTAGGTTATTACTTGTGTGGTTTTTAGGTCCGATAATTAACACCTCTGTTTTTTCAGAATTAAATAGTACTAAATTATTCGTCATCCAGTTTTTTATATCGACTATGCATTCCATAAGTTTCTCAATTTGGTGTGTTTCACGGGCCATAAAGAAATATAGAGCTGAGTATCATCAGTGTAAATATATGCGTATATAAATATTCAAATGTAACCCCCTTTGTAATCGTTAACATTTTCAGAAGTAACTGTAATTTAATTACACATTTTTCTTAGTAACTGATTACGGTTACATTTATTTTGTAATTAAATTACGTAACTCTGTTACATGTAACTACCCAGGTAGCAAAAACGGTTTGGCCCGATAGTGGCCCAGATCCGTCAGGCCAGAAGAAATAACTCGGCCCGGCTACGGTTGCCAGACTTGGCAGGGACATGGGATGAATTACGCCCCAGCCCAAATACACTGGCCCGAGTCCGGCTGCCAAAACTGCCGGCATTAGGCCACAATCCCACCGACAACAATTGAAACACTTAGCCAGTACTGGCCCGAGTCTGGGTATTGACACGGAGTCAACACCACCGGCATTGGGCCACAATCACACCGACAACAATTGAAACACTTAGCCGGCACTAGTCCGACACTGGGTACTGAAACTGAACCGTCACTGGGTCACAATCATGCCGACACCTAGCTGGTACTAGTCTCGTTCGCTAAATATAAAAAATATGTATGCTTGCACTTATTCATACAGAATTATAAATATGTGTATTAAAGACTCCTTCCAGTTTTTACATAAAACCAGAGCTTTGAATAACTTTTTTTCCCACTAAATTACATTGTTACCTTAAAATCCTTAACTCTTGCACTATGTCAGCAAACTCAGTTATAGCTTCATTATAAATAAACATTACTTTGATATTATATGTGTAGAACGATTTAATAAAAATGAAATATGTTAGATTATCAAATGTTTACTCACCAGGGTAACAAGTTCTTCTGGTCTTCTGGAAAGTAGCAGCACAAAAAGCCCGTCAGGTTTTGTCATTAGATGTCAAAGCTAGTGTGCATGTCTCTTGAAATTCATATAGCAAAAATAATGTTATAGTTCCCTTAACCACTTTAAGCTTGTTTCATTATATTAATTAAATCATTAATTTCCAAATGTAGTTAAATAATAAACAGAATGTTGTATAAAAGGAAAATATATTAATAGGAATAAAAAAATACACTAAAAGTAACAACATGGGCAGGTAAAATATATTATATTTAAGTGTCACTGCTACATACTATTTACCACATTGTAAATGGAGACCCACCCCCAGCACTGGTCTGGAAATGCATGCCCATATCTCAGCCAAAATCAGACCAGGCCTTATGGTCCGTAATCGGACCGAATATGGCTAAATGTGACACATCTCAGTGCAAATCGGGCCAGATCCACACATCCAAAGCCTAGCCAAATTTGGCAACCATTACTGGGTCAGAGCTGGCTCACTTTTTGCTGCCAGAACACAGCCGAGTGAGCTGACACTCATCCGCAATTGGCCCGATTGCACTGGCAACCTGGGTAGTTACTCCCAACACTGTTAGCACATAGATCAATCATTGAGCAAACCACGTAGTAACAACAAAAATAACATCAAGTATAAGATTTTCAATCACCTTTCAATAAGGGCCTGGTAACTTGCATTAGCTACATTTACATTCAGTCATTTAGCAGACGCATTTATCCAAAGCGACTTACAAATGAGGACAATGTTAAGGGAAACATTAATTCTGCTCTCTAAGAAAATCCTGAACAGAATGTCCTGTCTTTGAGAATGTCCTGAGCTAAAACTCACATGCCATTTTTTTTTTCTTCACAGTTAACCTGATTTCTGTGTTTAGGTTGTGGACATTCCAAAGGAAATCATTGAAAGTCATGACCTCACAGTTGACTTCATTCTAACTCCAACAAGAATCATTAAAACTGAATGCACACACCCAAAACCACAAGGCATCATTTGGTCAAAGGTGTGTGTATCTACATTGTCTTAACTTTGTGACTGGTTAACTTTTTAAGGCCTTTAGCTTGATTTCTCTGTGTATGTGTGTTAATTGTTTAGGAATCACCACTGTCAATTTGCCTTTTCCTATAATAATGCAATGTTAATTGATTATGAAGCGGCGTCCCAAACGCCACATAAACAGAAACTCGCCCATTTCTACAAACAAACAATCCGCCAAATGAAATAAAGGAAATAGAAGGGATCACCAGTGCATCCCGTATGACAGACAGCGAATGACCAATAAGAAACAACAAAAAAATGTATGCTCCTATAGATTATATGTTTGAAATGCTAAATAAAATTGTGGATGCTCAGTTTAGGGAACCAGTCATTGCCCGAGGATTAAAGCAAAAGTGATAAAAACTAGTAAGTAAATGAAGGTGTCACAGACAGAAGGCTGTTCTTATGTTACAGAACACAGAACACATGTGTTAGTTTGCAGTCAGCTGTAGTCTGTGCAGTGTGTTCAAGCGCAGCTTTTTGGTCCAGACGCTGCCAAGGCAAGGTGACAACACCGCTGGCTTTTGTCGCCGCTAGTTCTTTGAAGTTGGCTTGGTATGTCTCAGCCTTAACAGGGGTTGCACCTGAGAGAAGCCATGAATAGGTTTGAATTTCTCATGTAGAGCTGGCACTGGATATGAATGTTTGGCTAAACCTAAATGCTCTGCTGTTAATGTACTCGTTATCTTGAATCTCTTATTGGGATGGAAGGCAGGGGAAATAGTGAAGGACACCGTTGCACCTGAGATGACTTGAGTGCCATATGTCTGACTGTTCTCAAGCAGAGATTCTCTAGCTGTCCACTGAGTGTGAGTTACTGTGCTGCATTGTGAAGTAAGATGGTATTCTCTGAACCATCGTCCAGAATGGCATAGGTCTTCAAAGTACATTTGCCATGGTGTAATAGCAACGTGCCGAGTTTCAGGAGAACTTTGCTGCCACCTACTTGACTATCCATGTATAGCATTTGACTCTCCTGTTGTTCAGAATCCTTCTGTTGCAGACCTGTTATTTATATTATATTTATATTTTATTTATCTGAATATTAGGGCTATCCATTAGTTCTGCAATTAGTGCTTAGTCAAAGATTACATGGTGTAAGTATAGGTACAATGCATGTTACTATAGGAGTCTGTGATTAGAAGGGCCTCAAATATCAGAATCGGATATTTGAACTGTTCTGTTGTTTCGAGTGGCAGCAAATTCTCAAGAGATATCTTCTGCTGAGCGAACTGTCATGGGTCCTCTGATGTAAAGTCGGGAATGGAGGGTGTAGGGCCTCTGAATAGGAGGTGTACGGCCATCAGGGACAAAGTTTTTGAATGGGTAATGAGGCCTTATGACATAATGTGGCCGTTCTCTAAACCTAGGAATGGGGGGGGATAAAGCATCCATGGCTGGTGTAGGGCATAATTACTGTACCCTTTATGCCCGGGTCATATGTTGTGACTGAGGATGGCTAGGGGATCTTGAGCGATAGGGGGCACACTTGCCCTCTGTCAGAGACCTAGATGTCAGAAACACTAACCTGTTCATCATCTGCAGGCGTAGAGCATTCATAGCCTGTCCATGAGTTATCACTCAGCCTCTTTAGCAGCCTGTCCACTGCAATCTGCAATGAAGGACTTGAGAGATTGTGGAGCTGGTATGGTTGTGTTTTTCTTGGACAGGATGCTGTAGTTCATACGTGACTGAGGACACGAGAAGTCAAACTGATTCCATACGTCCTGGCTGATTATTGGCCAGTGATTATTATTACATGTGATTCTTTTTTCAGGAATCTTTGATGAATAGAGTGTTTTAAAAAATAAAATTGATTTAAAATAGGAATCCTTTTTAAAAATACTCTGCTTCAAAAGTTTGGGGTCAGCATCTTTGTTTTATTTTATAAATGAATACATTTATTCAACAAGGATGTGCTCAATTAATAAAGGTTGTAGTAAAGACTTATATAGTTTGAAAATATTTATATTATGAATAAACACTATTCATACGTTTTTATTCATCAATAAATCCTGAAAAAGCTTCACAGACCCCCTCAAAAAAAGAATATATTTTTTAATTAATTTGCATACATGTGAGCCTGGGATCAAACTAAATATTTATATTTAATAATAATAATATTATTATTATGTTTGTACATGATATAGTTTCATAAATTTACCCACAATTCCCATAAATTCATGGTAAGTTTCAAACTTAGAATATTTCCAAAATTCCCCAGACGAAGTTCCCATGGAAAGTTTTCGGGAAATTTACTTAAATTTGCCGGAAATTGTCTGCCCCTTTGCAACCCTACACAAGACACAAGTGCATATTTTGCCTTGTTTATCTAAAAGTGCACTTGTATTTGTTTAAAATGCTACCTATTAAATTATGTTTTATTAATGCACACACCTACCACAACCCTAAACTTACACTTACAGTAATGTAGATATATTAAATATTGTTATTCAGCGTTAGTAAAAGGATGCAATATTGATGCGCTGCATGCGCAGTAAGCAGAGGTAGGAAAATCTGGCGGGTAGGATAAAATGTCAGGACACCGGACCACAACCGCGTGCAGTGTGAACGCACTGATCCGTTAACGTGGGTGCTGAAAAAAATACGCACTGTATGTGTGAAACAGGCGTAAGTCTGACGTCACTGCTTCTGCGTCCAAACGTTTTAAAAGGAACCACGAGAAAACAACAAAAGGTGCTAATATACACTCACAATGTGATATAATACTACCAAAAAAAATTATAATCCTAACCTTTAACTCCGTACCGAAATCCCAGATAGCCAGACAGTGAAAATATAAATAAATAAATATAAAAAATATTTATGTTTGGGATGCTGTGAGCATGGAGACTATAGTGTACACCATACATTTGAAAATGTTTAGCTTAAATGTTTAATATGAATAAACAGTGCTCATAAATGGTGGTAGTATTCTAAATTGAAGCGAGTTGAGGCTTGGCCCGGAAACAGTGCTGCTTGTGTTACCACTTAACAAGCAGATAACTTTGACTCTTAATTGTCACATTCGTGTGATCATACAATGAACAAACTTCTGACGTTTATCAAAATATTATATAAATATGCAAAATATTAGACAATGTGTATTAGATACACATTTATCGCCATAATTTTGCCGCTACACCATGACTATCCGTTCAAGATATAAAAATCCCATGGCAATTTTACATCCTCAGCAGACGGAAATCCTAGAAGTATCTCAAATTCCAGAACATGCAGTTTTCTCAACTTTGAACAGACAACTTCTCGAAAACTGTCAGGCTTGAGTTCTATATGTGTGCAGAGTTTCACATGTATACGTGCATCCTCCGTGGCATCCGAATGACCACAGAATCCAACATGTGTGCCAATTTTCAAGAGTTTTGTGTATGTCAAGGGCTCCATAAAGCCATAAATAGTTGGGGAAAGAAAAACAATAGGAACTTGTGCCTCTAGTGGCTTGTGCCATAATAAAAAAAGCAATTTCAAGAGGGTCCTCACACATTGGTGCTTGTGCCCTAATAATATAGTAATTGTTCAATAATCGAAATCGAGGTAAATGTTTCAATTAATCAAGGTTTTGATTTTAGGTCATTGTCCAGCCCTACCTTAAGAGCCCTACCTAACTAAACAAGAATAATAAAGCTTTATTCAGATGATCTCTTCAGATTAACTTAATTATAACTTACCAATGCTTTCAGTTACACCCAGAAATACTGAAGAAAATACCCATTCTGAAGAAACTAAGAACACTGGAGCAGGAAGCTGGGAAATATACTGCTTTAAAGATGACGCCTGCTAAAGAAGATGAAACTAAGAAATCCAAAGAGCTGAAATGTCAGCCTAATTGTCAACCTAAATCTGAGCTGCAATGTGAATATTTAGCTTCTGAAGATGACACATGTGCTGGATTTTAGCGCAAATTTCTTAAAAGTTCTGTCACTATATGACAATCAGCTGGCAGAGGACAAAACAAAGAGCTGATTACACAGGTGCAGAGCACACTCTCACCACTTTTCAAAAGCTCTCCATTAATGGCCACATCCTGCATGCTGAATGTGTCGGAAGTAAGGGGCCAAAGACCCTGAGAGGATACCAAACAGGCTGGTAATAGACTCCATGCTCCTTTGGAGGATAATGTCTTTAATCCAGAATTCTGTTCTGTACACCTTTCTAAACAAGAATAAAAAAATTGTTTTGCATTTTTATGCATACATGTTTTGTATGATTGCCATTGGTTAACACTCACACAAAGAATATATAATATAAGGGGAAAAATGCTTCATGAAAAATTGAGTTTAGCTTAGGCCTAAAGAGAATACAGTGTTTTTAAAGTGTCTATTCTTATGTATTTCTTGATTAGATAAACAGTGTTGGGTAAATGGGTATATTTTATGATACCAGCTATTCTATAAAGGTATGTCTACCAAGCTTCTGTGATCAAAGTCTGTTAATCAAAGAATAAAATAAAAAATATACATCTATATTTTATTCAGTGTTAATCTTGGCAGGCCTTTTTTATTTAGACTTAGTCTTTATCTTGAGACGAAAATGCTTAATAGTCTTAGTCACATTTTAATAATTTGTGTCTTTCAGAGTTTGTCCTTGAAAAGTCATTGCATTTTTGTCAACCTTTAGTCATTACTTTTAGTCAAACTGCAGTTACCAACATTTATTTTGGTAGTCTTCAAACAAAAAGTCATTAATTCACACATTCAGTTTTCACCCACCGATTTCATAACCGATTGTATTTACGTGAGATACTTTACACACGATAGACATTTGGACTGCTATGTGTGTATTTGAGCACTGAGAACTGATCGCCTGCTGTATGAAAAAAATAAAAATAAAATTATATATATATTATAATTGACAACACAAATGCATTATACAGCGTCTTGCAAAAGTATTCAAAACCCTTCATATTTGTTTTATGTTGCAGCCTTATGTTAAACTGTTTTAAATTCCTTATTTTTCACCTCAATCTGCAATCCATACACCATAATGGCAACACAAAAACAGAACTGTTACAACTTTATACATTTATAAAAAAAAAAAACTGCAATAAGTACATTGTATAAGTATTTCAAACCCTTAACTCAGTACTTAGCTGAAGCACCTCTACAGCCTCAAGAATTTTGGGTATTATGTGACAAGCTTTGCACATCAGCATTTGGCTATTATGTGCCATTCTTCACCTCACCTGTTCACCTCTCAAGCTCTGTCAGGTTGGATGGGGGCAGATACACATTTTCAGGTTTCTCCCAAAATATTTGATTGGGTTCAAGTCCAGGCTCTGGCTGGGCCACTCAAGGACATTCAACGAGTTGTCTATAAGCCACTATTGCTGTGTGCTTAGGGTCATTGTCCTGTTGGAAGCTGAACCTTGTGCCCAGTCTGAGGTTCTGAATGCTCTAGACTTGGTTTTCATTAAAGCCATCTCAATATTTTTGTCACAAATCCTGTCCATGGACTTCCATCCGGTTGCCACCTGAGGTCGCGCTTCCGTTACATTGACTCTCACACTACATGTCACTCCGAGCCGGACTACAGTTCCCATCATCCATTGCACTGATTACTCACACACAGCTGCATCCAATCAGACACACTTTATAATCCTTGGACTTCCTCTTTCAGATAGTCAAGTAATGTTTGCGTTTATCAGTCTCATAGCAATAGCAACATTACGGAGCCTTTCCGTGTTTTCTGAGTTTAGTCTAGTCTGCCCTGTTTTTTTTACCTGTTTCACCCGTGTCTTGATTCTAGCCTGGTTTACCTCATCCTGTCTGATCTCTGCCTGCCCTGTAGCTTATAGCTTGTCTTGAATTTTCCCTTTGCCTTGCTGTTTCGGATTATGTTTACACCTCGCCTGGACTATCTTCTGTTTGTGGATTACCCGTTTGCCTCGCCCTCAGGATTAAGCTTGCCATTGATCTACCCAGGCCTGTTTTAGGTTTACTCTTGTGTCTTGTCTATGCCATACCTTTTTGCTGGTGTTTGACCCTGCCTGTGTTTTGACCATGTCTCTGACTAAAGCTATGTGTATGGATCTGCACATCTCTCGTCTCAGTCGCTCCATTACAATTTTGGTGCATTTAGCTTCTCTTTTACTCTGATGTGTCCCTGTGTTGCAGTGATGTTTGTCCTTCTGTGGGTTTCTCCTATCTCCACATATGACCATGAGCTCAATTAGAGTGACCATCAGGTTCTTGGTCACCATGCTAACCAAAGCTTTCCTTCATGAGTTGCTCAGGAGGACAGCTCTATGAAGAGTCCTGGTTGTTCCAAACATCTTCCATTAAGGATAATGGAGGCTACATGCTTCTGTGAACCTTCAATGCAGCAGAATGTTTTTTTTCTGAACACTTCCCCAGATGTGCGGTTTGATGCAATCCTGTCTCTGAGCTATACAGGCAGTTTTTTTCACATCAGGGCTTGGTCTTTGCTCTAATATGCATTTTCAACCGTTAGACCTTTTATTAAGACGTGTGCCTTTCCAAATCATATCCATTCAATAGAATTTGCCACAGGTTAACTTCACTCAAAGTGTGGTAACACTTAAGCAAAATAAATGCTCTAAACTAAATTTCAACTATCCCAGATAAGGGTATGAATACTTATGCAATTGAATCATTTAAATTTGTATCTTTAATACATTTGAAAATATTAACTTATCTGGTTTATCGTTATGGTGTGTGGAGTGTAGGTTGATGTGGGATTTTTTTTAAAGCAGTTAAACATAAATTACAATGGTATACATTGTTGTAATACAATGTATTTATATTTACAAATAAAAAATAATTAATTTGACAAAATACAACCATGTGAATAAACAGATCATAGACTGATTTGTTAATTAATTCATTGTTATTGCTGGTATTGATTAGTGTTTTAATAATTTAATAAATAGTTCTAAAAGGAAAATGTGTAATATTTATTAATATAATAAATTAAATTAGAGCATCAGCTCTTCAGCACGTGATTAATTCTAGCCAATGAGAGCTGGATCTGCATCATTAATGAGCTGTCATTCCGGCTTCAACTGAGACCGCCCAGCTCTGCTCAAACAGGTACCATTTTTAAACTGGAGCCAAGTCTGTATAATGTCTTTGTTATAATGTCCTAAATAGCAACATAAACGAGGATTTATATAGCATAATACAATACCTTGGCTACACATGCTTATTAAATCTCATTACATTTAGCATTAATGTATGGCTGTTCATAACTGATAGATATCGGTTAGCTCTACTCTGACAGGTAACACACACGACAACTTTGCAAGGAATATAGGCTATTGGGCCAACAGTGGTATATCAGTGGTAATATATTGGACCAAAGGGGGGCATGTTTGCTGGGATGTTACGTCACCACACAGTGTGGAACAATAACAGCAGAGGACGCTGCAATGCTGTTTATTCATCTGACCAACACCATAGAACTACAGCCTTTCATCATTTTTAAATATTACCTATGGATTTTAAATACACTAGTAAATAACATAATAAAGATGGATGGATATTGATTTCAGGTTTATTTGTTACTTTTTCTCCAAACAAGGGCAGTCATAGCAAATCCACAGTCATACTGACTTGATACTTTTCTTCTAATTTGAGCATCACAGCGACACATTCGTTAATTGTATAGAATGTAAATAAGCTCTAAGAAACTATTGTCCTTCAGTCATCAGATGTCTCCACTGCTGCAGTGTTTCTGACTCCTGCTGCCATGATGGCGAAGAACAGGTTGGGGAAGAGAGATCTGACATAGAGAGCTGCTTTAGGGATGGAGCGGGCCATTAAAATCTCCTTCTTCTTGCTGCTCAGCGTCTTCAGGAGCTCAGTAGCCATCTCTTTAGGGGTCACACCAAGGGACTTGGGTTTGAAGTCTGCAGTTTCCAGCAAGTGTCCAAAAGTCTAGGACAATTTAGTGAACAAACAAATAAGTTATGAGCTACAATGTGCAAAGGCATTATGATCATATCAGTAGGACTGGGTATTGAGTTCGATACTTTTTATGCACCGACCAAATTGTCTCGATACCATCGAGTATCGAAAAACATCTGATCATTCGGTACCAAATGTCGATACCTAAGGGGTTACTCTCATCAATGTTAGTGAGCCAATTAGTCGAACACATCTACTAGTTTACACCGGTTACACTCACACGTGAGGCTGTAGTGTGAATGCGTCCCAGCCCCCTTAGATGTAAGGCTAGATTTACACTGGTGCGGTTTTGTTTTAAAATGAAAATGATCCTCATCATACTGGCGTATCCACTGCGTTTCAAGCTGTCTTTCCACTATCTCCGACAAGCGTCAGAAAATAAGTCATTCATTTCCAATGGAGAGCGCGGAGCTGCGTGGAGTTCCCATCATTATCATATGCAGATGTATGTTCATTACATGACCGAAAGAGCGTGTTACATGACCATTCATGCACACTGTAGCATCATGCAACATAAGACAATACATAAGATTTACGTATATTCCGCTTTTACTCAAAATTCACTTTAAACCACCACTGGGTGTTTGCAATAACTTCCGATTGCCATCTATTAAGTGTTTTGATCATGTAATGTTGCTGATATTAAATATGTTCTTTTCAGAGCAGCGATCATAGAAGAGAGAACAAAGGCAGGCCGCGCTGGAATCTGCCAATGCTCATAAGTAAATCATGGAAAATGAATAGAAATTATGATTCTGTCTGAGCCATGCATTTTAAAACGAACACGCACTAGTGTAAATGCAGCCTAACAGATGTGTAAACTGAAGAATATTTGAGCTTTATTACAACATTTGCACTGGTTCCTTTGTGCTGTGGCTCGAGATGAGTCTTGAGTCTGTATAAACATCAACAAGCTGAAAAATAAAACCTTGTAATCTTGTTAAAATTGATTTAATAAAATTGGCATCAAAAAGCTATCATTCAGGAACCGGTATCGAAGTCAAAGTATCGGTATCGATATCGAAAATGATTGAACGATACCCAGCCGTACACATCAGTGTAGTTGACTCACCTGTCCTCTTGGATTTTGCTGTGATTTCATTCGCTGAGCTTGTGCTGGGAGTTTTTATGAAGGTGTGGTTGACGGTGCTGATGGTTATCCCATATTCCTGAACCTCAGCCCGCAAACAGTCAAAGAAAGCCTGAACGGCGTGCTTGGAGGCAGCATCTGAGAAATACAGAACATCTTACACTAAATATTCAAGATATTTGTATATATTAATTACTGTTGATTAGTGTTATGAACATTTAAGTTTATATTCAGCAACATAAAGGTAAACTAGTCACAAACACTCACAGGTGGCGCGGAAAGGCACTGTTAATTTCCCCTGAATGCTGTTGACTAGAAGAATGTGACCTGTTCTTCTGGAGATCAGTGATGGGAGAACACCTGTGATGATAAATATATAGTTCAGTCATGAAACTCCAGATGGCACAGGCTGGTAGGTCTTTTCCAAGCAATCTGCTAGAAATCACAGAATTTACAACATGGCACAAGCTGATTGGCCCATTTTGTATCTTCAGCCACAGATACTCAGCATTTAAATAGTCTGGTTTAATGTTCACTGTCAGCTGGTCCTTCTGAAACCGTCCACCTCCCCCAGCTCCACCTGTCTACAGCTACTACGGGACTATTCATGAACATATCTTTCATGCTCACAGCAGTGTGTCTGTATGTTTATCTATTGTACGTAGCAATACTTGCTCCGCTTTATGTACTCCCCAATTGTAAGTCGCTTTGGATAAAAGCGTCTGCTAAATGACTAAATGTAAATGTATAGCAAATCCAGTCCACCAAAACAAAAATACATTAACATTGTCATATCCATGAACATGCTAAAACTATTCAGAGAGTTGTCGTGATTGAAAAACTCTGGTGTTTTACCCTTAACCAGCGTGATCGGCCCAAAGTAGTTCACATCCATGACGATCCTGTCCATCTCGAGGGACAGACACTGTACAGGAGCCTTCACCTTCATACTGCTATTAAAGATGAGGACATCCAGACAGCCGTAACACTCCAGGATCTCAGAGATCACCTCAGGAACGCTCTCCATGTCACTGAAGTCCAGCTCCACTAGTTTGGGCGGAAATGTCTAAGCGGTAAAGTTGCACAGAAATGAAACAAATCTCCCCACATATTACAACCAAAATCTTAACACATACATTTCTAAATGTTTCAACCAATGTTCAGTCACTGCACTCACAAGTGTTGGATCAGATTCACTCATCAGCCTCTCAGCTTGAGTTTCCAACTTTTCCCAGTTACTTCCACATAGGATCAGTCTGGCTCCTCCAGTATGGAAGAGTGTTGCACTTTCTAAAATGATCACAATGTAAACAACTTAGTTTAAACAACAAATATGCAACCCATCTGCAAACATATCACATTGTCATCAACATTGTTCTCACAAGGGCATTTATTTTAGAGGAGACCAGTCTGTCATTCCTATCCTGCACTATATTGAATGTCTCAATGTGATATAATGGATATAATGAAATGCATCCTATATTATTTTTCAACATCAGACTCCATGTTGTTAGTCTTTTGCAAATTCCCTTTAAATGTATGACATCATCCTCCAGGAAGTGACCTCTAGGAATAAACAACAGCACAAACACTAGTAAGTACTGAAAATATATTTGATATATAATATTTGATAAAATTACAGGAATAGTTGTGAAAATATTTCAAAAGATGATTAAAACACAAAATTACTGACACTCTCATAACTCTAAACACCTCACTTTAGTGACTTTGTGCTATATGTGTATCCTGCCAAGTTGTGATAATTAAAGTTAAGATCATATTACTAAAAGGTCTAGTTTGCCCTTTTATAATTCCTTAAATTACACTGTATAGGCTAGTTGGCATATTCATTTTTAGGTTACAGATTTGCAAAGGTTCTGCATGAGAGCAATGATCCAGTTGTTCTGAAAGAGCAGCACCATTTCCAAGTGTTGACAGTGAATCCGTAATCAGCACCACTTTGTTCCTCACAGTTGTCTTGGCTAAATGTCTGAGAATCAGACTGTAGAGATAAAAGACAGCAGCTGTGACCACCACCACTGACAGCACAAGCCAAACTGAGGTCACATCCAGCCTCTGAATAAGACATTACAACAGAAAAAACTCAATGCAAATGCACTTAAGTTACTTATTGGAATGTTTACAGACAAATACAGACTTTTCACATGGGTCATATCATTTTGAACAACTTACTTCAAGTTGCTTTAATACAATATACAAGTTGCTTACCATAATGTCACTTATACCCATGGTGATGGTGTTTCAGTGACGTTAGACCTTAAACAATGGGAAAATTCTACATGAATATGAATTAAAGCTGTTTATAAAGCATTGTAACATTGAATTCACATGAACTTTCAAACTGATTCTGAGTTTAGCTGTGAAAACTGGACAGATTATATGAGACCTGAACTGAATTATGAATGCATTTTGCCTTTGTAAATCAAATCAGTAATGTAGTAATGATTTGGTCAATTTAGAAAATATATTTTTTGAATAACATAAAACTAGTTCATTTAAAAAATCACATTTAGAGATATTTTTGACAACCTATACATTATATTAAACAATACCAGTTTGTAAAGTCACAAAGTGAAACGCTCTGAAGTCTCTCAGGATGGCTTCATGGAAGCTCTGCTCTGTTCAAACCATTTTAGAAAAGCTCTAAATATATTCCAGTCTAGAATTAGCCAAGCCTAAATATGGATTATTGCAGGACTGACTAAGAAACATACAAACAAAAAATCATTACAAATACTATTGTCAATATTAACAACACTAAAATAACATGTTTTGAACACAGGACTACAAATCTACACAAAGAGACACAGTCCACACAAATAGACAGTGCTCCGTTATGTGTTGTTCTTCATCACTCACCTCTAACATGAGTCTATAAGCACCTCTGATGTAGACGTGTGTTTTTATCATTAGGCATCAGTGTTTGTGATCGTCTCTGCTCACTGCACGGCTCTGAACACATGCACGCACAAATGGCAATACTGCAGGGTCTGAGTGCTTTTATTAGCACACAGCTGAAGCCGTTCTATGCTGTATACATAGCAGCCTGGGAAACTGTTGTTGAGTTTCTGGAAGTAAAGCTTTAAATGGCTTGAGTCATTCATATAAACAGAGCAAGCCCCGATTAATTACTCATATTAATCAAAAGCTTGTTTATATTTATGTCATATTAACTTGGAGAACAACTGGAAGAAAATCTCAGATCTGATTTTTACAGATCACATCATCAGACTTTTCTATTTAAAAACCGTTCCTCTCTTTAAGGGATGCATCTCACCACTCTTTATGAATCATACAGTAAAAATGAGCTGTAATTAAACAAAGATTACTGGAGTATGTTTTATCAAAAAATATTTCAGTCTTTTAAGATTTTCACATTTTAATTCAGTGTGTTGCGGTTTCTTTGTAAATGATTATGAAATTTACTAGCGATTTCTTACTGAAAATAAAAATTGGAGGTAAATCCTGCATCATTTTTTTTCCTCTCTCGATCTCGAGGTTTATAAAAGCAATTGAAGGTTTTTGTAATTTTGCAGCCTCTTGTATAAAGAATTTTGCAATACTGTAAATAAATCCATTTGAATCTGAAGTACTTGATTTGTTTTTGTTTTTTTCACTAACCAATGTTATGATAACAAAATGTTTCTTATATTTTTGTATGCAAAATATTTTGCTTGTTTATGGAATTTCTAGTATCAGTTAACATCAACAAAAAGGAAAGATCACATAATTTAGAGGAAAAGTTCCAGTTTATGAGAAATTCCAGAATGAATCCAGATGATCTTTAAAGTAGATTGTTATTAGTCAAACATAACTGAAGACCCCACTATTTTCCTGCAGATTTCAATGAGATCCATCTCTCAAGGTCAAGTCTTCTTGCAACAACTTAAATCTTTCTATTTGTGGTTGAAATTACAGGTTTAATTTTGGCTATAATCATGCCCAAATATTTAACCTGTGATTTAGCTGGTCTATTAAAAATAAAATGTGTTAACCTTTAATTATAATTAGCTCACATTTATTTATGTTTAAATGATGTCTAAATCTGTATACATTTTTTTATATGATTTATTGCTATGGAAACATTCACAACATATCCAGATATTAGTCATATTATCTACGTAATGTTGAAATCTCAGCTTGTGTAGTTAAACAGCTATAATTATGTATTTCTTCCTGCTTGGAAGAATCAAAATTGTAGACCAATCGCAAGACGCGTATCCGTTTGTAACTGTAACTGACAGCAGTCTCGGCCAATCAGAATAAGCGCAGTACACGCCCACAGCGATTAGACACACGCCAGACCTGCAGAGAAGCGTTCTTGTCTCGTTTATCAAATGATGGGATTGATTTCCTAAACAAGCACGTCTTCTTCACATGGTGCCATCGCGTCACCGTTATCAGATGAGAAAGTAGAAGCTCTGTAGCGTTCATCATCAGTGCAGCGGCTGTGTTTATTAGTTATTGCTCATATGACCGCCTGCTCCGTCAGGTCTGATCATGACTGACTTCGAGGAGTTCGAGAAACAGCTGAACGAGAATCGACAAGGTAAAGACATCCGCAGCGGTCACTGTGTGCAGGTTTGACTGTCAGTCAATCAAGCAGCTGTCTTTCATGCCCCTCGTGCACATATACAACTACGACTTTGATGAGCGATTAATATCTAATGCAATCTGTCACCAGGCTGCTGTGTCAATACAGCCATTTTGCAGTCACTTTATTTTTATTCTTAATGTATAACATTTAAACTGTTTGCAGTGTTGTCATTTGTCACTCACATGCATTTAATCATAAGAACACACGTATTTAGATTTAAGAATGCATATCAAATCAAATCAAATCACTTTTATTGTCACCCACCACAGCACAAGTGCCTTGTGAGTGAAATTCTTACGAGCGTGCTCCAGACAGTGCAAAAAAAAACAACAATTTACATATGGACAGTACATATTTACAGACTGTACAGAAGACAATGTGCAAAATACACATACATATACTCAGTACACACAGTGTACTATAAAGACATACTTAGTTATCAATACACATTATACACCGCATGTACACATTCTACATTATGTACACATCTATACATAGTAATATCGGAAGGTGCAACAGATTATACATTTACAGCAGATGTCTTTGCCTTTATTATATTCACCTTTTTTCTTTGCATATTATTATACAGCACACATTTACAATATTGTACTCACATTTAAAGCATGTACAGTGGCCTGAAAAAAGTAATATTCAATTATGAATAAGAATTTAATAGAATAACTAGGTATCAACATATCAATTCAAGTGTCATCTGAGTCAAACGCTATAGGATATTTTTCCTCACTTTTCAATTTTTGCTCAATGACTATTAATGAACTGATGTTTTGGTAATTTTTTGTGGATGTATGAGGTCAGTTCTCCTCAGATTCACAAAGGTGTCCAAGCAGAAGAACCACAGTTGTACACAATCACATTTACTATCAATATACATTTATGCATTTAGCCGACGCTTTTATCCAAAGTGACTTACAGTGCATTCAAGCCATGCATTTTTTATCAGTATGTGTGTTCCCTGGGAATTGAACCCACAACCCTTTGCGCTGCTAATGCAATGCTGTACCACTGAGCCACAGGAATATCATCACAATCACACAGTTGTCACAATTATTTGTGTACATTTTGAACAATTTATACTTCATTGAAAAGCAAACATTATTATGCCTAAACGTGCATATGCTGCTATTTAAAATGATTTACAGTTCCATTGTAAATGCAGTTTGGGATTCTCAGCATTATATATAATAAAACCTATAAACCTGTGATATAATGGCACCCACTGGTACCTTAGAAATTAGCATCAGCTTTTAAAAAATCTAATGTATTTTTCATTAATTTAGCTTGACTTGGCAACACAATTTATTTATTAAAAAACAGTCAGACCATTTTATGGAATGGCCTTAACTGTCCAAATGTTACAGTTTTGTGTTTGGGAAAAAACTAAATATTTGATCCCCTGCTGATTTTTGTACGTTTGCCCACTGACAAATCAATGATCAGTCTATAATTTTAATGGTAGGTTTATTTGAACAGTGGGAGACAGAAAAAAAAAACTAAAAAACATTTACAAAGAGTTATAAATTGATTTGCATTTTAATGAGAGAAATTAGTATTTGATCCCCTAGGTCTCCCAGGTATCTTCTATACAGGTAGATTAGGAGCACTCTTTTAAAGGGAGTCTCAGCTTGTTACCGGTATAAAAGACACGTGTCCACAGAAGCAATCAATCAATCAGATTCCAAACTCTCCACCACGGCCAAGACCAAAGAGCAGTCCAAGGATGTCAGGGACAAGATTGAAGACATTCACAAGGCTGGAATGGGCTACAAGACCATCGCCAAGTAGCTTGGTGAGAAAGTGACAACAGTTTGTGCGATTATTCGCAAATGGAAGAAACACAAAATAACTCTGTCTCCCTCGGTCTGGGGCTCCATGCAAGATCTCACCTGGAGTTTCAATGATCATGAGAACGGTGAGGAATCAGCCCAGAACTACACGGGTGGATCTTGTCAATGATCTCAGGGCAGCTATGACCATAGTCACCAAGAAAACTATTGGTAACACACTACGCCGTAAAGGACTGAAGTCTTGCAGCGCCCGCAAGGTCCCCCTGCTCAAGAAAGCATGTACAGGCCCGTCTGAAGTGTGCCAATGATTCAGAGGAGAACTGGGTGAAAGTGTTGTGGTCAGATGAGACCAAAATCCAGCTCTTTGGCATCAACTCAACTCGTTGTGTTTGGAGGAGGAGGAATGCTGCCTATGACCCCAAGAACACCATCCCCAACATCAAACATGGAGGTGGAAACATTATGCTTTGGGGGTGTTTTTCTGCTAAGGGGACAGGACAACTGCTCTGCATCAAAGGGACGATGAACGGGCCATGTACAGTCAGGGCCAGGGCATTGAAGCCAGCCAGGGCATTAAAAATGGGTCGTAGATGGGTATTCCAGCATGACAATGACCCAAATCACAAGGCCAAGGCAACAATAATAATAATAATAATAATTTGTTACATTTATATAGCGCTTTTCTAGACACTCAAAGCGCTTACATAGTAAGGCTATCTCTCATCCACCACCAAAGGAGCACATCATTGCCAACAAGGGTTTTGCCACCAAGTGCTAAGCCATGTTTTGTGAAGGGTCAAATACTTATTTGACTCACTAAAATGCAAATCAATTTATAACTTTTTTTATTATTATGGATTTTGTTGTTGTTATTCTGTCTCTCACTGTTCAAATAAACCTGCCATTAAAATTATATAATTATTTTTTTTGTCAGTCGGCAAGTGCACAAAATCAGCAGGGGTCAAATAATTTTTCCCCACTGTTTGTTCACAATGGCATTTGAAATAACATGCCCATGATATTGAGCTGCTTGCATATGCAGTAAAATATTATGAACGTAGGCCTTATACATGTATAGACAAAATAGATACAATGTGCAGTTCTTTCGTAAATAGGTCAAATGTGTGGTTTGACCTGTGAGCAATGCAAATCAACTGTATTAAATGAATAATAATTATATATATATATAATTATTATTATATATTTGTTATCTAATAATGTTATAAACAATCACTTTGTTTAAGTAAAGCATAAAACAAGTTAGAAATCTCATAGACTTCGATTAAAGGAGGAACTCAAGTCATATCTAGAGAACAGAATATCATACTTGGGGACTTTTTTGACTTGATTCAGTAAGTAGCCACCCAAAACAGTATTGCACCATATTAACTACAACTAGTAATGGAAGTAACCAGCCTTTTTGAAGCTTTGAACCAATTGCTTTGCAAAATGATTCACTCTTGTGAAGCACTCGAACCAGCACACGCTAGTGACTCCAGCTGGTTAAAACTGTGTAAATGCACCAAAACATGCATAAAAACAGCTTTTACAAACCCATTGCAAAAGTTGTATTATATCAAATGCAGTAAACAAATCATCTGATACCAATAAATATAAATGTTTGTATAATATGTGTTGTTTTGTGATGAAGTTGTGGATTGTGTATGGTTTGTTTTACGTAGAGCTTAGTTAATCAGGCCAAAAAGGACCTAATCTTTCTTTTACTTAAACAAATATCTGCTGGATCACTGATTCACCACTAGGGGCGATCTCAGTAAATTTGCATGATTCATGGGTTCACAGAGATTTGACGTAACAAAGCCTTGTTTACTTAAATCATTTGACTTTGTCAGTCTGTTACGCGCTCCGAACCACTGGTTTAAAACAAAGGCTTCACAAACTTTTAAAGCTTGAGAAAACATTGTTTTAAAAGCACCCATCCATCACTAACTACAGCTCAAAACACTCTAGCAACTGTATGGCAGCATCCTGTAACCACCACCATCCCTCTATGATTGTGCTGTGACTTGCACTGGGAACTATCTAGCTATTTTCTCTACATCTAAACAGTTGGCAGAATTCTGCTTCGAATGTGCTGTTGACTTCAGCATGTATCATTATTCATGCAGAGCGAGAGCGGGAGAGGCTCAAGAGAAAGAGTCGCAGTAGCTTTGCTGGTCGCAGTAAGAAGCGGCGCAGCTGGAGTAAAGACAGAAGCAGTCGCAGCAGAGGAAAGCACAGCCGCAGTCGAGAGCGTAAGAGCCGAGACCACAGGAGCAGCTCCAGAGATCATAAGAAACACAGGTGACTGTAGACAACATGTTACACCAGCCTGCCATCGTCCATCACAACCACAACAACACTTGCTTATTCTTGCACCCTTGCTGTTTTTTGTTGTTTGTTGCCTGTAAACTCATAAAAGCGGTGTTGTTTGCTGTTGAAGTTTGCAGCATCTTCTCTAGGCACTGATTTTTTTCGGGTTCTCAGCTATTCTCCACGCCGAACAAGAAATAAAAAGGCATGCAAGTATTGGGACGTTCCCCCTCCAGGCTTTGAGCACAGCACTCCAATGCAGTACAAAGCCATGCAAGGTGCAGTATGAGTAAATCAGTATCACAGTAACAGCACGTCTCGATCACTGGTCTTTCTTGTTACACATGTGTAGCTGTGCACTTCTGATCTCACACATACACATGCAGAAAAAATTCAATGCAGCAAAGAGGGCAGGTGCGAAAGAAATTGATACATTAGCAGTTGTCTTAAACTTAAAGGGTTACTCCACCCCAAAATGAACATTTTGTCATTAATCACTTACCCCCATGTCGTTACAAACCCATAAAAGCTTAGTTCATCTTCGGAACACAATTTAAGATATTCGCACGGATACGTCTTCTACGTTTGTTTACACATTGATTTGAAGGAAAACAGCGTATCCTATGTGGCGCAGCTGACACAGAACAGCGTACGCAGTTTGCAGTTTCCATATTTGAATGGAATAAAATTAATAAGAAATACTCCTTTTGTGTTTTATTGAAATTAACAGCATAGTGTTTGTGTGTTTTAAGAGTAAGTAGCACTCAAAAAATAACTAATTCAAATAAAATACAATTTAGGCCTAAATTTAAGATTATGTTTTTGACTTGTTTTTGACTAAACTATGTGATGCATATTTGTCAGTCATACATAAATGAAACATGTAAGAAACAGGTAAGATTTAAAAAGCACTCAAAAAACCATGGCATACTGTGTTATTACTAACTATTGTCATCTACTTGATTTTATTGAAATAATCATATTTTCAAAATGCATTTATTTGACTTGCTTAGAATCAGTATAAATCTGTTCATTGTAAAAACAATTACATTTGTTCCTTTAAAAGTCTGAATATGGTTAAATATTGCTAGCTGTGGAAGAAGCAATATTCAGTTTGTTAATATGTATGAGATAAAATACAATTTGATTTATTGATAATAGATTGATGAATAAACCTGGTTATTGTGTGCTTAAAACACATTATTAATTTGTACTATCACAGAAATCTGTCTTGTTTAATTTATGTATAACTGACACATGTGCATCACATTAAGTTTATTGGTTTTTTTCTTATATTAAAGCTGTTTAATCAAAGTGGATGGAAATTTTAATGCAATTGAAATACATCTTAAATTTACGCCTAAATATTTAATGAGTGTAAACAATAACATAATTGTCATTTTTGGTGAACTAGTGCTTCATTAGTTGTGTTTGTGCTGTAGCTGCTGGGCAGATCCCCAGCATTGCTCTACTGGCTACATCCACTAATGCTGGCTTGGCAGTCGCTTCCACACAGGTGCCCATCGTTGGCAGTCAGATGACCAGGCAAGCGCGGCGTCTGTATGTTGGCAACATCCCCTTCGGTGTTACTGAGGTAAGCATCCCAGAATAGTGCATCTCTCAAACATGTTGTTTGTACAGCTCAGTTATCACCCTCTGAGGATAAATCAGCTTTTTCATCTGAAAGTTAGCCATGAAAACACCAACATTTTCCAGATGAGTTGTAATAGCTAACTTTCTCTGTTTGCCTTCCTGTACTACAGAATGAATGTGTCTTGATGCAAAGAGTTGTCAGGTGTTTATCCATTATACAACTATGATAATGAAAGACATTTCTCTTGTATTGCACTGCCTTTGTTTTTGTGTTTTAGGAGTCCATGGCTGAATTCTTCAATACTCAGATGAGACTTGCAGGACTGTCTCAAGCTCCCAGCAACCCTGTGCTCGCAGTGCAGATCAACCAGGACAAGAACTTCGCTTTCTTAGAGGTGAGACAGATTTCACTCACTTACTGCAACCTCAAACTCATCTGTTTCAATGCATAACAGCCTGCGACTCACCAAACGATAGAGAATATAGGAATATATTACTATAAAATAAGAATATTAAAGGTGAAGTTAATAAAGTTGAATGCATTTCCAGTGTAAATTGGTCAATAGGAATCCATAGTTTTAAGTAAAATTCTTGTTTGCAACCCCTTTTGCTTAGCAAACAACTAATCTTTAGTCATACTGGCATAAAAAATATATTTTCATATTATTGTTCTAGACATTTCCATATTGTGCATTTTGAAAACACAATAACATCGGAAGCAGAAGACAACTAAAGCTTTACCAAATCCTCTGAAATGAGGTTGAAAGCAGCCACTTAGAGATGTGTTGGTGATGCACAGGAAAACATTTCCATTTAATGAGACTGGGATACTTAGGGCTACTCTTGAGTGAAGCTGACGGTCGGTCTGTCTTCCACAGTTTCGATCAGTGGATGAAACCACTCAGGCCATGGCATTTGACGGCATTATCTTTCAAGGACAGTCTCTGAAGATCAGACGTCCGCATGACTACCGCCCTCTGCCTGGCATCTCTGAGCAGCCTGCTTATCATGTTCCAGGTCAAGGCTCTTGTCATATTGCTGTTGTTTTTTTGTTTTAGATCACTTGAATATTAAACTATAGAACTTTCAGCAGCGCTCTGACTTTTTTAAAGTCTGCAGTTTATGCACCAATAGCAACCTCTGTAAAGGCTGTACACAAAGCAGTGCTGCACTCATGAATGCTGCTTTATTACACTGTGTCTACTCTGCTGCAAAATACTCATTATAATCAGTGACTCTGCTGCCATGCCCTATTTATGACATATTAACACAAATTTCAAATCATTTTGAACGGTCGCTTTGTTGCGTCCAGTGTAGTCTTTACACTGTTGCGTCGGGTGTAGACACAGTGTCAGGCATTAAATGCAAGATGAAATGAGTGACATTGAACCTTTTCTAAAGACTGTCATTTTCCTTCAGAGATACAGTGATATAAAAACACTGGCACTGTGTTTTGATTTTGAAACATGCAGTGCTCATATTTATTCAAAAGTCAAAGCCTTTTGGAATATCTATTTGTGGTATCAGCTTTGATAATGTGTCAGACTGCCACAAATATATCAGTGTATGGGAAACACTGTATTGTATTGATTGAAATCCTGATGTCTTTTGTTTTCAGGTGTTGTGTCCACAGTTGTGCCGGACTCCCCTCATAAACTCTTCATTGGAGGTCTGCCAAATTATCTCAATGATGATCAGGTACAATTGACCTTGCAAAGAATGAATGAATTAAGACACATTTACAGTGTTTAAGGGCCTTTTACATGTATCAATATTTTCCCATGTGTCTTACATATTTAGTCACTGATTTGTCTACACTACAACAAAGAGTAGCCAAATTAACTGACAAATTGTGTTTATCAGTACATGACCGAAATTGTGTGTGGAATTAGTACATATTATTTTATTCATGCAGACAGCCTGTAGCTGAATCCCTCTAGTGTATCTCATCATCAGCTATAACACTCAGATACATTTGAACCTAATAGTTAGTTCATTTTTTTTAATGTTTACCTTTTGAGACCACACTGAAATAGTGAAATAGATATGTGATAACATTTTAGCTATGTTCACACTGCAAGTAAATGTGCCTAATTTAAATGTTATGCTAAAATCCGTTCCGAACGGTTGACAATAACAACAGTATACCCATAGACCAGGATATTCTACAATTATACTTTTTTTTGCCTGTCCTTCATTCACTTTGGCCCAGTGTTTTTATTGTTAAATAACAATACAAATAAAACTATTCAATTGAAATTAAGCTAAAATAATATAAAATAAAATATTACATATAAAACTTTTTTTAATTTTTTGGAATATACAATTTGCCTTGGAAACTAAGTAAAATGATAGTTAAACTTCTAAAAGTACTAAAACTGAAATTCATAAAATATATCTATATGAAAAACAAAACAAAAATATAAATTAAAATAAAGTAAAATAAAATTACTAAAAACTTAAACTAAAATTAAAATTAAACTAAAACTTAAAATGAAAATAAAAAAGAAAAGCTAATTCAAAATATTAATACATGCTATAGTAGTATATAAATAATACTCAAATAATTAACACTGCTTTAGCATTTGGTGACATTGTGGTTGGCCCTGATACTTTATTAAACTGATATGTTTCATGTCAATATGCTGCAAAAAGCGCCGTAAGTTCCTGTGTGTCACATTCATTGATGTGTTTGATTATTTGACCCAAACTTCTAACGCCTCAATCTTAAAATGGTGTGCCAAACGTTTTATCATGCATTCTAATGTCTGTCAGTGAACAATAAAAATGTGAAGATATGCATATATATATATTTTTTGTTCCACACTGTCATATAAAAAAACAGATGTGTCCGATGAAAGTGATTTGTATCGAAGCCTGTTTCCGCCACTGAATAAAAATTTAAAAGGAATTGCGACTCTTTATCGATTTTTTTTTTAAATAATCAATTGCGAGTTTAAAAAGTCATAATTGCAAGACATAAACTCACAATTCTGACTTTTTTTCTCCTAATTGTGAGATATAAACACACAATAGCGAGTTATAAAGTCAGAATTGTGAGATATAAACACACAATAGCGAGTTATAAAGTCATAATTGTGAGATATAAACACACAATAGCGAGTCATAAAGTCATAATTGTGAGATATAAACACACAATAGCAAGTCATAAAGTCAGAATTGTGAGATATAAACACACAATAGCGAGTTATAAAGTCATAATTGTGAGATATAAACACACAATAGCAAAGTCATAATTGTGAGATATAAACACACAATAGCAAGTCATAAAGTCAGAATTGTGAGATATAAACTTGGAATTCTGAGAACATATCAGTCCACCCCAAAAACAACAAAACTGGCCTTTAACTTGCAATTGTGACTATAAATCGTAATTTTAACTTTATAACTCGCAATTGTGAGTTTATATCTCACAATTCTGTGAAAAAAGTCAAGATTGTGAGATAAAAAGTTGCAATAAGCTTTTTTTATTTTTTATTCGGTGACAGAAACGGGCTTCTATAGATTTGGGCCACATTCAGCTGCAGTGTGAACAAAGCTAATTAGACTCTTGATAGGATCCGTAATTACAGCAACAGTTAAACATAGAAAAGAAATCAAGTTACAGATGTAGATGTAAGTAAATGTAGAAGTCAAACACCATATTTCAGAAGTCTTGTTTCTGTTGCAGACACTACCGAGGGGGTTTGGGTAATGGTGCACCTCATTGATCTAAATGGAATGTAGCTAAACTAACTAACTTAATCAATCAGAGCTGAATGTACCCTGGTATTCATTTCTTTCATATTCTCATATATTTGATTTCTTGCAGTCACTGTTACTGCTTTGAAACTCACAGCTCTTTCATTTTTTGTTCCCCCACTTTGTCCCCCAGCTAGGGGCCTGTAAGATCGTTAAGTCTGCGCTCATAATTTGTTCAGTAGTTCTGATCTACTGCTGCCATGCCAACATGTAACACAAGGCAAGTAAGACATTCTCACACGATGCACCTCCTTCTCGCTGTCCTCTCTCTTCCTTCACTCTTTGAGCGAGCATCACTAAAGGGGCTCTGGGTAACCCGGGATGCGCTGTGAAATGTTTGAAAGTGTTGTTTGCAATGACGTCATTTATACAGAATTAATCTAACAAACGGGGAAGTGACTTTGAAGTCCCTTCACAGTGATGATGGACCACCTCATGTCTACTGTAGGGCTCATATTGACTGGTTTGAGTAATTTAAAATTTGGAGAATAAAAATTACTTATTGAAACGTTATTTGTAAATGATTTGGAAAAAAAACATGTTTTTTTCCATTGCATGCGAAGAAAGGACCTTTCTTTATGCACTTTTCTTACTTTATTTAGCATGTGGTTGTTTTAAGGGGTGCTCACACTAGATTTTGAGCATGCAACATTTTTCACTGCATTGGACGAGATAATACATCACACTTTGTGGTGCCTTTTTTAAAAACATAAATTCAACTTCATAATTGAATAATACAGGCAAAATGTAAAAATATACAATCTACTCCACTTCTGTAATGCTAGCCATGTTTCCATTGCCCTTCAAAATGCGCAAATTGAAATTGCGAATTGAAAATACACGGAAACACGCAAATTTCACGAAAACACCCATATATCGCAAGTCACTATATCGCATGACTTATCGCGCAAGAAAAAAATAATACTTATTAGTCGCAAAACATTGGTTAATGGAAACGCTGTTAATTCGCAATAGGTTTTTAATCTACATTTATAAAATATCATAAAAGTTTTGTTCAACTCTATAATGGAAAACCTGCTACTGAAAACCTCCAGCTTTAAAGTGCGTTTTTTTTTTTTTTTTTACTTAAAGCTTTCACTGTGACATTCTTTTGGTCACACATCTTAGGGCCAGTTTTACTAACAGCTTTGCGTTAAAATAGTTCTGTCAGGTTTTACTAAAGATGTGCAGTGATGAATTAGCGCTGAAAAGGCGTGGACAGTTATTTTTGCACCTGACCTTATTGAATATGGTTTCCCTTTCAGAAGCAAAAGTTATGGGAGGAGAGTATTCAAATGACTCACGCAACGTGTTTTAGTAACGTTTGTGCTCGTCAAATTATTGACTTTTGCGCCATTATTTACCTCCCCAAAAAAGCATGTCTTAAACTATTTTGTGCTTGAAATGGCTGAAATTATTGTTGCTAGGAGGAGGCGCTGCAGAGAACGAGGAGTAAAAGGAAGAGGATTTTTCCCCACATGTATTATTTTGAATGCCAGATGAACACGTTATCCAAACATATCGTTTGCCAAGCCATCTTATTTTTTTATTTGCTTCAGGAAATAAAAAAACGACTTTGAACCCTCAACTAGGAGTCACGCAAAACCAGCTCTATCAAAACTTCTAGCAAACCTTAATTTTTTGGGCCTCCGGTTCTTTTCAACGTACTGTGGCTTCTTTGTTCTTTATTTGGGACTATGCTAATTTGTGCTGCGCTTGATATTGCGTTGGTCGATATGCAAATGAGGTTTTGCATCTGTTTTCTTTCATTTGCGCATTGTTAGTAGATCACCCGCAGACATTTCCACGCCCATCTGTGCTGTTTTGGAATTGCACTTTCATGCTAATTTGCCGTTTAGTAAAACTGGCCCTTAATGTGATATAAATTTGCAACTTTGTAAAAACTCTGGAACGCAGCAAAATGAAAAACTTCTCCACATGATCTTTAGATTCTGGTGTCACATTCGTATTTTCATTCACATTCGTATTAATGGAAGTCAGATGAATGAAAAGTGTAGCGTGACGCCCCTTTAAAAATACAACTTTACCACAGAAACAGATGGCATCAGCCATTTTCTTCTTTACATATGTTTACTTAGTAATTATTGTAATGTTGAGAAGGACTGGAGTGAAGACCATTAGAATCGTACCCTTCTGCATTCAGAAAAGAAGGAACATCAAAAGAATGTTTTCTTATGTTATGAACATGTATGCTGGTGTATCCATGCACTGCAGATGTAGAGCACAACAGATGACTGTTTCAGCGGCTTGGTTACGTTTTCTATTCATTTCCCAAGAGGAATTAAAATATTCTTTAATAAAGAGTATTTAAAGTATATAAATTATAAAAAAATATTAAATACAAAGAACTCATTGCAGGGTAGGGCTGTACTGTTTATTCTAGCTACACAGACAAAACAACTACTAACAACTAACAAAGAACCGTTTACGCATTTTATTACTTTTTATGAATGAAAAAACTCAAGAATTCACATTGCTTATTTTAGTAGAATGAAAAACAAAATGTTTATTCAAACTGGGAATAAAAGTGAGGAAAGAATGTTCCCCGTCACTGAAGTGGTTCATGACTTCAGTCTAGTGCGAGTTCAACACTCACTCTCACAAATAACTCATTATAATCACTGAAGCTGTGTACACTGCAATATAATGATCTTACTTGCATTATAGCTGCACTTTGTTGGTTATGATGAGAGATTTCATGAGTGTGCAGAATTCAGTCAGTGAGTGCTGGCACTGAACAACTCTAATTGTAATGCCTCTGATTGGCCTTACATTTTTAAAGTGATAGTTCACCCAAAAATGAAAATTCTTCATGAATTACTCACCCTCATTTCGTTTCAAACCTGTAAGACCTTCATTCATCTTTAGAACACAAATTAAGATATTTTTGATGAAACCCAGAGCTTTCTGACCCTCCATAGACAGCAAGGGTCCTACCACTATCACGGCACAGAAACGTAGGAAGTAGTGATACTCACGATAATAGTGGAAGACTGTACCAGAAGAGAAGGATTAAATGAATAAAGTCATTATTTTACTTTCCTTTGCACACAAATATATTATTGTAGCTTTGTAAAATTACGGTTGAACCACTTATGTTACATGAACCATTTGAACGATGTCCTTGCTACGTTTCTGGGCCTTGACTGTGGTGGTGCCCTTGCTGTCTATGGAGGGAGCTTTTCCTGCTGCTTGTCCCTTGAAGCATCTCGATTGATTAAATCATTGAATTCTAATGAATTGATTAATTATACGTAATTTATTATAAGATATAAGTATAAAATATACTGGATTTTAAAGGGATAGTTCACCCAAAAATGAAAAGTCTGTCATAATTTACTCACCCTCAAATTGTTATGAACTTCTATGAGTTTCTTTCTTCTGCTAAACACAACAGAAGATATTGTGAAGAATGTTGGTAGCCATTATTGACTTCCATATAGATCTACACTGTGAATTCGGCTGTTAAACAATTTTTGAAATTGAAAGCCACAATTCAGCTATACAGTTGTATACATTATTATATACATATATATATATATTTCTCTCTGACAGTGAGTGTGAAGCAGCTGTTGTGCTCTATTGGCCTGGGTTTAATGGACATGAAGGGTTTGAGCTACCGCTGCTGTTGTGTTAACATACCTGTGCGTCCTCGACTGTTGTGCAGGTTAAAGAGCTCCTGACGTCATTTGGTCCTCTCAAAGCCTTCAACCTGGTGAAAGAAAGTGCCACATCACTGTCCACAGGCTATGCTGAATATGTGATTAGATGATAGGATCCGTAATACACCAGTAAATCAGTTCAAGTATTAAAGGAACACATCATCATCTTAGTGTACATTTATCATTATTAGTTGATGCACTTATATTGAAAAGTGAAGTAAAAGTTTCTTGTTTCTGTTGCAGTTTGACTGTTTGTTATTTTTGCAGTATTTTTCTCATGAAAATTAAACACAATTACTTTACTAATTCTCATTATTTAAAGCAAAAATTTCATATTTCATATTTAATTTCTTATTATTTTTATTTTATTTTGTTATTTGTATGCTGCGATTTGAATAAAATAATTATAGCATTTTTACTGTAATACATTAAATAGTGTAAATAGAAAAATATTAAGAATAATACATGTGAAACTACAAAACATCAATATGCATCACAGTATTTACTTCCTTTAATGTATGCTTATTTGGATACAATTATTATAATATTTTTACTGTAATACATTAAATAGTGTAAAAAGAAAAACACATTAAGAATTATATGTTACAAAAAACTACAAGTAAAATATCCATATGCATCACAGTATTTATACTGCCTTTAATTTATGCTGATTTGAATAAAATAATTATAGTTTTTTTTTTACTGTAAATTAAATAGTTGTTAAAAGAGAAACATTAAAAATAATATGTTACAAAAAAACTACAAGTAAAGCATTCATATGCATCACAGTATTTCTGACTTTTAATTTATGCTGATTGGTATAAAATACTTAGTAGTACATTTTTAATGCATTAAATATTGTAAAAATTTAAAACATTAAGAATAATATAAGTAAAACTACAAGTAAAATATCCATATGCATCACAGGAAGGATGCATTGAAAGGAAATGTGCATAACTTGCATGAAAATAATATTACCACAATGGGGAAAAGTGGCTTGTAAATATTTTTGTGAGATTGACCCGGATAGTTGTACCGTTTTGTTCAGGCAGCAGCTGGATTACATGGCATGCAGCTCGGCGATAAAAAGCTCATCGTCCATCGAGCAAGTGTGGGAGCCAAGAATGTCAATCCTGTAAGTGCCAGTCCTCAGCACTTCAGCACAACAGCTCTAGTCACTGACAGCCAAGCAGTTATGGCAAAAATCAAGACATTCATGAAGAATGCATTGCTGATTACTATATTAAATGGCCAGCATTGTCCTATAAATTGTGTAAAAGTTCCAGTCTTAAATCTTGCTTTTGTTCCATGCAGACCGCTGTTGTAGAGACACTCGTCATGCTCCAGGTCCCAGGACTGCAGAGGGTGCAGAACTCAGGCCTGCCGACGGAGGTGCTGTGTCTGCTGAACATGATCATGCCGGAGGAGCTGCTGGAGGACGAGGACTACGAGGAGATCCTGGAGGACATCCGTGAGGAGTGCTGCAAGTACGGCACTGTGCGCTCTATCGAGATCCCCAGACCTGTGGATGGTGTCGAGGTGCCAGGCTGCGGGAAGGTCAGTCACTACAGCTGGAGAGAGGAGCATGGTGCTTCTAGAGTAGGAAATAGACTGAAAACAAATGCATTCAGGGATGAAATATTACAGAATGGGATATTTTGTACAATCTTTAGCAAGCTCTTTTCCAATGATAGTTTTTGTGACCACATTTTTCAAGCTCCAAAAGTGACAGCAGTGACAGTTTTTTTTAGCCATTTGGGAGCCAACTTTCATTACATGAAGAAGAAGAACAGTCCAGATATTCTTCACTTTCTGTGCTTTACAAATGCCATATAGTTTTGGAGCAGCATGAACATGAAGAACAGATTAGGAGGTTTATTTCTTTACTTTAATTTGCTATTATATAGCCTCAGCTTGAATCACTAGCGGTGTTTCCATGACCATGTTTTTATGCACACTTTTAAGTATTGCATCAGAAACGAGTGTTGGAAATAGCACATTTCGGGATCCATTCATTTGCAAAAAAGTTTTTACGCTCGCTTGAGGTGGTTTTTGACTTGGGCGAATAAGAGTTGATGTGAATCATGGGAGATGGAAATGCATTTTGCGAATAAATTCCTCAATGAGCATCAAAAATGTCACGTTATGGAACTGCATAACCTGACTAACCAGCCGACCGATCTCATTGCACAGCATCCAGATTGTTGTTATGGTCATTCTGATATTTAGTGCCAGATTGTCGGAAGTGACAATTTTGTTCTCTTTGACTCGTTTAATGGAAACGTGCTTATTTGTAAATGTTTTAAGCGATATTCCATTTTTGTGCGTTAAGTTAAATTAGCAAATTTAGATGGAAACCCGGCTATTGTAACTTATTAAATTCATGATAATTAAAATAGAATAGAAACAAAAATTCAGCTCGTTGCCAAGGCAACAGTTCTCATTTTCATTTAGTTTAACTTGATGTATTAAATAACTAAAACTGGAACTGAGAAAAACAAAACCTATAGACATATTGTTTTATAATTAAATTAATAAATAAAATGACAAAATTACCAATTACTTTAATTTTAAATTAAATGTGTAAATATACGAATTATTAATTAAAACTATAGTAGTTTCTCAGTGATATTAAAATAGCCCTGTCTACGTTATCTTCAGATAATGGCTTGTTTTAAACAGAACTCTTAGGTTTGGTTAATAATGGCAGTATTTTTTCTGTGTTGCAGATATTCGTAGAGTACGTGTCTGCTGCAGAATGCCAGAAGGCCATGCAGGCACTAACAGGACGCAAGTTTGCTAACCGCGTGGTGGTCACGAAATACTACGATCCAGACATGTTTCACAGACATGAGTTCTGAGGACAGACACTGATCATCTGGAGAGAGACCGAGAGAGCTGTTTGTGCCATCGGAGTGTGAAGGTTTAATCAGCTGTATGCAGTTTAACACTTATTATCTTCTACTTTCACTTCTCAGTTTCTTTTCTGTATGGAAATACAAACAAATAGATCTGAGTAGCCAAGTAGGAGATATGTTTAGACATCTAATACAATGAAACAGTGTTAAGCAATCTCCTCCATGTGAAGGGACATTCATACATACGGTGATTTACACTAACGAAGTGAACGGAAATCACTATTTCTTAAATGTAAATTGGCAGTTTCTAAAAGCAAGCAAATAACAGGCAACGTCATGTGATGTGTGCAAAGAAAGGTTTAGTTTTATGCAAAAACTCTATAGGTTAAATTGCAAGTACATATTTGTACCTAGGTACATATTAGTATCTTAGAGTAGTAATACGTACCCTTGAGGTACTAATACCTACCTTTTAGTGGTAAAACAGGAACAAATATGTCCTTTTAAGGGTACTGCTCCAGGGACAAGCCATTGTACCCAAAAATGTACAATTTTAACCCCTTATTTTTCTGTGTAGGAGTGAAGACATTAGACTAAGTAATATTTGAATCATTTAATCACATGTTCATGGTTCTCTGATGTTTGTTAATGTCACATGACATGCAGGTAAACATATTTTCTACTTTTAGAGTTCAAGTGTTTCATTTTGATTTGATTTTGTTTTAAAATAATTGTATTAGTTTAACATTATATTCAGTTAAATTAATGAATTATTTGCTTATTCATTTGCTTATTTGCTTATTCATCTCACAAACCTCCTGAAGTTCATTCACAAACACTAAATTGGGGAACCCTGGCACACTGTAATGTTTAATGCACTTCATGGTGTTGATAACAAAGAATGGAATAGATTTTCTTACGAGTAAGGAAAAAGTAGTCCGAATACATTATCTAACACATGTAATCCAATAGATTACATTACAAACTACAATTTACGTTATGTAATTTGTATATAATATACATTATATACCCCTCAAAAAATGATAAATTGTCCATTTATACTGACATCTTAATATTTAACTAGCAGTTTCCATCACCATCCCATTTCAATCTTGATCACATTTTCAAAAACCTCTTGTGCTTCCCAACAGTGACATTGGGGCATTGAGTAGGAACCCCAGTGTAACCACAAATACTGCCACTCGATGACCTCCAGTGATGAAATCGCTGTTTGTGTGAGCCTGAACAAGTTTTTGTCCCAGGCAGCTGCAACAATCAGCGGCATTATATGACAGAACATTTTGTTGGTGCAAAATCCTGCATCTTATTGAACCATCAACTGGCTGTCATTTTGGAGCTTTCTGAGGACAGAAATATTACTTGACATCTTAAACTTATGTTGTGCCTATTTAGAGCAAAAAATAGATATAGATGTAGAATAAGAAACAACACAAAATAAACTTTTTAACTCTGACATTATTAGAACAACGCTTCTGCTTCATACCAGTGACAGCTTATTAATGTTTTAATGAGGATCGGTCTCACAAAATATGTCTTATTTCATCACTAAATAAAAAAATGTAATCCTTTAATTTGTCAAATAACTATATTACAGTACTTTTTTATGAATAGACTGTTGTATTTCTTTCTGCATTATTCTGCTGAGAATATATATTTTTTCTACAGGTGATAAGAATTTAATAATATACATTATTTGTATATATATATATATATATATATATAATGTATTATTTTATTTTGGGGCTGGAAAAGGATCCAGATTTCATCCATAAATTGTATGTACTGCTAAAAGATACAGTATCTTAATGCTGCACAGCTGCATATTTGCACGTGTTCATGTGTTTCCTCTGTATATACTTCAGTTTCGGTGAAGGACATTTTCTATTATGTTTCAAGATTTCTTAAAGAAAGCATAGGGTGCTTTGGGACAGCTGCTCCTGCCAGAATGTATTTGTTCTCGTTGGTGATCTGCAAAAAGGCTGATATTTCTTCAAAGATGTCAGAAATGATTACATTTGACAAGAAATCACAGCCTGCTTCTCATATCATGAAGAAAGCAAAAGCCCTGACAGAAATACTTGTGTCTGTGAAAATATGATCTGACACAACAGAAATTCTGTTCCAAGTTTTCTCTATTTCTCAATCTTAACAACCCAATGTGTCAGATGATGACTTACGCAAACCCATCATTTCACATTCAGCTAAAATGTGCTTAAATAGCTCAGTTTCTATGGCTAGTGCTGCCTCTGCCTTGCCTTCAATAAATGACATACTCTTTAGTGCTGTCTGTTACTCTGTTGTCCTTGTAGGATGCTTATAATCTTGCTCCGGTCACATACTTTGGTCTGGAATGCCATGAACACAGACAAACTGAGTGAAACATCCCAGTGCTGTTGGACTATATATCAGCACTGTTGGAAGGCTAATCAGCTAATGGCATCAAGAACTGGAACTAACTGCAGTATAATTCATATTATTAAATATTGAAACAATACTAGCAGTGAGTGAGTGAGTGCTCTTCTACACAAGACTTCCACAGAAAGCTAATGCCTGATAATGTGTAAGGTGACAAAAGTTGCTAAGGAGGATTGGTCAGTATTGTTTTTAATGCAGTCTGGTCAATTCACCTCCAGCAGTATGTGTTGTTGCTCTCCATTGCACTGAACTCCAATTAAGGTTGGAATAGACTATATAACTAGGCATCATACTTTTATCAACTCCTGCTACCTACTGTAAATGGTTACAGAGAAAAACAACAAACTCACACAGAAGCGTGTGCCATGTCTCTAGGAGATGCATGATAACAGAACAGTTGGGTGCATCCAAAATCAAATATTTCCGAAATACGCAAAAAGAGTAGTATGTTTGAAGTTATAGTATTTTTTTTTAAGTAGGCGAAAAGTCCTGGGATGACCTACAACTTCCAGGCATGACTCTGAAGTGCATAATCGATGGCCACTTTACTATCCCATGAGGCCACAGGAGAAGATTCATGAATGGTGATGCAACTGATGCTGGTAAGTTACAAGACAGTAACATTATGGCAGATATAGTACGTCTGAATTTCTTTCATAGTAACCACATGCATACTATTTTGAACATACTTTTTAATGTAAGAACTTGCTTTTTTTAGGTTGCGAAGTAAGATCAAATTGAAATGTAGTATCTCAAAATATAAAACATATCGTCTTAGTCAGAAGCTAAAAAAAAATGCAGTTGTGTCCATCAAACATAAGCAGTTATGTTGTTTTGTCAACTCTTGACTGCCCAAAATCTGTAGACTGGCTTTGACTTTCGTCAGTTAGCGTTGACTCACTCAGACTATAGATCTAAATGCTGGAATACGTTATACAACCTTTGTCTAGATGTTTTCCCTAATTTACAGTCTGAGCAAAAGTCAGAGCCAGTCCAATTGTTTTGCTTTAGATTCAAACATGTTTGATATTTTGAGCTGATTTTTAAAACACTTGTTTGAAAAACTGATTTTCAAAGCATGAACTTTAAGTCCGTGTAGTGTAGTGCATGAGCCTCAGTTTTTTTAGTGTATGATGCCAAGTTGTTTTCCTCTGAAACAATTGTTCTAAACACATGGTGAAGACTGACATAGAAGAGAAGAAATTGGTTAATTAAGTCGTTATTTGCTTTTCTTTTTTGATTCTTTGCAGACAAAAAGTATTCTCGTAGCTTCATAAAATTAGGGCTGAACCTCTGTTGTCACATGGACTATTTTAATGATGTCCTTGCCACCTTTCTGGCCCTTGAACGTATCAGTTGTGTTGTTGTCTATGCAGGGACTGAAACCTCTCGGATTTCATCAAAAATATATTACTTTGTGTTCCGAAGATGAACGAAGGTCTTACGGGTTTGGAACGACGTGAGTGTGAGTAATTAATGACAGAATTTTCATTTTTGGGTAAACTATCCCTTTAGCAAAAGCCATGTAGTGGTCCACATCTTCACATCTAAAGTTGAAGTGAGATGAAAATCATGAGAATAGATTTTACATAGGTCAGATCTGTAATGCATATTTACACTAGTGTGTTTGTTTGATCATTTCAAAAAGAAAAGCAGCGTTATGATTTATGTATAGTGTTTGTTTTCCTGTTCCACTATCTTTCACTGAGGCCACCATGTTGCAGTGTGTATTCCAGCAGGAGGTGGCGCTCTGTTCCACCAGTCACTGTTCTTGTCTCTGTGTCACAATATGCTGTTCAAAGGTTTGTCTCTCTTTACAGCACAGTAGATCAGCCGCTCTGGCATTCCAGTACCAAACCTGTCAGCGGCAGATGGTCAGCATCGCTCCGAAACATTTTCACAAATGTCAAGGCATTCAGACTTTGTGTATTCAAGTCATATTTATTTAGTGCTTTATACAACACACATTTTCAAAGAAGATTTTCAGTAAAAAACAGGAAAATGCGTTGATGTTGCAATATTCATCAGTTATGAAACATTCAATTTCAGCTGTCAAGCAGCTCAACAGAAGACAGTAGTCTCATTATTCAGCTCAATTTAGTTCAGCGTTAATTATTTCAGTTCAATAACTGTGTCACTGTTCATCCGTTATGAAACAAATCCAATTCAGCTATAAGCAGCTCTAAAAAAGACAAATAGTGTCAATATTTAGCTCAGTTTAGATTTGAAACAAGAAAATAACAATAGATAGAATTTGTTTTAGTTAATTGGTAAATGAATAGTCCATCCAAACATGAAAATCATCTTCTTCACCCCATGTTTTTCCAAACTAATATGACTTACTTTCACCCATGGAACACAGAAGATAATTAGGCACAATGTTTATGCCAAGTCAAATCAAAGTGGCCCTGTTAAGCCCAAAAGACACTGCACGATTTTAAGTATCCTCTAAAATCATTGCTGAGCACACTGTGTGACTTGGATCTAATAAACTTAGGTATGACATGCATGTAGACTGTACGATGATTGACTCGTAGGCTACGACACACGTTACTATAGAAGAATAAAACATCGTCATCATGTGCTAGTGGTAAACAAAAAAGAGCATGACAAATCACACTTTAGCAGTTGTATTTTTTAATGTGTGCTGAAAAAAAGTGGAATCGGCGAAAGAGGAAGGGATAAGAGCTTGAGGTGTGCAGTTTTATGTTTAAGTGTCATTGCGTTGATTTCATGTTGCATTTTTATCGGTTTATCAGTAAATGTGGATTGTAGCAGCACAATGTGTGATGATCATGTGTATCGTAGGCTATCTCTGGTCGCAAGACTGTGTCAACGGCAGTCTTTGAACCTCTCTCACTGTACGACGTAAGCACACCCATTAGGAGCCACGATCACAGAAATCGCCTCGATTGTTTCACGATGCCAATCTTTTGTCTGGGACTGATGAAAATCGTGCAGTGTGTCTCGGGCTTTAAACTGGGAGCTATGACAGAAGTATCAGATTACAGAAATAAAATGGGTCCTGAACTGTCATCTTAAAAATCTAGTGCAAGAATCTCCAACCCTGCTACTGTCCTGCAGATTTCAGCTCCAACCCCAATCAAACACAACTGAAGCAGCTAATCAAGGTGTTCAGGGCTACTTGATAAGACGTGTTGCAGCAGGGTTGGAACTGAAGTCCCCAAATCTCAAACCGATTGAGCATCTATGGCAGGGATCCTCAAATCTGGACCATTCCTGCAGAGTTTAGCTCTGACCCTAATCAAACACACCTGAGCATGTCAATCAGAGTCTTCAAGATCATTAGAATATCACAGGTAGGTGAGTTTGATCAGGGTTGAAGCTAAACTCTGCAGCAGATTGGACCTCCAGGGAAAGATTTGAGGAACCCTGATCTATGGGATCTATTATCCATGGGGGCCACACCACACAACCTGCAGGATTTAAAGGGCCTGCTGCTAATGTCTTGGTGCCAGACTTGCTCTGGGGGGCCAATGTCCTGCAGAGTTTAGCTCCCACCCTGATCAAACTCACCTACCTGTGATTCTAATGGTCCTGAAGAAATTGATTAGCATGCTCAGGTGTGTTTGATTAGGGTTAGAGCTAAACTCTGCTGGAAAGTGGATCTAATGGGCCAGATTTAAGGATTCCTGCCCTACACAATATTAGGCAGGTGGTTTTAATGTTAGTGGCTTTCCTCTCCTTTGTCTGACACACCCATTTCAAGTTTGTGAGTCTCTACTAAATGAGCAGGTGACCTGAATCAGGTGTGTTTGATTAAAGAGACATGCAAAATGTGCAGTGTTGGGGGGTCCTCCAGAAATGTGGCTGAGAACCACTGTTGTAGCGCATAGGTCTTCAACCCTGTTCCTGGGGACCCACTTTACTGCAGAGTTTAGTTACAACCCTAATCAAACACACCTGAAGCACCTAATCAAGCTCCTCAAGATTGGTTGAAAATACAAAGGCAGGTGTGCTGAAGCAGGTACGAAATAATCTTTGCAGGACAGTGGGTCCCCGAGAGCAGGGTTGAAGACCTCTCTCTGTGAAGACCTCAGCAAGTGTATAGTGGGAGACTCTACAGCAATGCAGTGTTGATATACTGCACAGCAGTGCAAGCCTGAAGTGAAGCATACCAGAAAACACATCATTAACACATTCCCCACTGAAGTGCCTTAAAAGTGTCCTTTTAAAATGTTTCATATTATTCACATTCAGTTGAATCAACTTACTCACTGATGTACATGTGGAAGAACAAAGAATGTATTTTGAACGGAGTACTTCATTCTGCATTTGTCAAATCCAGACAGCTCAACTACAGTGTTTCTCTCCTCAGTGTGCCATCTGCACTTCAGTCGATATATTTTGAATCAGCTGTTAACAAACGATAAAAGGAATAAAGTCAAAAATCCCACAAAATCTTGATTCAAAGGCTTAATAAAAGGTCATCAATTTCCACTGAGCAACTTTTGGCATTTTAATAAAGATTTTGTAGGTTTCTCCACCCTCTTGGCCTAGTTTGCAAGCTGTTTTCCTCATCTCGGATTGTTCTAGAACTTTTCAGATTTCTCAGCGCTTGGGCACGGAAGTCTCAGTTGCGCTTGATCAGTGAAAGACAACGATCCTGTCTATCATGTCACGTGTGTCGCCTCTCAGCAGCATGACAGCCAGCTCTCCGTGAGGCTGTGTTTCACAGAATAAAGACACGATTGTGTCTTTTCAAGCCTTCTGCGACGCAGCACAAGGTCTGCGGGTGGCAGATGGGATTTAAATTAGAGGACATCCAAGCCTGCACTGGGTCCACCATGGATTGATCCTGTATTTCCTGTATTTATGAGCAACGTTGAATCTGTGATTCCATTCCAATTCGTTTTAAAAGACAGAGAGTTAATATTCTGCCTCCGTGGCCCAAATGCATCACTATTGTGTCATTCCAAATATATGTTATTTTCTTGCATGAAACATACTGTAAAAGATGTTGGGCAGAATATCTGTTTCCATACAGCAAATGATTTATACTGCAAAGCCCAAACCAATACAATTGCTTTGTGTGAGGAAGAGATCCAAATGTAAATAATGATTAATGAAGTTGTCAAAGCACTTGCTTTGGCTCCATTGGGCATGTTATGGTAGATTTGGTGTCAATGACACAAAGCAGCACTGAGAGCGCTGACTGAGGGGAATATTATTGTGAATACAATCTGTTTTTAATCTCTCTTTTTTCACAAAAAGCTTTCCAGCAGACTTTTAAATAAAGCACTGACTCTTGAGAAGTGGGACAAAATATTGCAATATAGAAAAAGTAAAACCTTGTACTCAGACAAAAGAAACTACATTGTTGGATATCATATGTACTATGCACTGCTAGGTGGTTGTCCTGCATCTTCAATAAACAAGCTACAGATAGTACAAAATGCTGCGGCTAGAGTCCTTACCAGGTCAAGAAAATATTATCATATTACTCCAATTTTACAGTCTCTGCACTGGCTACCTATTAAGTTCCGTATCAGTTACAAAATAGTAGAGTTGAGCCGGATACTCGGCTGAAACGAGTATCCGGTACGGATAAAGCACTTTTGCCAAGTACCAGTATCATACGAGTAATACGAGTCAATATCTGTGCTCGGATTGAATAAACATTCTCATTGGGTAGCTGACTGTGTTCTGCGTTCTGTGATAGGCTAGTCACAGCGCCCTCCCTACACACATACAGATTTAGGGCCGTTCACATATCGCGCCTAAAACGCGCGGAAAACGCTAGGCGCGCTGCTTTCTCCTTTTTCCAAAGCGTTCGGGCGGTTGCGCCCGGAGGCATTTGTCGTTGCTAAGCAACCATCAGCTGCGCCTCCGTTACAAGAAGGAAATTTCGTCACATGACCCGTGGTGCGCGGCATTCTGAAAAGTTGAGATGTTTTTTATCTCGATGCGCGCGGACGCCGCTTGAAAAACGAGCGGCGCTTCCATTATGAGCGCCATACCGCTGCTCTACATTTGAAATAACGAACTTGAGCGCAAAGACGCGATATGTGAGCGGCCCTTATTGTGTTGCTGTCCCGCTCTGCTCACTCACACACAGAACACTGAGAAGAGAACAGCGCCTCTCTCTGTCTCTCCTCAGTCACCAGGTTCGCGGGTTTTTTCCGTTAACGCTTAGGGTTTCTTCAGCTTCAGGTTTGTTTTTACTTTGGTTTGTAGTACTTACTTATTAACCAGTAGAGTTTTGGTAAACGTGGGGTTTGTTCAGACGTGGTGCTTGGTAGAATGCGACTCGCGTCTCTGCCTGTCGGAGATTTTTTTTTTTTTTTTTAAACCGTCAGCTGGCTCTAACCAGTTTTTTTTTACTTCACGCACTGAGTGTCTGACACTTTCTTGCTGTATTTCATAAAAAAAAAGGAAGTAGTGGTATAAAACTATATTACAAATTAATTAGCTACACACACACACATACCTGGTGTGGAAATAAAAAAAAATATCACTGATCATAAAAAAATTAAAAGTTAAAAAAAGAAAGTTATGTTGAGATGAAAACTCTTGTTCATTACATTTTACTTTATAATTGCAACCACATGTGTTGTATTCATTGTTGCAAAACTTGTTCTGTATATAGTTCGTTTGTTATCGTGATCAAAACCATTGATCTGAAGCTCAATGCTGATGCTGTCATGTAAATAGTTTTCTAATCAGCAATAAATATAACAATTTCTGATCAACCCATATCAATTGCATGCTTAAAATAACATACCGGTTAAAGCCCCGCCCATTTCAAGACAACCCGACCCACTTCCAGGTTAAATCCCGCCCACTTCCGGGTCAGGCCCCGCCCAGTCCGAGTACAGATACAGATAATTCATATGGTTAACAGATACAGATAATGCTGTACTCGCTCATCCCTACAAAATAGTATTACTTGCCTATAAGGCCCTAAATGATTTAGCTCCTGCGTACCTAACTAATCTTCTATCACGCTACAATCCAACCCGCTCCCTAAGGTTGCAAAACTCTGGACTCTTGGTAGTACCTAGAATAGCAAAGTCCACTAAAGGAGGGAGAACTTTTTCATATCTGGCTCCTAAACTCTGGAATAGCCTTCCTGATAACGTTCAGGGTTCAGACACACTCTCTCTATTTAAATCTAGATTAAAGACGCATCTCTTTAGCCAAGCATTCATATAATGCATCTCACAATCTTGTACTGCCAGTCTATCTGAACAAATGCACATTATTATGCTTTAGCTTGGGTTGAACTGATAATTTCATCCAGGGTTATTCCTGGATGGAACAACTGCTACGCTAATTGTCTTACTGTTTCTATGTTTCTAGGAATTACACAAGCTTCAGTCTGGATCCAACCTTAAACGATCTGAGATGACCGAACACCTGAGAAGAGACGATGACAACCCCTCGGAGGACCTCAGAGGAAGCCAACCATCAGCGATTATACTGACTTAACCAAAGTCTGCCATAAATGGAGGATCAGCACCTAAAGACAACCTCTACAGCCCTGAACGTCAGCGGAGTCTAGGACACAGATGAGCCCCAGAGACAGATCTCCAGTGAGGACCTCGTCACCTAGACATCCATCGGGGAAAGACCCCTGGAACCAGTGGACCACTTACACTCTGACTTTGCTGCTGTTGGAACAAACTACTGATTCATCTGGCCGGAGGAACTGCCCGACTGAGCCTGGTTTCTCCCAAGGTTTTTCTCCATTCTGTCACCGATGGAGTTTTATCTGCCTGGCTTGCTTTGTTGGGGACACTTCATTTCCAGATATTATTTAAACTGAACTAAGCTGGACAATGCCATTACTAAATTCAATAATGAAATGCATTCAGCAGATAATTGAGTGTTAAATCTTGTCATTTTACATTATTGACACAATTTGCCTATTTTGATATTGTGCAGTGCTTTGTTACAATGTGTATTGTTAAAAGCGCTATATAAATAAAGGTGACTTGACTTGACTACTATACTGAGCTATGCAAACTCACAATTTTTGTCTTTCATCAAAATGTGCTTTTTAACATTCCATCACTTATTTTGCAATCAAAAAAATCAAGATTCAACACATTTCAAAACACATTCTCATGTTAGCAGACAGATACCATAATTAAATAGGATCAAAATATTCATATGATGGAGGTGAGGTGACACTGACCTGGCAGAGTTGACGCATCTGACGGTGATGACAAAAACCTGAATTTGTAGTCATTTTAACTATCATATACATTAAATCAATCAATTACTGTATTAAAACAAACACAACAAACAGTGAGTATGTCAGTGCTTCTAAAGCTTTTTGACATGTCTGACACTGATGTACTCTGCAGAGGTGGAATGTGGCAAGGGGGCCGTTTAGAGTGCCCCTGATATTCCCTGGTTATATATATATATATATATATTAATGAATGCCTGATGGTGTTGACAAAAAGTGGGGACACAGCTTTGAAACCACATGAAACCCACATGTGTCCTTGAATAACTACCTTGCTAGTTCCCATTAACTTTCATTGTAAGCTTGGAAAGTCTGCCTTATTTCTCCTTTTCTTTATAAAATATTTTAATTCAGGCATATTTATCCATCATAGTCATCATTTATTCATCCTCATGCTGTTCCAAACCCTTGACTTTGGTATCTTTGAAACACAAATGAAGATATTTGAATTAGATTCCTGTGCATCCATTTAAAGTTTATTCTAAAAAATCTTTTAAAGTTAATAAAAGCATTGTAAATAAAATAATCCATATAAATTGACCAGACTAATCTAATCTGTATATGATTTACAGATTAGGGCTTAATTAAGGCTTTTATTTACATTTAAACAACGATAAACACAACAAACATGGGAAACAGAAACTCAAACGTGCTTCTCAAAGTGCAAGAAGTCAAGCAATCACATTTGAGCTTGCATTTACCATATTTGAACCAGTCGATATATCATTATATTTATGATGCTTTTGGAAAGTATTCGTATAATAGATTTGTTTTTAAATGGACAGACAGAAACCTCTCATATTTCATTTTCATTTGTGTTTCGAAGATTAATATCAGTCATATGGTTTTGAACAACATGAGGGTGAATAACTAATAACAGAATTTTGGTTTTAGGGTGAACTATCCCTTTAAGAAACAGGACAGGCAGTTTCAGGGAGAGAAGATGAAGAAATATTTCCTGCAAATGAGAGCACATACCTAATTATTAGATAGTGATCCTTCACATAATGCATTTATTTTACAGAATAATGACAGTAAGACAATGTTTTAAACAGCAACAGAGAATATTTTGTGAGGAGGCCTCCAAACTAAGGTAATGACTTACTACAGCAGCATCTCATTGTCCCTGTCACATGTATGATAGAGTGGTGGGCTTGGCACGTGAGACCAAATATCACACTCCTGTTCATCTCCTGCCATGCTAACTGAAGAACCCGGATCTTGATTCACAACTCCTCCCATAGCACCATCCTGTGTTGTCTATGTATCCGGCACATGGCAAAAGCTTCAGGAAGAACTGCTGCCAAACGCGGAGCTGCAAACGTGTTAACCTCTCCAGCTCACATGTGACAGCACTCACCCCAGGTGCCAGTCTCTCTCTCTCTGTGCTGAATGATTTCATGCTGTGGCTTTAAACAGCCCCTTTTACAATATAATCCTGTTCTGTGTTACAAATAACACTTTTGTCTGTTTTCTGTGAGTCATCCTCAGGAAACACCGCCTTTTGCACCCCAGTTGTGTCCTCATGACTTAGACTGTTAAAATGAACAGGTTATGCCACTTAGTCACATTATTTGATAGATTTGGCTCGTTTTAGTGTGTAAAGTACTGTAAATGTTAAAATAATTACAAATATTGTAATGTTTTTCCATCTGAATACCTTCCAGTTTGCATTCAACCATTAGTCCAGCATTAGTCCAATTTTATAATTGGTTATTTGGAAAAACTGATTACATGATATATTAATAAATGTATGTACATTTAAATTTAGTGCTGTAAAAAAACGATCAATCGTGATTAATCGCATCCAAAATAAACGTTTTTGTTTACATAGTATATGTGTGTGTTCTGTGTATATTTATTATGTATATATAAATACACACACATGCGTGTGCATATTTAAGAAAAATATGCAACGTTGCTATATTAAATATATTTATATACGATATAAATGATATGAATATAAATAAATTCAAGTAAATATTTTCAAAATATATTCTGTATGTGTGTGTGTTTATATATACATAATAAATATACACAGAACACACACATATATTATGCAAACAAAAACTTTAATTTAGGATGCGATTTAATCGTTTGACAGCACTAATTTAAATATATTTTATATCTTATATATAATTCTTTAATCTTTTATATCTTACTGTTTATATCTAAAGAGTTATGATTGGGAGTCATACAAATTAGAAGTTATTATAACTGAAAAATATTCATACTTGTTGACCACTAATTATCTTATGGTGGTCTGCCAATATCTATCGCACGGTTATGCTTGTGTTATGTGTTACTTCATTCCTGTAGTGGGAAAATATGACTTTTTGAAAGTTAGTATTCGAATTAAATGCTAAAAAAACTAAACTAAATGGCACCATTTCCTGATCATGACCCCTGTGCTCTACATGGGTGGAGTGTCACAATTGGCCATTAAAGCTATCAGACGCTTGTTTTGAGTGGAAGTAGCCGTAATAGCCGTTCACAGAGATTGCTCATTGTTCTTGGCTGCTGAGCGGTGAGAGTCAGTCCCAGAGGGAATTGCTGTAATTTGGGGACTGTTTTTTGAACCCGTGGGTCTGAGAAAGGGAGAACGTGTTCCTGTCTAAGATTCCATTGTTGCTGGGCGCCACATAAATAACAGACCGCCAGCGTCACAGTCTGTCTGTCTGCCGCTCACAAAAAACACTCGTTCCCTCCAGAGTGCCCTTCCACTATCCAAACACTCATGTGCCAAGGCACCATTATGTAACATTTGTCTTTATCAAATCCATCACTGGCAGTGAGCAAAAGCCCAAGGGATGGCTTTTTCATAATCACCAGGAGAATATGCTTCACAGCAACGTAAATGAGAGGAGAGAGGAACTGACAAGTAAAGATTTTTGCACTTGGCCGATCAGAATTGCAGTCATGAGTTAATGGACATTTGGAGAGCAGTGCACTCTGGGGGAATAAGTCTGACACCTTGATGGGACTGAATTACATCTGTGCAACTGACCGATGACAGCGACGCTCTGGGACACACCATCAGAGCTAGTCACTCACACGCTGAGGATTTACCACATAAATCATCATCAATTTAACTGACAGTCAAAGCATTCAATAACTATTATTGAGAATTCCTGACTGTTGTAGAAAAGTTTTAATAGCTGAAGGTGAAGTCTGCTGTTTCTTTGTCACCCTCAGATCTATATTGGGGCTTTCGCAGTGCAGGAACCTTTTCAAAGTTGGCGGAAGTTCCCGTTTTTTGATGTGTTTATACTGCAGGAATGAGGAATGATACATTTAGTTCTAGGAACTCCGTTTGGGGGAAGTAAATTAGCTCCTACTTCAGAGTAGCATCTAAAACAGTTCTATGGGAACTATCAGTGATGTAAGTGGATGCTGATTGGCCAAACGCAAACAAAACACTGGCTAGCCGGCATTTTTAAAAAGCCTTGTAAAATATTTACTCATGGTAAACATGAAACAGCGGAAATGGCATTTACCTGTTGTGTTGTGTTCTTTTCTCAGCCTCAATGATTGTAAATGCTGCAAATAAAGACGTCACTATTGGTCGCTTCAGAGTCCTTGCTGCCGGTGAGAATGTAACCAGGAAAATGGTATGAGGAGGAAATTGGTTCTCCAGGAACCACCATGCTGGCTAGTTCCTAGAACTAAATTCTTAGAACTACATGGTGCTAAAAAAAGCCCCTTATACAGGTACATCTAAAAAAAAAATAACATGGTGAACATGTTCATTTTTTCTTGTGACTTATTTCAAAAAGTGAAACTTTCAGATATTTTAGATTCATTATATGTAAAGTAAAACAGTTCAAACGTTTTTTGTTTTAATTTTGATGATTACAGCTAATGAATGTCAACAATCTGTATCTTAAAATATTAGAATATTTACATTTGAGTTTCAATAAATGACCATCCATACAGAATAAATTGTGGGCATCTCTTGTTCTTTGAAAGCACAATAATGGGAAACACTGCTGACTTGGCAATGGTCCAGAAGACGATTATTGACACCCTCCATAAAGAGGGTAAGTCACAGAGGGTCATTACTGAAAGGGGTGGCTGTTCAAGGAGTGCTGTATCAAAGCATATTAAAGGTGACATATCATGAAAATCTGACTTTTCCAGGTTTTAAGTGCTATAATCAGGTCCCCAGTGCATCTACTGACCAAGGAAGTGTGATAAAGATTAATCCAGTAACTTTGTTTTGATAAGCCTTTTTCTGCAAGCATCTGCAAATGACAACGATGAGACGGCCTACAGAGAGGAGGTGAGTACCCTGACTAAATGGTGTCAGGAGAACCACCTCTCACTCAACATCGACAAGACCAAGGAGCTGGTGGTGGATTACAGGAGACAGAGCAGAGAACACACACCCATCACCATCGACAAGACACATGTGGAGCAGGTAAACAGCTTTAAGTTCCTCGGCGTTCACATCACCGAGGATCTCACATGGTCTGCTCACACAGATGCAGTGCTGAAGAAGGCACATCAGCGTCTCTTCTTCCTGAGACGGCTGAGGAAGTTTGGAACGAGCCCCAGAATCCTCAGATCCTTCTACACCTGCACTGTGGAGAGCATCCTGACCGGCTGTATCACCGCCTGGTATGGAAACAGCACCGCTGGCAACCGCAGGGCTCTGCAAAGGGTCGTGCGAACTGCCCGCCACATTGTTGGAGGTGAGCTTCCCTCCCTCCAGGATATCTACACCAGGCGGTGTACAAGGAAAGCCCGGAGGATCATCAAAGACTCCAGCCACCCGTCCCACAGACTGCTCTCTCTGCTGCCCTCAGGGAGACGTCTCCGCAGCATCCGATCCCACACTAGCCGACTGAGGGACAGCTTTTTCCCTCAGGCTATCAGGCTAATGAACAGTCACAAATAACTCACCTACATCACACTCCCACTCACACAACATGCCATGCACTGCACTTTAACACAGTTCAACTGGACTACACGCACACACTGCACTAACACAAACTATCTGCTATCACTGGACACCATACGATGCACATCCACGACACAGCATATGAATAATCTGTTGCACCTTTGCACAACTATCTGTTGCACAACTAATCTGTTGCACCTTCACATATTACTATTTATAGATGTGTACATAATGTAGAATGTGTACATACGGTGTATAATGTGTATTGATAACCAAGTATGTCTTTATAGTACACTGTGTGTACTGAGTATATGTATGTGTTTTTTTTGCACATTGTCTCCTGTACAGTCTGTAAGTATGTACTGTCTATATGTAAATTGTTGAGCACGCTCTCAAGAATTTCACTCACCAAGGCACTTGTGCTGTGGGGATGTGACAATAATAGTGATTTAATTTGATTTGATTTGATAAGAGCGTGTCTGATTTCGCTCCCCTAGTGATGTTGCAAAGGGATCTCATTATAATATTACTGCCCCTTAATCTGTACATTTCCACCAGCTGCGCCGTCATTTTGATTTTGCAAGCGACAACGGTGTAGCAGTTCTAATGCTATGGTGAAAGTTTGAGCAAAGCATGCTAACTGTTCTGTCTTTGACTGCACAGACGAGCACAGAACACTATTCAGTCCCAGCCTCAGAGGAGACGAGAGCAGTGGCTTTATTGATTTATTTACTGTATGCTGCTGCCACACAGATCTAAAATAATCCTACGTTTTATTTCCCAGCTGTTTCCCTTCACAGAAATAACCGACTGCTTTTATAACTCGAGTGTTTCATATATTTATTACAACAAGTCAGAAGGATACTGGATCATTTTTAGCAATAAAAATTTATGTGTAGGTTATGGCCCAAATGGAATTACAGTCAAGATCTCATATTTCCTTAATGTCTTGTACCTTTGACAGTATTAAACATGGTGTCACGTGGATGGGAATATGCATGGAAATTATAGACTATGGTTATGCATAGTAAAACTAGGTGTTGTAAGCTCCATATATGGTAATTTCTGGGAGGAGACGGGGTGGAGATGCACGTACGCAAACTTTTCCCCTGCCTGGGATTTATAAAGGGCTTTTTGGGCAGGTTCTTCTCTTTTGCTCTCAACGGAGGTGGTCGCATTTTTTCTCTCCCCGTCCTCACCCTTATCTTCCCTGCTTTGCTCCCTTGTCTCGTATTGAGAGACTCTCTCTGCACTGCTCTCCAAACTGAAAGATTATGGATTTGATCAACTGGTCTCTTAATGCAATTGACACCATCTTCTCGATGAGAAGCTTGGGTTTCGGGGAACCTGACTGCCCCGACGGAACGTTCGCAGCGGGCTATACGATGGACGCGTGGGAGAGGTGGCGAATCGTGTGTCTTGCGGCTCTTTCCGTGGAGGACATTGAAGATATCTACCTATTCGGAACCATGATAACAGGTATTTTGCTGATTGGATTAGGCTTTGCCCTGGGTTATCGAAGAATTCAGAAAATGGGAACAGCTGTCCAAAGTCTCACAAGGCTGCCCGTATGATTGAAGCAGTGGGAAGAGCGGTCAGCATTGAGACTGAGACTATAATCGCAATATGGATTCTATCAAGGAGAAGTTCACGGCTTTACAAAGGAAAATTGATTATAATGGAGACCAAAATGGACAGAGAGTAGCCTGCAAAATTGGAATGCGTTTACTCGCCCCAAAGACAAAACAATCTTATCTTTTCTGGCTCCCCCAGTGGCCTTGGCAAGGCTGTTGCTGGAATCTACCCGGAGAGCAATGCAGTGAGACGCTCTTGCTTCCTCCCCACCCTACAGACATTACAGACATTGCCCTCCCCGACCACTCGCCTCCGTTGAACCGCCAGCCAACTGTCAGCGGGTCTGACCAGCGCGGATTAGTGGCTGCGGGACGGATGGCTTCTTGCTGCTGGGCGGATTAAATTCCCCTGTGGCTATGTCGTGTGTCTATGGTGTATGTGCTTTTGTGTTGCTGAGGTGTTTTTCCTGTTCTCACACTGTACTCCCCAAGGAGCATAGTCTGGGGGGTTATTTTTTTTCCTCATGTTTATGCTGTATTTTTCTTCAATTCTACTTGCATTTCACTACTGATTATACTCTGTATGATTGTGTATGTGACGAATAATAAAGAACCTTGAACCTTGAGGTTCTGGCATATGCATGGTTTCATAAATCTGAAAAAATTCACGCGTACGCTAAATCTAGCATTTGTGCGTACGTACACTTTTAGGATGAAATCTACAGAGAGTTTTATTAATAAGACCCCTGGACTGTTGCTCAGTGGTCCAAAGTCCTCTTTTCAGATGAAAGTAAATTTTGCATTTAATTTGGAAATCAAGGTCCCAGAGTCTGGAGGAAGAGTGGAGAGGCACAGAATCCAAGTTGCTTGATGTCCAGTGTGAAGTTTCCACAGTCAGTGATTATTTGGGCTGCCATGTCATCTGCTGGTGTTGGTCCACTGTGTTTTCTGAAGTCCACAGTTAATGCAGCCATCTACCAGGACATTTTAGAGCACTTAATGCTTCCTTCTGCTGACAAGCTTTATGGAGATGCTCATTTCATTTTCCAGCAGGACTTGGCACCTGCCCACACTGCCAAAGGTACCAAAAGCCGGTTCAATGATCATGGTGTTACTGTGCTTGATTGGCCAGCAAACTCGCCTGACCTTAACCCCAGAGAATCTAGATGATAAACACCAGACCCAACAATGCAGATCACCTGAAGGCCGCTATCAAAGTAACCTGGGCTTCCATTACACGTGAGCAGTGCTGATCGACTCCATGCCACGCCGCATTGATGCAGTAATTCATGCAAAAGGAGGCACAACCAAGTATTGAGTGCATATAATGAACATGCTTTTCAGAAGCCTGACATTTCTGTTTATATTATGTAATATTCAAATTATCTGAGACACTGAATTTGGGGTTTTCATTACAAGTAAGCCATAATCATCAACATTTCAAGAAATAAAGGCTTGAAATATTTCACTCTATGTGTAATGAATCTATAGAATATATGGGTTTCACTTTCTGAAATGAGTGACAAAAAATATTGACCTTTTTCATGATATTCTAATTTTTTTAGATGTACCTGTATATTTTGGTCTCTTGTCTAGCCTCCATCAATGTAAGCCCATTTAATTATCTACTTGGTGAAAATATAAATTCTGACTGCTCAAAAAAAAAGTAGAAGCAAACCTGTACTCAGCAATTCATATTCAATTCAACTAGATTTTTACACTTAAAATGTAAAAACTATTGAGTAGTAATTGGCCTAGCAAAACTTATCAGCATCATGTTGGCAGCAATGCCAACGAAGAACCATTTTGGGTTCCTCAAAGAACTTTTCAGTGAACAGCTCTTAAAAGGACCATTTTATTAATCGATCGATCGATTGATTGATTGATTGATTGATTGATTGATTGATTGATTGATTGATTGATTGATTGATTGATTGATTGAACATTTGATTGAACATTTTAATAATCTGAAGAACCTTTTTGAAATGAAAATATTCCACGGATGTTAAAGATTATTCATGGAACCATTGATTCCATTGAATAACCACTGTTTTTCAGAGTATATATGTGAACATATAAATTAATACTTTTATTCAGAAAAAAATCATTAAATTAATATTTAAAATGAATGCTGTTCTTTTGAACTTTCTATTTATCAAAGCATCCTGAAAAAAACAACAGTTTATACAAACATATTAAGCAGTAAAAAAAAAATGAAACATAGATAATAGTAAGAAATGTTTCTTGAGCAACAGCTCAGTATATTATTATGATTTCTGAAGGATCATGTGACACTAAAGACTGGAGTAATGCTGCTGAAAATTCAGCTTTGCATCATTGGAATAAATTACATTTTAAAATAAATTAAAGTAGAATGAAACTCCCGGCTTTCTTGAGCAGAAAAGACTTCCTTAAAACATTTATTTTTTTAAATCTACCCCAAAATTTTCAAAAGTATACAAAGAACTGAAGATGAACAGAGATGATTTCAAATAGGACTTCAGACAGAAAGAGAAGTCTGGCTTTGCACGCACAATACAGTATTGATTCTGAAGTGTTTCGAACAATGCAGTGTTCCCCTTGTGCTCCATGTGACTGTTAGACAGTGTGCACTTACTGACAAAAAAGACTTCATCGTGTGTAGGAGCAATGGAGAAATTCATGTCACGACACGTTGACACGTCATTGTTGTTAAGGCCAGTGGCATGCACATTTACCAGGTGACTTCACAGGAGGCGTCTTCATCATTCAAAGCAGAATCTCCAAACGTAGAATGAAAGGTGCTCTGATGCTCATGAGCCTCGCTGCGATTTAAGCGTGCTCCCAAAGCCCGTTTATGAACGTGTGTATGTGTGTGTGTAAATGTGGCTCACCATGGCTACAGCTGTGACACAGGTGAGGTTGTGGAGCCTTGGAGAGCTCATTAAAAGATTTTGAAGGAATTTATTTTGCACTGTAAAGGACAGTGTATTGATAACACACAAAGACTTCACTAATACCAATCTGGGGGTTTGTAGACACACAGCTGAGCACTATTCAGAAATTTGAACTCCCTTGACTTTATGATTCTCGTGATCTTTTGAGATGCCTAACCCTTGAAATTATGCTTGTATGTGTGTGCTCTGTGATGTTGGTGGGTTTCCTTCTATGAACTGCTTGCTTAGGTTCTTCCGCAACAATTTAATTGGATTAAGGTCTTGACTTGGTTCAGCCATTACAAAACATTAACTTTGTAACCATTATTTGGTAGAATGACTTGTGTGCTTGGGGTTGTTGTCTTGCTGCATGACACACGTTCTCTTGAGACTCTGTTCTTAAACAGATGTCCTGACGTTTTTCTTCAGAATTTGCTGGTATAATTCAGAATTCATTGTTCTATCAATGATGGCAGGCTGTCCTGGCCAAGATGCAGCTAAACAGGCCCAAGCCATGATACTACCCCACCATGTTTCACAGATGGGATACGATTCTTAAGTTGGAATGCAGTGTGTTCTTTTCTCCGAACATAATAGCTTCTCATTTAAACCAATAAGTTCAATTGTGGTTTCATCCATTCATTAAACCTTTCTCCAGTAGTCCCCTGGCTTGTCCACATTATCTTTAGCAAGCAATTTTCTTTTAGAGAACAGTGGCTTTCCTCTTGCATCTCTGCCATGCACACCACGGTTGCTCAGTGTTCTCCTGATGGTGGGCTCATGAACATTAACATTAGTCAATGTGAGAAAGGCCTTTAGTTGCTTAGAAGTTACCCTGGGAACTTTTGCAACCTCACAGACTATTACACATTCTGCTTTGGAGGGCTCATTGTTGGTCGACCACTTCTCGACCATGTATGTATATATATATGGTTAAGTCAGTCCGAGTTCAGTATACACAATATAAGCCAATATTATATTCATGTCTGCAAAGTGGTGAAAAAATGCAAGCAAGGTTTACCTTCATAATTGTGTAAATAGCACAACAGAATGATCTAACAGGTGCAACACAGCTTTGGTGTTTTAGAGTGAAATATTTAACCAATGCACGATGTTCTTCTTTCTTGAGTTAGTTCCGGTTTTCAAATCTGATTGGCAGAGCAGTGTTCCAAAAGTTGAATTTTGACTGTTTATATCAATCTATTTGCTTGAGTTTGTAAATTCCAGACCAGTCCAATCTTTAAATGCAGTCTATTCCAGACCTGCTATTAGTTTTTTTTTTGTGACACACAAAATAAATGGCTGTGGTCAAGATCATTTTAACAGTAATGCTGACCAAGTTGCTTCACAGTAAACAATAAAAAGATAACAAATGGAACCGCAGTATTTTCATTGGTGAAAGAAAAAATACGCATGAAGCAATGAACCTTCTGTGGACTTTTGTGTGATACTGTTTAAATAAATGAGGACTGTGATTTTATGGAGGACTCTGAGTCCTGCATGATCTATTTGGTCAAACACACATGCATGGACTATATTATTAGGCTCAAAATAAGCCGCCTTTGCTGACAGTCCTCATTCCGTCATCTGAGCTATTCAGCACACACACACACACACACACACACACACACACACACACACACACACACACACACACACACACACACACACACACACACACACACACACACACACACACACACACACACACACACACACACTGATCAGAGTCAGGATTTCTGTATTTTCTGTGCAGGACATAATTAAATGTTCTCAGATAAAACTGTTAAAGCAATTTCCTTCATGGCCACTTGGCACAAAGCAACAATAACTTAGTTACCTGCTTTCAATTTCTGATGCTGAAGCGATTTGGCCGCCTCTGGTGTCCTCTCATGTTTCCCACTGAATTCACTGAGAAATATTTCTAGTCTTAGATCACTTTACTCAGTTTAATATCAGGCCACTGCAGAGTATGAAGGAGCTGATTGAGTGAATGGCGCATTATAGCGATTAATTAGAGTAATGTGGTGCGAGTTAAGCTGCTTAACATCCCTCACATAAGCAGAACGACAGGCCTCCACAAGGACACATGTATATACAGGCACACATACTGTTTATATATAGTAAGTATTCTGCTATTATATACACACATATATTACAGACTACAAATCTGCATATTACATATTTATCTTTAGATTTAACATGAATTGGGGTGACCACCGCTAACTGTATGCTACACTGTCACAGAAACTATATCTCATTAAGCTTTTAGAGAGAGAGAGAGAGAGAGAGAGAACTCTAAGAAACATTAACCATTGTAAAAGTGTGGGCTTTATATTTAACAGGTAGATTTTAATATAAATCCTTATTTGTTTGGATAAAAGCGTCTGAAAAATTACTAAATGTTCATGTAATTTAAAATGGACCACAGTTAACTAATGAGTTTTTAAATTATTAATATTTAGCAAAAAAAATACATATCTTTCAGAGCACTTTTATATAGAACATTTTATGAAATGTTCATTTTAATTATTTTGATCTTTAAACTGCAAGAAATATATTCTTACTTAGTATTCTATCTAAACATGTTTGTATCAAGATACATTTACAAAAATCATTAAAATCGTAAAAAGAATATATATATATATATGCCTATATCTGCTAATGGGGCTAGAATAATAATCTTGTTTTCCCTTTGATTTAGATATTTTCTTACCCCATTGGGAGATATTGTTTTTAGTTTTAAGCATAAAATCAATACAGTTTTGACATTTATTTATTTATTCAGAAAAATTAATTGCTGTAACAGTTTTACTAGGAGGAGATTATTTTTCACAGAAAAAGTTTTAAAGTTCATCTTGATAATCCAATTATATCCAGACCATCTGCCTACCATATAATTTATAAACATAGGTTAGTTTTACCTAACACTGTGACCAATGTATGACCATGACTGCAATCACGAATTACTCACATTTCGAATTTTTTATTTAGTTTTTTTTTTCTTATTTGTTTTTAAGATACCGTAAGGTTTCCAGCATAAGAAGACATACTAAATAAATATTTAATTAACGGAAAATGTATTTTCCTGACTTTTCCATTACCTAACGTTACTTGTCTATGCCTGGAACAAGTGGATATGTCCATATTTTCCTTGCCTAAGGGAACTTCATGTTATTATCTCAGTCTGTTCCTCGTGTCCTGCGTCTCTAAACACCTCCTCGTGCAAGAAGAAATCTGTACGGAGACAGAATGCACCGACTTCAGGGATTCATCGCTTTTTTATCTGATTGGTCGGTTAGCTCAGTGGACTGGTACATCGATGTCTCATTCTGTTCTCTGATTTGTTGAGTTTCGCGGTGGGCGTGTGCAGCGCTCCCTCGGTTTGTTCTCTGATTGGTTGATAATGCGGTGGGCGGGGACAGCGCTGTCACTACAGTCATCTACAACCAACGGAGAGACAAAAGGGCAACAGCAGTCTCTCTGTCAGACGCATCAGCGCGATGTGCACAAGAATCAATATTAGTACATCAAGTCTTTAAGAAAATAACAGAGAGGGCAGCAGAAAAACATTGCTCCCGATGTTCTAGTTATCAACACAGACCACAACGGAATGACAGCGGGGGTTTGCGCATCATTTGTCCCTTAAACAGGTAGGAAACATCGTATTTAACACTAATATAACGTTACGTAGCCTATAATAAAGCTGTATATGTACCTTTTCATTTGCCATTGCATATTCAGTAATAACCGAGAACTGCTATTTTAAAATTAACATTCGCTATAGGCTACTGTTTAGATAATGCAAATGCCTTCCATAATACCTCTCTTTACTTCTAAGATTTATATATTCATTATATTTATTATATGTGTTATAATAAAACATTGCTTTGTTTGTATTGCGCTGTACATGTAAACAGACAATGCATTCATTTTTTCAGTCTTTTTCTTATTGTTGACATAAAGGTCTCAATGCAGCTGAGCCCATCACTATGTAATCTGCATATGAAGCTATTCACTGAAGAACAATAGACTGACAAAACACATCTTGAGCTGCTGTTAGGGTGTATGACCCAGACTGAAGGCATGTCATTCCAGCAGCTTGTCATGTATAGATGTCAGTTGCATATCAAAGAGAGATGTTTGTTTGTGTATGTATCTGTTATTTTTATTTTGCACACATGGATAGCCATGCACATGGACACCCACATGCATACTCACACAAACCCAAAGGGCTGAAGTGTACATTCAGTGCACTCATTGAACTGAATGTCTTCACACTGCTTTCATAACAGGTATTGTCTGGACAGGATTTAGCAGGGCTGATGACAGCATGTTTATATGCAAGGGCAGATGTAATGCCAATATACATGTGACATATGTGACATTGACTCAATACACAATATATACTCATAACTTTTCATTCAAAGTATTTTTAAAGAAGTTTTCGGCTAATGCCGATAAGCTCAGAATGCCCAAAATACATCTAATGACACGAGTCTCTCACTAGGTGTGACTATTCAGACACACACAGCTCTGTCCTTTGTCTAAATGGGCATTATTTGAATTCCATCATCTGATATCCAAAATTTCAGCAATCTTTTGGAATAGATCAGGAGTCTAGTTATATTGTCTTATAGTCATATTTAATGAGGTTTAAATTGAGGGCCACATTATTTCATCCTGTGACGTCTTGTAGATTAAATTTCATAAAACACTGAAAATGACTTTGCAACATTTTGGTCAAGCAACCTTGATCAGACATGCTGCGATGTATTATATAAATATATGTATCAGACCTATAATGCAAGCTAGAAAAGACCTGTCATAGCATTCGCACAGAGCCATGCAAATACGTGCAGACTGCCATTCATATAACACACTATCTGACATATTTGAAATAATATATAGCATGTTCAAACGACAAATGGTAATAAGTATTTATTTAATAAGAAATAAAAAGTATTTGAATTAATATCTAACAGGAACTGAATGGATTGTTAAAAGTTAGATATCAGAATGGAGGCAGGTGGCTGGAGCGGCTGGTCGGGGGTTGAAATAGTAAGGGGCTGTTCACACACAATGCATTTTTCCATTATAATGCGCTACTTTTCCATTGTTTTTAATGTAAACAAGCACTAGATGGATGTGTATGACCGCTGCGCTCACGTCTTGTGTCATTTGCAGCGTCTCACACATGAGCATCACATTTTTAAAAAGCTATGTCAAGTTAAAATAATTTCAACTTTTACACGCAATACCACTCATCAATGTCATTTCCAAAACAGGCACCTCAAGTTTTTAGACACAAACTGCATTCCAAATGATGCACTATATGCACTTATAAACGATGTACTTATGTACTTAGCCATGTAGTGTATGAATTTTATGAGGTTATTTTGTCATTAATAATCAGAGTCTGATAGCACCTCCCCATTTGCGACATAATTAAAGCTGCGACAGTTGATTGCATGAAGTGTCCAACATTCCACACTTATTTTTTCGGTTAAGTGCATTATCTGAGTATTTAAAGTGCACTTTTTCTTTTTGGAATTTATTTAGTGTGAACAGACTACTCGCACTATTAATACTACATAAAGTGATAGAATAGTGTACGCATTAGTACGCAATTTGGGATGTACCCACAAAGATTGCTTTTTGGGTGAACAGCCCCTAAAAGAGCATCTGTGACGTCAGCTAAAAGGAAAGAGGCAGAGCTAACTATTATTCTTTTGATAAAAGATTCTTAATAACACCTGGCACATGCATAAAAAGATAATGTGGTTCATTTTGATTGCATGTTGACTTTAAGCTTGTGACCTGCCTGTGTCGCCTGACCAGCGGGGAGCGTTGTGCTTGCTGTGAAAGCAGCAGAGATGAGACCAAGCCTCGAGCCCTTGGTGTCTCTGCTGATCTGTCTCCAAGCGTGAACACAAAATGCAGAGACTTGCCAAGCCCACTGCCTTTGATGTGCTTCATAGCACTGCGAGCAGTGTGTGTGTGTGTGTGTGTGTGTGTGTGTGTGCAGGACACAGAATCAACACAACCAGAATACAGACTAACAGGGCTTATGGGGCTTTTTCGAAAGTCTCAGAAAGCTCAGCACCGTCACAGAACACAGTAGAGTGTACCATTACAAAGTGTTGGACTAAAAGACGAACAACAAAATGGTTTATAAGAAATCGAAGGTGCACAATAGGACCTGGGAAGATGCAGTTAGGATGTGATTTTTCATTCAAAAATGAAAGTTCTGTTATCATCCCAGGGTCAATGGGGTCTGATGTAGTCTGGACTCCAGCGTTCTTTAAAATATCTCTGTTCCACAGAAGAAAGAAAAGCATACAGGTTGGGAATGACATGAGGATGAGTAAATGACGGCAGGGATTTCATTTTTGGGAGAACTATCCCTTTATGGATTGGAAAAATGTATAGTTGTCCAAGATTCTCTGGACAGTCCAGATATTAATTTGTACTGCGCTCCCGCTACACGTGATTGGCGTTGTGATTAATGGTAGAGGGATTTGTGCCGCTAAACCATTGGACAGGCTTATATATCTACCATCCATATACTGATTACTCCATAACTCCAATGGCAATTTCAACCTTGTTTTGAACCCCGTCTTGTTCTGTTTTCAGTGAAATATAAATCTTCTTCATTACAGAGACTGATGGCAAAAGGTTTTCTGAGAGTACACAGAGTCCTAACACCATTTCAGTTTCCACCGGTGGTTTATCTGTCTGCTACTCGATTTCCATGGGAACAGAGTATATAACATGCACTGTCTTCCATTCTGACATACAAACTCAGTCCGCTTAGCATTTGCTGTCAATATCTGTGCAGGTTTCTCATGTTCTACTGTATGATGGAGTGAAAGGGTAACGGCTTCTGTACTGCACAAATACAAATATTAGGATTGCCTGCACTAGGGAGCGAACTAGCCTTGGGAATAAGAGGTGTGCTTCCTTGTATTGAATGCATACTTTTAGTGGACTGTGTGTGTGCGTGTGTGTGTGTGTGTGTGTTGCTATGCAGTTATTTGGATTGTCTCTAGGTGCCTATAAGTATAAAAAAACATCCCCAAGGCGCTATACAGCTTGGGTCCCTCTGTCAATATAAGTCTATAGGATTTTTTTTTTTTTTTTCAGCCATTATATTGTCCACCAGACACAATTTAAACTCAGATCGATTCAAAAAGTAGCAGCACACCTCTACATAACAAGCTGCACAACTTGAACGGTCATATCAAAAATGATGTTTACAGATTGTTTGAATCCTTAATCCTAAATATGAGCAATAGTGATGCTTAAGGTTGTACAGGAGTATTCATTTTTTCATTGGAAACATTTCTCAATGGCTGCAGGTTGTACAGTAGTTGTACAGCTATACAGCATACGTAAATATTAAGTGCTAGTGCTCACCTCTGAAGGAGTATGGATATTTACAGTGCGAGTGTTAAGTGCGGTGGCCGTGAGAGCCCATACAGCATTGATTAAGCTGTTTGCAATGATTATTACCTTTAAATGGCTAAACACAGGAATTTGGCAGCCACTCCATCTCTGGCAGCATTGCTTCTTCTGTAGAAGCTGGAGGAGGAGAGACAGAGAAATAAACAGTGAGCACAAGATGATAAGGAACAGGTCAACAAAGCACTGGGCTCGGTATATCGGTAATGGACAACTGCATGAAGAAATATCTGGTACAACATGCCAAACTGTGTGGGCTGTTGTCTGTATGTCCACTGGAAAGACTTGCTTTGAAAATGACCTATCTATCTATCTATCTATCTATCTATCTATCTATCTATCTATCTATCTATCTATCTATCTATCTATCTATCTATCTATCTATCTATCTATCTATCTATCTATCTATCTATCTATCTATCTATCTAGTTGTGTTCAAATGTGAGCTGGGGCTCTTGGGAGTTGTAGTTGAGTGTTTGTCTGAAGGCAGCTGTCACTGAAGGCTTCAGTTTGGGATAGCCCCTCTATCTAACTCCCTAGCAACTACTCAAATTCTTCAAACTGCTTAGCAAGCAACCACAGTGAATACTTCCAAACTATATAGTTGGCAAAAACAATAATAGAATGTCCAAATTCATAGTTTTCAGAATCAGAAAACAGTAGGCAAAAGTACCTGGAAGACCAGTACTGGGGACTGATCTGACACATTCAGTGAACTTTACTATCCCATGAGGCCATGGGAGAGGATTTATGAATGTCAGTAAATTGATGAAACCAAAGTCTTTAAGACAAGTCATGTCACTCGGGAGACGTTTTACTTTACTCAGGCATGCAAGTGCAGCTCCTATCTCTTTGTATGGGGAAACATCAAATTCTCCAGAAACTGTTCACTAAGCTTACGATTTAAATTTAATGTTTGAAATCAACAAAGAAATCTGACAACAACCATATCATATATGTTGTTTATTTTTCTCAAATAGCATTATAAAAAAACATTTTTAAATTGAAAACATAGAGTGAATCTAATCTTCCCATCCCTAGTCTTGGGTATTCTATAGTCTTAGACGAAACTGATGCTGATAGGTCACATGACAGTACCAAATGATTCTAACATGACATGTCCAAATTAATTAATATTATACTAAGTAGAACATACTTTTTTTTTTTACAGTTGTGAAGTTGAAATTCTACCTACTACAAGTAATTTATTAAAAGCAAAGATTGAATTTTAGTTCTAAACTCTTCAGTATTTCATTTCGGAAATGCTTTTGATGTTTTCTCATTGGAGAGCGATTCTTATACACATATTGTCACACTTCTCAGGGGTATGGAACGAGGAGACGAGGAGATACTATCAAATATAAGTTATTTTAATCTAACACAGATACACGAAGACATGAACATGACGTTTAACAACCAACAGGAAACATGGGGCTGAACAGACTATAAATAGACAGAACTAACTTGACACACCTGGAACATAATCAAGACACACGGCTGGGGCTAACTGAACTAATAATGGAAAGGAAACAGGAAGGACCATATATGGGCACAAGAGGAAGGGAGACACAAGACATGGGGACACAGGTCTGACACATCTCTATACTGAACTCATACTACGACTAATTTCAGGGATTCACTTTGTTTACATAATGTGGTTTTCACTCTGGTTCATAAGTAAATTGTGTATAAACTGAAATGAATCAAGCACTCTATACGTTTGTTTTCTGTTGAATGTTTCCTTTCAGATCAAGACTTTCTTATAACTGACACATTCCTCCTTTAATTTTGTGTTTTTGTTTTTTGTCAATCATCCATTCTTGACATTGGAAGGAGAATGAGCTAGTTTTGTGCAGGGGTTCAAAGTGTTTGATGAGTAGCCAAAAAGCTTTCCTGCAGTTCCATACCTCCCTCTCTCTCTCTCTCTCTCTCTCTCTCTCTCTCTCTCTCTCTCTCTCTCTCTCTCTCTCTCTCTCTCACTCTCTCTCTCTCTCTCTCTCTCTCTCTCTCTCTCTCTCTCACACACACACACACACACACACACACACACACACACACACACACACACACAGAGACATTTTCAAATTTCCACAGATGGTGTCACTGAACAGGAAGTGCTGTCATCCTGTCTCATTCAGCACATTATTCTCTATTAATGAGCACTGGCCGGGTTGAGGTGCCATCAGGACTGCAAATACATTCAACATTTTCATCAGACAGACTGTTTATATTAGTAGAAATTTCATTGAGCATTTTTCGTGCAGGCCGTTATGTAATCTAATATCTCACGACATTCTAATTTTGTATTTCACAACATTCATAATGCATTATATACTGTATTCCCACAAATGCTAAAGCAACAGATATTTAGAGAAATAACAGTAGGCAAAACTACAACCACAAAACATTGTGAGTTTGCTTATCCAAAAGCACACAGGTTTAGTGTGTTGGTTATAGGCAGGTTTTCATAATGGACCGATATATGTATCCACTTGGTTGAATAATAAAAGCGGTCATTTAGATTCATGTCAGTTATACTGCTTTGTCAATGAATAATGCACATTTTCTAATATTGTATATTACACTGCAACAAATACATGTTTATGTAATGTAAACAATTTTGTTTACATCTTTCGTAGTATTATATGCATTTAGAAATAGTTTTTTTTCATTATTATTTTAACTATGCATAATTACATGCAACCGACTCCAAAACCAAACTCTAACCCTATAGTACATGTTGTTAATTACTATTACTCAGTACTTAATTGTATAATTACATTGTTACAATGTTATCTTAAATTAAAGGGAAATCAAATGTTATTACTATATTGGAATTATATTGGCCATTGGAAACCTTTTCTAAAAATATAATGTAAATGATATTAAATTATTATCATACAACAGCTTCAACAAGCTTCATATTTTAAATATCATTCATGCTTATTGCACAAATGGTATCAGACACTAATGAACAGAACTTTGGACTGCTTTTGTACTATTTCTTGTGCATTGTGACTACATACACTACTACGAATGCTTTGTTCTTACACACTTCTCTTGTATTCAGCTCATTTGTTGAATCCTTATAGAACATATTAGCCAAAAACTATGAAATGGTCTTATGCAACAGGCTAGTTTGCACTCTATCACCTTTTGGAGAGGTTTCGTGGTGCGGAAGTAAATGACCCTATTGAACTATGTGATTTTTAGCGTTACAAAAGGGATCGGTCAAAATCTTTGTGCTCTGATCTTTTGTTCTGCTCAGTTCCTCTCATACGTTCTCATTTCGGATACAGTCTGTGATGTCGTGCACATGAAAGAGCCTCCACACAACAAAAAGAAGATCAGTGAACTGTAGGATGAACGAGGTTATATAAGGACTTGTTTAGGAAGCCCCAATCTCTGTAACTTTGATGTCGGTGATAAAGTGTGTGTCCAATGCAATCATGTTCCAAAGCCCAAGGTGTGAAATTGATTATTTTAGAGTATTTTATCATGTACTTCATCATGTACTTCCCTTCTTTTCCACTTTCCTACCTTTAGATTCTTAAATCAACACTGTTGTCGTGGAAACTGGTCCCTCCGTCTCTGGAATAATGAGCTCCTCGCCCCACATGTCCTGTTCCTCCATTGACATCCTGGACGAGCTGCAGCTCATCACTGCTGAGAAGCTGGAGAAGCTGGACTTTAATAAATACTATGAGGTCATTAGGGAGCTTGGCAAGGGCACCTACGGAAAGGTGGACCTGGTCGTCCACAAGATCAGAGGTAGGTTGAAGGAGATGGACAGGATGGCTTGGCTTAAAGGCCTTAGTTAGGAAGCAACCCAAATACATTTTTACAGGAATGAAAACGAGGCTGTGAGGAAAGAAGTATATTGTGTTTGACACTGGGTGCTAATTGTTCAGTGGATGAAACACCTTCCTAAACCCCTTTTAGTAGACAAAAACTCAATTAAAAAAGTTGTGAAAATTGCATGCGACCTTTATACAGAGTATGCTATAAGTCTGTCCCTCACAACCTCGTTTTCATCCATGTAAAATACAAATTGCTGCATACCCTGACTATGGCTGTTTGATAAAGTTTTATGATATTCAAATATTATATTTATATTTGAAGAGTTCATTTGCAAATAATTAAAAGTTCAAAAATCATGTTTTTTTATCAATCAAATATAAATCAAACTGCAGTTTGGTTGTTTTGATTAAATAATAATAACAAAACAAAAAAAAAAATAACAAAAAATACAGCTAACTAACACAATAAAACATGATCTGTTTTGCAAATGAACTCATTTATATTCTTACTATGATTAAGTGTTTCATATCTTTCACCTAGATATTAATTTTGTGTAGGACAAGCAATTGGGATATGAAAGAGACCTCATTTGTGTTTTTCTTTTCTGTGGAAATGTTCCCATTCAAACTGATAAAGAATGTTTGCACACAAAACTACATCCACCTACACTTACAAACACACACACAGCACACATTTCTCTCCATCCTATGAAGTCATGCATTATTTATCAGTCATCTGTCACATTTTCAAGATCCTGTAGATCAAACGATTATTGCAGCTCACAGCTGTTACGACTTTCACACTAGAGCTTTTGGAGTGAACACGAGTCCATCTGACATCGAAGTTTAGTTCGTTTATAGTGCAAAAATGGTTTCATGAACCCGAGTCTGGCATGCAGTTTATATGAACTCCAGTACGGTTCAGCAGACAAATTGTGCCATTGTGCTATTCTCTGTGTTCTGTGCTCTGAAACTTCTTCTAAATTGCTGTAGCTTCAGTTGTAAACAGATGCCACCAGTAGTAATGGTTTGCTAACTAAAAAAAAACTGCAGTTAAAGAACCAAAAGTACAACACAAAGACCTGCTTCGATGGAAACAAACTGAATAGCCTTACTATTACAGCATGTCCATATGCTGTTCTCCCGTGATGAAAAAAAAATAGCTGGGTAATCTAGTCAACCAGTGCTGGTGAATGACCAAGGAAGTCTTGCTGGTTTAGCTAATCAAGAAATCTTGTTTGAAAACCAGCAGCCTATTCTGAAAACAACATACTGAGCGATGATGGTGATCATGAAGGCATACCTAAAAAACAGCCTTCTCCAAGTTACATTTTCAGCCTCTTTCAAGATGTCCACAAGTTCCGATCAAGACGTTATGTTTTCATTTCTTTTTGGACGTGTAGTGATGCTCTCCAGCCTATAAAGTGCCCCGTTTGGCTTGTGCATCCTCCAGATTTCAAAGAGATGCAAAACACACCATCTGTCAGCATCCAAAATCCCCATCCATCTACCCCTCATTTATTATTCACAGAAGTACTGGCCATACTAAGAGGATGGATGCTGCAGTGCACTGTGAGGGCAGTTCCAGGAATCCACAATCCTGCTGGCCTCAGCACAACTCGTGTGCTGTCATAACATTTACATGTCAGGATATCTGCTCCAATACCTGACAGTTATTGCATGTATATTATGGGATGCCCCTCAGAGGAAGAATGTGTTTACCAGCTGGGATATCACTAGAGGAGTAAATTGAGTTTGTGTTTTTTCCATTTGTATTTTGCTTTAAGCATTCTCCTCTGATCTTGACAGTTTCATAATGTTTGTGGAATACAGACTGTAATTAAATGCTGAAACCTGGAGGTCACAATCAACAGCAGATGTTTCAATCTGTATTCCAGTGTAATCATAAAAGTTGCCAAAATTAACTTTTTTGCATTTAAAACGTACAGTTTGTCTCTGCTATAAAATATTGAACACTGTATCTACCACTCAGGGTCGTATACTACTTCAATTCTCTATAGATGAGAATGACCCCTCTCTTTAATACTGCACTTCATCCAAATGTGGGATACTCCTACGTCTGGCTTGTGACCATGTTCTATTGCCTGATGCTTGTGTAAAGAAACTAGATGTCTGTGCTATCGCTAAACGGACCTCTCCTAGCAACAAAACTGCAGAGGATTAAATGATGCTTTGTTCAGCAGGTGTATTGTTATCAGCAGAAAGGATCATTTACCGTGTTTTACACGTTCATGCAAAGGTTTATATTATCATGTAATGTAGGAACTTTGACTCATTGGTGCATTTCATTTGCTTAAAAGTGAATGAAAAGCAACTTGGAGAAATGAGGGCTGTGGATTTCTGCATAATTTCCCAAGTTGAAAGTCTGAGTTAGAGTGGTGTTAAATTACACTTTTCACAAAGTGGTACACTACTGATGATGTGTCATACTGGTGTGAAGATCTAGTTTTGGCTTTTTCCTCATGGGTGGCTATGGTGTGAATTATTATAGAGCTGGACTATTGCTGTGTTTTTCTCCAGGAGTAGAACTACAAGTCAACCCTCCTAAGTAGACTTATCTTCTCAACAAAGTCAAGGCTAGTTGTGTGCTAAATTGTTAGGGATTGTAACACCTAGCCCTATTAAGTAAACTAAAACGTCCAACTGCATCCAATTATCATTTATAAATCATGATTTACTAGGTTCTGATCTATTAAAAAGCCTTTTGGCTTTGTATACAAGAAAATCCCTTGATATATGTATATATAGGAAATATGTCAATAAAGGAAAGATCATGGGATCTTTAATTGCATAGAGGACTACCCTGCAGTATATCAGTATTCCAGATGTATACGTATGTAAAGTTGAGACTGCATTCTGTGTTCATCTGCGCTTCAGCTCCCAATAAGGTTCCACCTACTGCAGTGCCAGATTGCCTGTCATCTGCCTGAGCAGGTGCAACTGTCGGCTGTGCTTATACTGAAAGTCCTTTGTGAAGGCCTTTATCTTAGCTGCACAGACAGATCTGATATCTGTTGTCTTATGTAATAACAAAGTTGGGGCGGGGGTTCCTCTTGCCATTTGACCTTCCTTTCAAGTGTTCAGCAGCTGCTAACCCTCTGCAGTGTGTTATGCAAAGGACCTCAGTAGTGACAAAATCTCTTCAAAATGTCTTTTTGTTCAAGATGTTGATGAGAACATGTGAATGACAATCACAGTTTGTGTCATTTAAGGATGAGTAAATCTGAAAGATGATGCCTCAGTAATAGACTGGCAATAAACGATGCTGATTCAAAATATTGCATTACGGTCTCTGTGAATTGATGGAAATGCTACTGAGATTATTTCACAGACAGAAAGTGGAATACACATGTCTGCACATTGATATCGTAGTTATTTCCTAGATGCAGCTGGTACCTTTTAAACATGATTCTGTTTATTGACGGGCTGAAAGAAACCCGTCTGCGTTGAGACACCTCCTCATTCTACTGATGGAAGTCATTTTATGCACTAATGCAGGGGTGGACAACATTGGAGAGCCACAGTCCTGTATGTAGCGTCATTAGTCCCACCAGCACTTTTCCTTTCAGTAAACTTTGCATTGCATTAGTGGTCGATGTCGGTCCTGAGCAGAGTCTGCAGCTAGTTCAGGCCTAATCAAACACACCTGAACCAGTGAATCAAGGTCCTCAATCAAGGTCCTCAACTCTCTAGACCTCAAGATCCACTTCCCTGCAACAATTAGCTCCAACCTGGATTAAACACACCTTCCTGCAACTTTAGTAATCCTGAAGAACTTGATTAGCGTGTTCAGGTGTGGATATTGAGGGCCAGAGTTGAGAAGCCCTGGTCTAAGGGTTACTAGAAAGCTAAGGGTTACTAGATTTGCTAATCGCAAACTCTGCGATGTGAACGCGATATTACTCTGTTCCAGAGCATATGGATGACTGCCAGCCTTGAGTGACAGTCTTACTAACCAATAGAGTGAGCGCACCTCCCTTCTCCCAATCAGCACTGCTCTACTGCTTGAACGCCCACAAGTTAGGCAAATTAAAACTTAAAAATTTGAAAATAAAAACGTATGTAACTTTAGCTTCGAAATGACAGACAATGAACAAAAAAGGTAATTTGCATATCAAGAGCTCCTTATCGGTTCTAGTACTGGAGAATAAAATATACATTTTTAGCAGACGGAGTTTCACATTTTGCCTGGGGGGGCACCTACCGGTAGACCATGAGCTCTGCTTTTAATTTTTAATTTTTTTACATGACGAGGCCTGACGCACGCGAGCAACCTGTCAACTCGTGCCTGGCTCGCTGTTTAAAACTTATGTAAATTAAGGTACCTGGCAATTTCTCTTGAATTAAATTCATTCATTCAACACATTTCCCACTTGTTCTTAAAATCCCAAATTCTTAAAATGAATAAATCAGTGTAACATGTAATACTTTAATAATTGACTAAAGAAATACAGTTTTTTATTTATACAAAATAAATAAATCTTTCCTGTGAAATTCAGTAATTCTGTTAAAGTAGTAATACCATTATAATCTTCCCTGCAGAAAAGAAAAACACAAAAATAACAGTAGAACCCTCCCAAATGTAATGGATTTAAGGGATTTGTATTTGTATTTTTCAGCAGGGTAACAATACTCATACTGTGCTGCACATTATTGACAATATTTAGCTGAAGCTTGACAGCAAATTTAAAATCACTAATCAAATCGCAATCGCAATATCTGTCAAAAAAATCACAATTAGATATTTCCCCCAAATCGCACAGCCCTACTGGTGGGAATAATGACGCTACATAAAACAATGTGTTTACAGCAGTTGAACAATGCAGTTAATCAAACTTGTGTAGCTAGAAGCATTTGCATACTTTCATGGCCTGATACTTTCAAAAAGCAAAAAATAAATAAAAATTAAACAAGAGAAAATAGATTCATGTTATTGGAACTTGCTTCAGGTTTTCTTGAACCTTTCAAAATTGCTTTAGAATTGATTAGTCAAAAATAGCTGTTCCCTTGTAAATTGGTTTCCCACATTGATACATGACCTGACATTGTCTCGACGTGACATTTAAAAGAGCATGTTCAGATCTTGCAAGTAGGCCATTAACTCTGTGTCAGCGACAGAATGATCAGGAATGCATTAAAAGCCAAGCAATGTTAACCTCTACCTCTCTCTTTTTTCTTCCAGGCACGAAAATGGCCTTGAAATTCTTGAGAAAGAGAACCACTAAGCTGAAGAGTTTCCTACGCGAGTACAGCATCTCTCTCTACCTGTCACCCTGTCCTTTCATCATCAACATGTATGGCATTGCCTTCGAAACTGATGAATACTACATCTTTGCTCAAGAGTATGCACTGGCAGGCGATCTCTTCGACATCATTCCTCCCCAGGTGAGACAACAAGAACTCAAATCGCTGTATAATCGACATATATTATATATATATTCATATTGTGCTACTTGTACATATGCTTTTGCAGTTGTTTGAGTCCTAAAAGTTGGCATTAAAATGATTCTGTTCTAAACTGAAAAATTGGTTCCAACATTGTAATAAATACTAGTTTTACATTTGAAGAAAATGTAAGTTGTGGTGTGGTTTAAAACTCACCATTATGATTTTGTTGGTTGTTCTGGCTGGTCGGAAGGGTGTTGCTACAGTAGGTCAACCCAGGCTCATTAAAAATACGTGCATGTGGCGACATTTCTGCATCACCGATATTATGTACCTTATTGCACGTTTCATGGCAGTTTCAAAGTGTCCAGTGAGTGGCACTAAAGCACACGTCCAATACTTCATTGTGGCCACGTTTTTATTATTTTGGTACAGTCATGTATTGCGGCAGTTCACTATTCAAATGTCCAGTGAGGGTTGCTAAAAGTTTAATGTTGGAAAATAACATACACCCTACACGAAACCCAGCCTAAAGCTACCTGATAGTGTTAATAAAAGCAAAGGTGATTTAAACACACATTCTCTGATGCAACAGTGCTATTTTAACTTTTTTTCTAACTGGTTTTGAGCTGTTTTGTCGAACCATAGTTTTATGGGATTTGTATCGGAGCTCTTCAACTCCAAAGTGCAGTGGCGTATCACATGAGCCACCGAGCAAAACTAAAATGAGTTGGAAAACCCATACATATGAAGCTGTATATGTGAGGCTAATGTTCAAAATTATCATTTTAGAATTATGATAGCACCCATTATGTAACTACATGGTATTTCATCGTAGCGTCTAATTCCGAATTCTTTCTGCTCTCCTGTGCATAGGTTGGACTGCCGGAGAACGTTGCCAAGCGGTGTGTGCACCAGGTGGCGATTGCACTGGATTATCTGCACTGCAAGAAGCTGGTGCATCGTGACATAAAGCCGGAGAACGTCCTCATCTTTGACAAGGAGTGTCGGAAGGTGAAACTCTCAGACTTTGGCATGACGCGGTGCGCTGGCTCTCCAGTGAAGCGGGTGAGCGGAACCATCCCGTACACGGCTCCAGAACTGTGCGACCCCAGCCGACAAGAGGGCCTGTGTGTAGACTACAGCACTGACGTGTGGGCCTTCGGTGTGCTTCTATTCTGCATGCTCACTGGTAATTTCCCCTGGGAAAAAGCACTCCCGACTGACACCTTCTACGAAGAGTTTGTGCGCTGGCAGCGTCAGCGGAGGCGAACCAGTGCGGTGCCTTCACAGTGGCGCCGTTTCACTGGAGAGGCGCTCCGCATGTTCCGCTGCCTGCTGGCCATCGAGCAAGACCACCGATGCTCTGTCAAAGAGGTGTTCAGCTACTTCAACCACTGCTGGATGCTCGACACAGAGAACGGCAACATGACCCATGTCTCGGGCGGTAACGGCAACAACAGCGCAGTGATGAATGGCCGTCAAGCTGAGCTTAGCTCTTCTTCCTCTGAAGAAGATGAGTTGGTGGACCGTTTAAAGCAGCAAAGCTTGTCGCCTGTGTGTGGGGTAGCTAAAGGAGGCATCGTCATGGAACCAATGGCGGCGCACTACTCCTCTACGTCCATGAACAGCCCTGCTTCCTCCACTGGCGGCTATGAGCGCATCTCCCGTGATAACAATGGCAACAATGGTCGAATCCTAGTCACGACACCGATTGAAATATGTGTGTAGAGAGGTCACTGGCACGAATATATACCTTGCACATATATTTGGGATGACTAGATGACAATGTGGACTCAAGTCCTTGTGAAGCAAACGCGTCAGAGGATATGTTTGTAGCTGACGCACAAGTGCTCAGCATCCCAAGAAGAGCTGACAGCTTGAAACTCTTCCTGATGATGAGTATCTCTGAGAGAATCTGTAAGACATCACCAGATTCTGCAGATTGTGTTTTAACCATGTTTTCCACGTATAATTAGACCAAAACGAAAGCAACTTTAGAAGAAAAGAAAAAAAGACTCTGCAAAAATATGAAGCAATATGTAGATTTTTTTGTGCAAAAGTGATTGTCAAAAACGATTTAAAAACTTTGATTTGGAACAGGGGGGGGGGGGGGCAGCAAAAACATTTCATGTGGAGAGTTACGTTATTTCAGAAGTACAGTAGGAACTGTGTTGGTATTGTTTCGTGCTTGTGCATCCCTGTGGTCAGTGGATATGACTTTGGAAGTGTGTATTATTCATTTTGGTCTCGACCTTTTTTGTTATTTATTTAATATTGTAGCATTATAATGTTAAATTATAATTTGCAGAGAATCTGCACTGTCAAATATCAGTTTGCTCACTATTAAAACAAAACTGGAATTAAAAGATCACTTGATTTCAGAAGACTGTTAGGGAGGTTTGAATAGTAGATTGAAAAACTATTTTTTTTCTTAAGTAACATATACATGCAATCCATATACAGCAAGTAATTCCTCTCTGTCTAGGAGTACAATACTTGGCCCTTCTTGCAATCAGAAACAGTTCTTTACAGGGCTGTGGGTGTACCACAAAATGCAAGAGTCATTTATAAATGATGGCTACCAAAAACACACTTCAAAAACCATTGAGCCACTCTGTTCATATGTTCATACAGTAAAGTACAATACCACATTATGTACTATAAGTATCTCCTCTTTTTGCATTCTTTCTGAGCATTATGGATGAAGTCCTGATAGCACACGTATGTCACTGAGACGTCTTTTTGGTTTTCTCTAGATGTCAGTTTTGGATTCTCTTGGATAAGTTCCTGTTGGATGTTAGAATGAAATGTAGCCAATGGTTTTTCAGTGTGAGATTTAGATGTTTATATATGAATTTGCGTTAATAAGACGTTTGTAGACTAAATGTGATGCTTAAAAGAGCATGTTATGCTTTCCAGATTTGCAGTGTTCTCTTTCATAGATGTCTTGTTGACGTACATGTGCTTACTGAGTGAAGTTTAAGGATTTCTCAGGTATACCATTCACTGTGTAATATTTAAAAGTCAACATGAAATTGAAATTTGAACCTGTGTAATTTCCTAATACACATTCCTAGTCTCACTGGGCACTGACCAGTGCACATTATTCAAAAGAGTTTTCTTCCAAACTTTCTGCCACTAAACTTTTTTGATTTTCTTTTTTGATTACTAAAAATACCTCCTATTTTCAAACCTTCCCCTCCAACCAATTGTCAAATTCAGACACTTGTCAAAATTGATCAATTCAGCCTACCGCCTTCCTTCATTTTTTCTCACTGAATATCCTGTCTTACATTAAAATGTCAAATGATGGTTATTATTAGTCAAATTATTTGTGAAATGGTTTCAAACACAATTTAATTTAGTCTTTAACACCTAATTTGTTACTCGATGCGTAGGAAGAATCTGTTGAAAATGTCATATTTATGTTTCATGATAAATGTGGCATTGATGTCTAAAAAATGCTGCTTTGGTCCAAAACAAAAAAGGTCCAGTTGTATAACTGTATAAAATCTTTTATTTGGACCATTAATTACATATAAAAAATGTTACCAGCTGCTAAACCTGGTATAATTTGCAGTTAGATTTATTAAAATGCCAATAAAGTAGAATGTTCCCTGTTCCACAACAAGTCTTGCGCAATTTAAAAGGTTTTTCATTTTTTATTTAATATTTATACAGTTTATTATGACATTTGTTCAATTTCATACTCTTGTTTGAAGAAAGGTAGCAAGAAAAGTTAATTTGTGGAACTGTTTTGATCTTGTGTTGTTAAAATGCAAAAATAAAAGTGTCGATAATGTTTGAAAGGGCATTTGCATGGGTATAACAGACAACCAATGTAAGGGGATGTATCGTTTAGAATTGTGACAATTATTGTGTAGTAATATTTTAAATTAGCACAAGTTTGCATAACTTGATACAAGTTTCAGTGGAGTCAAAAAGGACAATGTGAAAGGACAAAAAGAAGTATTTTCTTCATGTGCAGAACATGGAACTTATATGGCCAGCCAACAGTGATGGGGCATTACAAAACATATTGATGCGCTCACAGACAATAACCACGAAGAAGCTGAAAGACATTTTAACCCTGCAAAATGTATGAAGAAAACAAGTCAAATGTGAAAAGTTTTTTGTTAAAAGGACAAAAGCAAAAACAAACATTTTAATGTGTTGTGTTTTCCAGAAATATTTGCATGAATCAACATTGCTCTGGAGAAACATTGTAGAAATAAACACTAAAATACTGAACGTTGTGGCTTTTTGTGTATTTTTCTGAAGTAATTTTCCTACTGGTCTCCAATATATACGAATCGTCCTATATGCTCGGCTAAGATTCCAGTTCAGATTTTTTTTAAATGCTCCAATGCAGTATCTTTTTCATGCCCTACCATACTAGTCTGACTTCTTATCATCCTGCTCCTGATATCTGAGGGCATTTCACTCTCTTTACCAGTCAAAAATCTTAAGTATTGCAATCCTGTTCACACGTGTCACAAGATACATGTCGACTGGAAGAGATTATGTTTTAATTAGTTTTTTTGCAATACAAAATGTGTATTAGAGATAAACATTTACGTCATAATGATATTTTCCCCCATTTTAAATTCTTATTATCCAATGAAAGGTTCGCTTTTTTAAATAAAAGATCAAAAGTATTAACAATACAGATTAATTTTCACAGACTTCTTTGATCATATTTACCAGGGGTGCTGATATTTTTGGCCATGACTGTAATTCATTAAACTAAAATATGTATTAAAAAGAGATCAGAGTTGGTGAAAGCTAGGGCCAGTACTGACCAGTTCCCTTACACAAATTAAAGGGACAGAAGTGAGCTGAATCATTATGGGATGCTAATGAACATCAAAGAGGCAATGTGAGAAAGAGCCCTAGAGGACTGTGTGTTTTGGCCTGTGCTTGGTAATTTAGTTTAACCCTAAAAACAAACATGAAAGGGAATACAAATGTAATGAGAATATCTTATTTGCTGTGGTTTGTCAAAGATTTACTGAAAATGTTTGACTAAAGCACCAGCTCTAGTACTTCTGCCATCTGGACAGCTCAGACTGCAAGACAGAAGCAGGAAGACAAAACAACAGCTATGGTGTACATTTTGTTCCCACGATTCATGCTGGATAAGAAGAGAATGTATCAAACTCCCACCTTATTACCATCCCTCCACTTTCACACCTCAGAGCCAAACATGGTTTCGCAAGAGGATATCGCTAAAATCACAACCCTGTGGTGTTTCTTTGGACATCTATAGAGGTGACTCAGTGGCTGTTCTTGCACAAGGAGGATTTATATGGATATTAATAGAAGATCATGTTTACTGTCGACCATCTAGCAGTGGGAGGTAGTGAGATACTGCCTGGTACAGACAGACATAACAGCTTGATCTATATTCATCTGATTGGATTTTAATGCCTAAAGCTCAAAGTGGAACTCCAAGATCTCAATGTCAGATTCTTTTAAAGCTTGCAAAGGTTGAATTCCAGTGCAGTTTTCTGGTGGACAGAGCAATTCATCTGACAGTGATGTAAACATTTTATGCATGGAAGCATATGGCTTTTAAAGTGATTCACACCGAACACATGGCGAAGCATGCTGATTTGTTTGATCATTTGAGCACAATCAAAAAATATTTTGCTGCACATTAGAGGAGCAAACTAAAACAAGCATCATCATTACTATTTAATTAATTATGATTACTATATTATTATTAAATTTGGGGAAAATCTAGAGAACAAGACTGAAATTTGTCAGACTGTAAGCTGCTGACAGCCGCTACAAACCAACATAGTAAAGATCTTATTCCTTATCTTGTTCTAGCTATAATTTTTATCAGCAGTTGTATAATAAGCTCCACTCTACTCAGAGAAAATATCAGAACCTAGTTTCTGTTTCTCATTGCCCCGGAAACACAAAACTACCTTCCCTTGTGAAAAAGAAGTGTGCTCAAGTACACTGAATGTGGTGAGTTTTCCGCCATTTATGAAGAAGGCTCCCCCGCCATTGACATAATTGTCCAGCTCTCCATGTTTGTACTGTTATACGGTAGGAGCCACTATTACACATTTTCTGAAAGACTACATAATCGCTGGATCAAAACAAGGTGAAGAAGAAGCAGAACAAGCAACAGCATAGGTAAGCAGTTGCATATGTAAATTAACACAATCATCAAGCATTAGACAGCATATAAATCTATGCCTTAATGTTACCAAATTAAATAATTTTTATGAAAATGATAAAAATGCTGGTGGTGACTGGTAACTTGTTTGCCCTATTTGACATCACATTTAAAGCTAATATATCAAATGTACTAAATCTAAACTTCATCATTACAAATGTGTAATTACAGACATACACACACATATATACCCACAGAGTCCGCTCCAGAGCCCGCTCCGTTCCGTGAACCCACAGAGTCCGCTCCAGAGCCCGCCTTGAACCCACAGAGTCCTCCAGAGCCCGCTCCTGCCTTCCGTGAGCCCACAGAGTCCGCCTCCAGAGCCCGCCTGCCTGCCGTGAACCCACAGAGTCTGCTCCAGAGCCCGCTCCGTTCCGTGAGCCCACAGAGTCCTCTCCAGAGCCCGCTCCGCCGTGAAACCCACAGAGTCCTCTCCAGAGCCCGCCTGCCTGTGAACCCACAGAGTCCGCCTCCAGAGCCCGCCTGCCTGTGAACCCACAGAGTCCTCTCCAGAGCCCGCCTGCCTGTGAACCCACAGAGTCCGCCTAGAGCCCGCCTCCGTTCCGTGAACCCACAGAGTCTGCTCCAGAGCCCGCCTGTTCCGTGAACCCACAGAGTCCGCCTCCAGAGCCCGCCTCCGTTCCGTGAACCCACAGAGTCCTCTCCAGAGCCCGCCTGCCTGTGAGCCCACAGAGTCCGCCTCCAGAGCCCGGCCTGCCGTTCCGTGAACCCACAGAGTCCGCTCCAGAGCCCGCTACTTTCCGTGAGCCCACAGAGTCCTCTCCAGAGTCCGCTCCGTTCCGTGAACCCACAGAGTCCGCTCCAGAGCCCGCTCCGTTCCGTGAACCCACAGAGTCCGCTCCACAGTCCGCTCCGTTCCGTGAGCCCACAGAGCCCTCATGGACTGCGATTAATCACGATTGTTCTGCAGCTGCATTAGGGCTAACATTAGCATCATGCTTCTTAAGACAATTTATGAGATTAATGGTACACTTTTACTCAGAACTCACTTCAAACCACCATAGAGTGTTTGTAATAACTTCCTTTTGCGATCACATGTGGAATTTGGTCATTTACTGTTGTTAAAATATTCTATTTATAGCCTTTTATGTCAAATCAAATCAAATCAAATCAAATCACTTTTATTGTCACATCACCACAGCACAAGTGCCTTGTGAATGAAATTCTTGAGAACGTGCTCCAGACAGTGCAGAAACAATTTACATATAGACAGTACATACTTACAGACTGTACAGAAGACAATGTGCAAAAAAAAACACATACATATACTCAGTACACATAGTGTACTATAACGACATACTTAGCTATCAATACACATTATACACCTCATGTACACATTCTACATTATGTACACATCTATACATAGTAATATGTGAAGGTGCAACAGATTATACATTATACAACAGATTAGTTGTGCAACAGATAGTTGTGCAAAGGTGCAACAGATTATACATATGCAATGTCGTGGATGTGCATTGTATGGTATCCAGTGATAGCAGATAGGTTGTGTTAGTGCAGTGTGTGCGTGTAGTCCAGTGGAACTGTGTTAATGTGCAGTGCATGGCATGTTGTGTGAGTGGGAGTGTGATGTAGGGTGAATTAGTTCTGACTGTTCATTAGCCTGATAGCCTGAGGGAAAAAGCTATCCCTCAGTCGGCTAGTGTGGGATCGGATGCTGCGGAGACGTCTCCCTGAGGGCAGCAGAGAGAGCAGACTGTGGGACGGGTGGCTGGAGTCTTTGATAATCCTCCGGGCTTTCCTTGTACACCGCCTGGTGTAGATATCCTGGAGGGAGGGAAGCTCACCTCCAACAATGTGGCGGGCAGTTCGCACAACCTTTTCAGAGCTTTGCGGTTGCCAGCGGTGCTGTTTCCAAACCATGCGGTGATGCAGCCGATCAGGATGCTCTCCACAGTGCAGGTGTAGAATGACCTGAGGATTCTGGGGCTCGTTCCAAACTTCCTCAGCCGTCTCAGGAAGAAGAGGCGCTGATGTGCCTTCTTCAGCACCGCGTCTGTGTGAGCAGACCATGTGAGATCCTTGGTGATGTGAACGCCGAGGAACTTAAAGCTGTTTACCCGCTCCACGGGTGTCTAGTCGATGGTGATGGGTGTGTGTTCTCTGCTCTGTCTCCTGAAATCCACCACCAGCTCCTTGGTCTTGTCGATGTTGAGTGAGAGTTCACCTGACACCATTTAGTCAGGGTACTCACCTCCTTTTTGTAGGCCGTCTCATCGTTGTCAGTAAAAAGGGCTATCACCGTTGTGTCATCAGCAAATTTGACGATGACATTGGAGCTGTGTGTGGCTGTACAGTCGTGTGTGTACAGGGAGTACAGGAGTGGGCTGAGGACGCAGCCCTGCGGAGCACCAATGTTAACGACCAGGGGAGATGAGGTGTTGTTGCCCATTCTGACCACCTGACTTCTGCCTGTCAGGAAGTCCAGGATCCAGCTGCACAGAGATCTGTTTAGTCCCAGAGTCTGAAGCTTCGCAACCAGTGTGGCAGGCACTATGGTGTTAAATGCTGAACTATAATCCACGAACAGCATCCTCACAAAGGTGTTCTTATTTTCCAGGTGGTAGAGAGCAGTGTGCAGGGTGAAGGCAATAGCATCGTCTGTGGAACGGTTACTGCGGTATGTAAATTGTAAGGGGTCCAGTGAAGCAGGCAGCACAGAGCAGATGTGTTCTCTGACGAGCTTCTCAAAACACTTGCTAAAGATGGGTGTCAGAGCAACGGGCCTCCAGTCATTCAAGCATATGATTTTATTTTTCTTTGGTATGGGCACAATGGTGCATTTTTTGAAGCATGAGGGAACCACAGACAGAGAGGGGGAAAGATTGAAGATGTCTGTAAAAACCCCGGCTAGTTGGAAAGCGCATGCTTTGAGCACACGGCCTGGTATACCATCCGGACCCACAGCTTTGTGGATGTTCACCCGTTTGAAGGATCGGGTTACATCCGCGACAGAAAGGGAGAGTGGACTGACCTCTTCTGCAGCAGCCACGGGAGCGCTCTCTGTTTTGGTGGTGGTGTCAGCCTCGAAACGAGCATAAAAAGTGTTGAGCTCATCCAGTAGAGTGGCGGCAATGTTCACAGTATCGCTGCACAAATTAGTGCAATATCGCTGCACAAATTAGAATTTCATATGTACATTCATCTCAAGAAAATCACATACAAACCATATCCTATCGTAATTGTGTGTTTATTATCTTATATAATCTATAGTGGCGGTTTTCATTTCTGCTGTGTAAAAGCCTTAACATGTGTGCTCTGGCTGAAACTCATGTTGTTTGTGATGTTACAACCGCCTCTCCATTCTTAAGTTGCCAGGTATACATTCCAAGTATAATACACATTAGTAAAATTTTCTATTTTCAGTTTTATTTGTCTACACTTTGGGCGGCGTGGTACATTATAAAGGTACCCTCATCAGTACCCTCATCACACACGACAGATAGCCTTCCACGCTGCGATGATGGCAAGAAGTTGAGGTCAAACCTTATAATGTGATTCATTTGCATAAAAACAATTATGCATTAACATTTTTAGATTAATCGCATGCGTTAACCTGTTAATGTTGACACCCCTAATATACAGTGGGTACGGAAAGTATTCAGACCCCCTTCAATTTTTCTCTCTTTTTTATATTGCAGCCATTTGCTAAAATCATTTAAGTTCATTTTTTTCCTCATTAATGTACACACAGCACCCCATATTGACAGAAAAACACAGAATTGTTGACATTTTGCAGATTTATTAAAAAGAAAACTGAAATATCACATGGTCCTAAGTATTCAGACCCTTTGCTCAGTATTTAGTAGAAGCACCTTTTGATTTAATACAGCCATGAGTCTTTTGGGAAAGATGCAACAAGTTTTTCACACCTGGATTTGGGGATCCTCTGCCATTCCTCCTGCAGATCCTCTCCAGTTCTGTCAGGTTGGATGGTAAACGTTGGTGGACAGCCATTTTAGGTCTCTCCAGAGATGCTCAATTGGGTTTAAGTCAGGGCTCTGGCTGGGCCATTCAAGAACAGTCACGGAGTTGTTGTGAAGCCACTCCTTCGTTATTTTAGCTGTGTGCTTAGGTCATTGTCTTGTTGGAAGGTAAACCGGCCCAGTCTGAGGTCCTGAGCACTCTGGAGAAGGTTTTCTTTCAGGATATTCCTGTACTTGGCCACATTCATCTTTCCTCGATTGCAACCAGTCGTCCTGTCCCTGCAGCTGAAAAACACCCCACAGCATGATGCTGCCACCACCATGCTTCACTGTTGGGACTGTATTGGACAGGTGATGAGCAGTGCCTGGTTTTCCACACATACCGCTTAGAATTAAGGCCAAAAGTTCTATCTTGGTCTCATCAGACCAGAGAATCTTATTTGTCACCATCTTGGAGTCCTTCAGGTGTTTTTTAGCATATTCAAATATTAGAAGTGTATTAGTGTGCTATGTGTACACTTCTAATATTCAAATAGTTTAAAGGATCGTTAGGTTGCATTAATTAGGTCAACCATAAGCGGGAACACTTCCCATAAAACACAATGTTCTTGTTACATCGTAAGAAGAATGACATCTATGCTAATATTAGTCTTTTTATTTCTTATTCCGAGGTCACTTTAGCCACCCAATCCGGTCCTTATTCAGCCCAGATGATCACTGCAGTCACCAGATCCGGTCCGTATCCAAATCAGATGGTGGATCAGCACTTAGAGACAACCTCTACAGCTCTGAACGTCAGCGGAGTCTAGGACACGTAGATGAGCCCCAGAGACAGATCCCCAGTTAGGACCCGTCACCTAGACAGACATCGGGAAAAGACCACAGTTAAGCCCTTACAATCTGACTTTGCTGCAGTTGGAACAAACTACTGATTCGTCTGGCCGGAGGGGAACAGCCCCCCCGACTGAGCCTGGTTTCTCCCATGTTTTTTTCTCCATTCTGTCACCGATGGAGTTTTGTTTCCTTGCCGCTGTCGCCTCTGGCATGCTTAGTTGGGGACACTTCATTTCCAGCGATATCATCGACTTAATTGCACAGATACTATTTAAACTGAACTGAGCTGGACGATGACATCACTGAATTCAATAATGAAATGCCTTCAATTGAGTGGTAAATCTTGTCATTTTACACTATTGACACACTACTTTCATATTTTGATATTGTACAGTTGCTTTGTTACAATTTGAATTGTTAAAAGCGCTATATAAATAAAGGTGACTTGACTTGACTTGACAGCTCTCTCAGGGCGGGTCTAAGGTAAGAAGGCCTTGTCAATCAACTATTATGGGAGGGGCCTTTACAAAACTATGTCATTCTGGCAGGGATCTCAGAACAGCCTGATTTGAGAAAGGAGTTTTAAAATAGGGATTTAAAAAAAACACTGGGTGGATTTTTATCATTATAGGATGGATGTGTTCATAAAATTCCAACACACATTTATGTTCAAACTACTTGAAAAGGGAATTTTGCATACGATGACCCCTTTAAAGAGACATGCACAAAAACAGCGTATTTCTGCTTCTACTTAAAATAGACTTTTTCAAAATGATATTATAAATGATCTGTGGGGTATTTTGAGCTGAAACCTCACAGACACATTCTGGGAACACTTGAGACTTGTATTGCATCTTGTAAAAAAGGGGCATAATAGGTCTCCTTTAAACTATAATTTTCATTTAATTGTAATTAACATACAATTAAGTGTATGAAAACACTACATTCAATTTGCATTTAAGTATAATATTTCTATACTCTTTTATGTACTTTTCCTCCCACACAGGATACCTCACAACAAAAGGACAAACTTATTGCTAGACTCTTTTCTACTACATTACTAATTAATAAGGTTGAGACAAGATCCTTATCTACTGAGAGAGATGCAAAATGTGGATGATCCAGAAAACCTTTGGGCAGCTCTGCAGATTATGATAAAGACAGAAAACAAATTATACTGTTGGATTTCTGGGTGCTGAGATAATGTTAACGCCCAGAGCGAAGGGAAGTGAAGCAGAGAGAGCCAGCCATTAGCTGCAGGCATCAGCCATAAAGCAACTTTACGCAGGCGTGACAGATCCTGTTTCTCATCTCTCTCTTGCTCTCTCATCTCACGGTTAATCTTTGAGATAAGCAGGGCAGATTAGTCAACACACAAGCAGATAGCACCAGTGCAGTGCTTGAAAAGGAAGGCCATCATAACCTTTCCACTCTATTAACCTGATATGTCAAAAGTTAGGAAATTACTGTTGCCATTTGCTAGAAGCAAAATCAGATATTGGATGATTTTTGAGTCAATTTCTTACTTTTGCATGAGGAAACACGCTTTCACTACAAAGTGTATGGCGCTTACCAAAAGGAGCTAACTGACCATGCAAACAGAAATATTGATATCTTCTTTTTAAATGTACTGTAGAAATGTGCAAGATTTGTTGACTACAATCGCTAAAAATGTAACTGCTACTGCTATAGTCGACTAGTCAAAATGTAGTCATTTTAATGTTTTATAAATAATACATTGCTTTGAAAAGTGGATATCTGAATTGGAAAACATGTTTATTTAATTTCACCTCAGATCTCACATGCATGCATTTTCTTCACGTCACTTGCTGTGGGCTGAGAATAATGTCCCCTTGGAAGATATGGGCAAAGTTTGAGAGCATATTTACTGATGAATGAGATGAACGAAAGGGAACTGACTTCAGAAAGGTTTCCACTATATTGTTTATCATAATACCTCCTATAATGGCTAAAAACATAGTGTTTACAGAGGTAACCATTGTATTTCTGCTTGCTCAAAAGTGCCACCTACTGTGAAAGAGTAAATCTGGATTTTCATTCATCCCATCTGCTGCTTTTTTGCCATCAGTGTTGTAAATATAAAATGTTTGATGGAAAATAAAATCCATTTGGATAATAAGTTATCTGGAATAATTTAACAGTTTGATTCATTGTTAAAGTATTTCAAATGGTTTGCACACAATACTTTTTATTGTCTTCTGAGGGTTTCTTTTAGACTAGTCAGCTAGTTAGTGGCAAAATTTCCATTTAAACGTCAGCGAAATTAGTCATAGATCACATCCCTAGGAAACATTGGCTGTTTTCCAAAACCTGCCTTGCAACTACTGGCCTCCAGATCAACCCCAATTTGAATTTGTATTACTTGTAAATAAACAGAAATTAAATGAACTACCCCCTTGATCTGCATGGGCCTGATCAAGGCTCACATAATAAATAATAGGCACAGTCAGGTAGAGGCAGAGGTCTGAGCAACACAAAACTATTATTGGATCAGTGAATTCACACACTGCTAAGAGACAAGCACACTATTTCCACCACAAACACAGCGGATGTCAGTAGGGATCTTGGCAGCCTGGTACAGCCAGTGATCTGATTGGGTAATGAGGGGGATGAGTCATAAGATTTGACTAGAGGAAAAATAAGGACATATCAGGCTATTCAGACTGTGAATCTGTGGATAACAGGATGTCAGTATCTAAATGTGATAACTTAAACTAGGGCCAGCATTAATATTTCCATAGATTATTCCATATTAAAAAAAAGTATAACCACACTAAATGTGTAACTAAACATTGTGACTCATCCACAACTACTGACATGACATCTAGAGATACCTTAGTCTGGGTAAAGGCCATACTGAATTTTACGTAAATGAAAATAATTCTGTGTGAAGGATAGATTTGGCAAACACTGTCCTAAATCTAATGTAATCCTTAAAATAGTTTTGTCTACTGAAAGTCTTTTGAAAAGCTTAATAATCAATATGTTTTTGAACAACTGAACAATCCATTGAAAAAAAAGATTTCTTTCTTTACCTCATTTTCATTTCCTGTCAAAAACTAAATATGGCACTACTACCCTAATTAAGTATATTATTTTTCCTAAAGCTAAATTCAAACTTTACATTTTTGGGATTGACAACCATACTTTCAGGTGAGTCTAGAAAAAAAATGTCCTGTTCCCACAGCTGCTTCCAATAACGATTTGAGTACTATGGAGGAACGATAGCGGAAATGACAACGTACAATGCAAGTCAAGTGCGTATTTTACTGGATATCAAACATAGCAACATAAGGAAAACTGTAGTACAACCCGAATTCCGGAAATATTGGGAGGTTTTTAAATTTGAAAAAAATTAATAATAATTAATAAATAATTTAAAATCACTTGAGCCAATATTTTATTCACAATAGAACCTAGATAACATTAATGTTTAAACTGAGAAACTTAAAAATGTTATGCACAAAAAGAGGTCATTTCAAATGTTAGGCCTGCTGCAGGTCTCAACATAGTTGGGGCAGGGGCATGTTTATCATGGTGTAGCATCTCCTCTTTTCAAAGCAGTTTGAAGATGTCTGGGCATCGAGGTTATGCGTTTCTGGAGTTTTGGTGGTGGAATTTGGTCCCATTCTTGCCTGATATAGGTTTTCAGCTGCTGGTCATCTTTGACGTATTTTTAGTTTAATGGTGCTCCAAATGATCTGGACAGCAGGCAGGCCAATTCAGCCCCCGGACTCTTCTACTACAAAGCCATGCTGTTGTAATAGCTGCAGTATGTGGTTTTGCATTGTCCTGATAAAATACACGTCATCTGGCGGGGAGCATATGTTACTCTAAAACCTTTCTATACAGTTCAGCATTCATAGTGCCTTTTAAAAAACATGCAAGCTGCCCTTACTTATGCACCCCCATACCATCATAGATGCTGGCTTTTGAACTGAACGCTGATGACACACTGGAAGGTCTCCCTCCTCTTTAGCTCGGAGGACACAGCTTCCGTGATTTCCAACAATAATCTAAAATTCCATAGAACACTTTTCCACTTTGAAACAATCTATCTTAAATGAGCCTTGGCCCACAGGACACGATGGCGCTTCTGGACCATGTTCACATACGGCTTCCTTTTTGCATGATAGAGATTTAGTTGGCATCTACAGATGGTACGGCGGATTGTGTTTACCGACAGTGGTTTCTGGAAGTATTCCTGGGCCCATTTAGTAATGTCAATGATAGAATCATGCCGATGAGTGATGCAGTGTCGTCTGAGGGCCCGAAGACCACGGGCATCCAACAAAGGTCTTCGACCTTGTTCCTTACGCACAGAGATTTCTCTAGTTTCTCTGAATCTTATGATGATGTTATGCACTGTAGATGATGAGATTTGCAAAGTCTTTGCAATTTGACATAGTAAAAAGATTGTGGAATAATTTAAAAACAACGTTGCTCATTCACAGATTCGAGAGCCTCTGCCCATCTTTACTTCTGAGAGACTCTGTCTCTCTAAGACATTCTTTTTATAGCTAATTATGTTACAGACCTCATGTCAATTAACTTAATTAGTTGCTAGATGTTCTCCCAGCTGAATCTTTTAAAATATCTTGATTTTTCAGCCCTTTGTTGTCCCTGTGCCAACTTTTTTGTGACCTGTAGCATGCATCAAATTTGAAATGAGCTCATTCAGTGGATAAAAGTGTAATAATTCTCCATTTAAACATGTTTTATGCTCTCTATGTTCTATTATGAATAAAATATTGGCTCATGGATTTGAAAGTCTTTTAGTTTTCATTTGATTAAAATTAAAAACATTTTTAACCATTTTGGGAATTCGGGTTGTATCACATTCGAAATGACAGAAGTCCAGTCGAGGTGCAAGTTTATCCTTAAATGTTTAGGGATTCAATGGATCATACTTGATCCGTGATCCATATGGACTAGATCACGATTCATGGATTAGTTGCAAAGTTTAACTGTTATGCAGTGATGCACGTGTTTCCAAGTCTTGCCAATTTAGCCATTCAAGCAAATTTGAACCATTCAAATGCAAAAGAAGGAATGATAACTCTCTACTCGAGCTGTTTTCTGTGGGCACAACCTCAAAGCATCGACACCTTTTGAATAAAAATGTAGTTCTTTCACACTTGTCATAAATAATGTTTGAACTTTATTAGTTAGGCTACCAGTTTTTGCTGGTGTATCAGCAAAGTATTCTTAAAGTAATACGTGGAAAGTAGCATTTTTCTCACACCCCAATTATTTATTTATTTATTTAATTTAAGTCTGGTTCCATTCACACAGCAGGGTTTTACCGAAAATGTGATCTTGAAAATTTACAGTATTGCACTCCCATAATTAACCGTATTAGGGAATACTGGACTGGCGAGACAACCATATTTTGCTTCTGTGTGAACTTGGCCATAGTGATTTGGACCAGCAACCACCAAGCAATACCATGGTAACATCCTACCAATTGGAGAGTATTGCAGTAAAAACCACAAAAATAATTTAGCAGCAGCAGCAGAATACACTATAAACCACATGGCAACTCCTCAGAAAACTTATCAACTGGATAGTGACCGCTGCAACCACCCACATCCCTGTAGCATTGTGACGGTGAGTTTTTCCAGGAGTTAAGTCCCACTCACAATGTAAACATCTAGAGTGCTTTATTCAGCTGCATTGTGCCGTTGCTGCGGTTTAATATGAGATTAATTTAACCATAACAGAAGCAAAGACAATCTTTTCAAGAAATGCTCACACGTTTGTCTGTGGTCTGAAGGTTGTTTAGCACCACCACCAGGACAAATGTGCATCAACAGATTGACTCCAGTGCTAAATAAAGGACCGTCAATCGAGTGTTGGGAATGTAGAATAAAAACATTTATTGAAACAGAACTCGAAACATCACAAGGCATCAGGTGAAATGGAAAATCCTACAGACTCCTTGATTCCCAGGCCACGAGTTGCAAAATATAACTGAAATCAGATTTATATTTAAAGCACCCTGTAGCTGTTACAAACATCAAATTATAATGTGCCTTTACTGCATTTATACAAGGTGCTAAAACACACTCTGTCCCTTTAAAGGAGGCTGTTCATTGGCAAATAAATAAACACCTATGCAATAAACATAAATATAAATAAATATGCTCACATAAAACTAGTTCATTCAGCATTTCAGTTTCATGTAATAAAAGACATCGCTGTTACAGAATGGAGAGTTGGTATTACATATTTAATGAACAAGACGCTTAAGTGCATATAAGAATAAGATCAAGGAGAAAAATCAAGCACTCCAGCTCAATACATTTGTACTGTCACTTAAAATGAAAGGATGCTCGCTTTTATCTCCACTGTTGGTTAGATTTCCGTACCATTGTAAAGGATTTTATGTGATTCAGCCTGAAGCCCACGGAGATATTTGGGCTTCAGTAAACTTAAAACGGAGATGTAAAAATCTGCAGTGGAATGCAATGAAAATCATCCAGCATTGTCCAAGGGTTAACAGGTCAAATGCAGCGGCTGTCTGCAGCAGACAAAGCACACCCAGTCCTGAACATTCAACTGCCAAGTCCATGTAAACACTCAATATATGAAGTACTAATTAAAATGGAACAATCTGTAAATTCATTAGGGATCCACTCCACAGCCAGATAACCCAACATCTGTCGCAGTCTACCTGCAGAGGAAGATCAAAGAAAAATGAAACATCATTACAAAATAAAACACAGTTTTAGTGTTTGAAATGATCATTAATGCTGAAAAACTTGACTTCATTAAATATGTAACTGACTCCAAACATGAACAGAGCTTGTCAGACTGTTATTATATCTATGTTATGTCACTGTTTTCCAAACCTGTTCCTGGAGGTACGCCAATACTACACATTTTCAAACTGGTCCTAATGAAACACACCTAATCAGCAACTCGTCAGTACATGCCTGGGTCATGTTAAGGCACAAAATGAAATGAAATTATATGCATTATGCCTTTTCATTGTGATTTTTCCCCTCTCTGTTATTTTTTTTTTTTATATATATCCCAAATTTCTTATTGCCAATTCTGATTTCTGTAATACAGTAACATATAAAATAATGTGATTTGTATAAAAATCCATCAATCAAAAGCAGTACTACTAATTCTACCATAATCTATGATACCTCTAATAATAAATCGTTTTAGCATTAAAGTAGTTTTTTGCACATAATGAGATTTGGTGGCACACGGAGTCTGAAATTTTCGTATGCATTTTTCTTTCATATTCATCATCCTTTCCTATTAAAATGCTTGCTACGGATGCGAAAACGTAGAAAATCGAACCTGATCCAAAAAATGTTTACGATGGACGAAAATTTCGGAGGCAGGGTGTAAACGAGATTGAGAAAACGTGAGGTCGTATTTATTTTCTAATGTGCAAAAATTTCGGACTCCGTGTGCAATGACCTTAATTCTTTACTGGAATATAATTAATTTTAATTTGAAAATGCTATGTAAGGGATTACTCATTACTCAATTTTGTTTCTGTAATTTAATTACAGCTGATGTAATGCCATTAAATACTCTATATAGTGTATATAATGTTCCTGTGGCTCAGTGGTAGAGCATTGCATTAGCAGCGCAAAGGTTGTGGGTTTGATTCCCAGGGATCACACATACTGACAATACAAATGTATAGCCTGAATGCACTAAGTCGCTTTGGATAAAAGCATCTGCTAAATGCATAAATGTAAATGTAAATATATAGACTATAGAACAATTAGATATAAATGATGTTAAAATGCATGTTTTTAATGTAGCTTTCTCCCTAAATACTCTGGTCAGTCCAAGAATAATTTAATGATCCTAATAAGGCCTGCACACATTTTCTTTAAGCAAAATATAACTAATGTCATTCTTCTGATTAATAAATAAAATAAAGTTGTAAAGGCAAAATAAAATGTCTAAGGCCTGATAAGGGTGTGAGTAGTGAGATACTTGCAGTAAAATGCCTTCAAAGACATATCAGCACCTCCCAAAAGTCATCTGTTCTTCAACCTGCTAACGCTCATTCTGGATGTTTTATTCTGAGAAGACAAAAACATGAGTGATCATTATCAGCAGTGAGGATGATGCAAGAGGAAGACAAAGCGGAGAAACCCAGTACTGCAGTCTATTATGCTGCAAACTCATGTCATTTTCATAAACTTAAACTCATTGTTTCTGAGAAACTCCAGCTAAAATAATATCTCTGAGTCACCTTGTGCTTCGGGCATCTTATCGTGAAGTTCTCCTCATTGAGTGCACTGTCTATGGAGATACAACAGCGCAGATAAGCACCTCAACAAGATATAAAAAACAAGTATCAGTGCAACAAAATGGAGATGAGGGAGAAACTCCAGAACAGCTAGAAATGGGAAACAAACTGATGCCTTACAAGGAGATAAAATCTCAACAGCGCTTTTCATACTGAGCTTATACCCGGGTTGTTGTCGTTCTAAACCCCACTCTTAACCGCAGGTAAAAGTATGAAACTCTGCTTCAGAGCACAGTTAGCACTGCTTTTGTTTGTACGGTGTTTAAATTATGTGGTGTTAGAATGTTTCAGCTAGATGCTAGACTGTAACAGAATCAGTGTGTGTTGTATAAACAATCGTGCGAAGTGCAAAACTAAAACTGTAAAACCCAGTTTTAATGTTTACTGCACTTTGTTACCCTTCTAGGTATTTATCTACAGCGGCCAATCAATTGGAAGTCTCACACATCCTCAAAACAATAGCTTACTTTCTGTTTGAATAATAAAGTGGATATGAAGGTAGGAAGGGACATCCAAATCCAAAGATCATGTCACATCAAGTCTACTTAGATACCTTCATGTGATACATTTTTAAAGGGAGGATAAATAGGTCGCTGTCTATGATATCCTGTCCGTACATTTTTATGAAAATTGAGCTCAAAATAAAACGTTGCCTGAAAGTGGTCACTTTGTGTGCCAATGTATGTTTTGAACAACTTTTTTTCTACTTTTGATCAAATTATTTTTATTGTAATTTAATATTCACCTAGTTATCACCAAATCACTCTCTATTTTATTGTAGATAACGAGACCATTATGCTGCCTCAAAAGTCTGTCTGAAATCAATTTCAGGAGGTAGCTTTGTACCTCATTGTCTGATAGGGCAGCATGTCAACAAGCCAGCTGCCTAAGCCTTTGGACGCAGCCCTGAAATGCATTTGTCATTCACCACTGCCTTAAGACAAATTATATATTTTTTTCAGAGGAACTATCAGTGCAACCAAACTGACACTGTAGTTTTGTACAATGTACATTGCATTATTTTTGGTTTCCGTCTGAATGGTCTCATGAGAGAGAGTACAGGTAAACTGATGACCATTACCTGACTGCAGGGCACAGGGGAAGTGGTACTTATTGGGGCAATCTTTGAAGAAACATCCCAAAGTGGCACCAACCCTGTGACAATGTGAGCACACCTGCAACAACCAAACAAAACAGCACTTTACAGCTTCAGAAGATTCAAAGGCAGTGTATAACTATATAACTATAATAGTCAGACAATAGTTTTTATATGAAAGAAAGAGACAAAAAATCTCACAGCATCTGTCATGCACATTTCCATTCACATATTTAATCAAAAAGAAACCTACAGAAGAAGATCAGGGCCATGTGTATATATATATATATATATAGCGTAAGCTGGATGGCTTCCTCCAATATAATTCCTCTGTATAATTTCAATTTTTTCTTTTCTATCACTTTCTATCAATTTAAATTATTTCTTGCTGAATATACAGGTGCATCTGAATAAATTAGAATGTCGTGGAAAAGTTCATTTATTTCAGTAATTTAACTCAAATTGTGAAATTCGTGTATTAAATAAATTCAATGCACACTGACTGAAGTAGTTTAAGTCTTTGGTTCTTTTAATTGTGATGATTTTGGGTCACATTTAACAAAAACCCACCAATTCACTATCTCAACAAATTAGAATACTTCATAAGACCAATAAAAAAATATTTTTAGTGAATTGTTGGCCTTCTGAAAAGTATGTGCATTACTGTATGTACTCAATACTTGGTAGGGGCTCCTTTTGCTTTAATTACTGCCTCAATTCGGCGTGGCATGGAGGTGATCAGTTTGTGGCACTGCTGAGGTGGTATGGAAGCCTAGGTTTCTTTGACAATGCTTTGGCTTCTCTGCCCTTCCTCCAGACACTAGGACCTTGGTTTCCAAATGAAATACAACACTTGCTCTCATCTGAAAAGAGGACTTTGGACCACTGGGCAACAGTCTAGTTCTTCTTCTCCTTATCCCAGGTAAGACTCCTCTGACGACAACTGTAGCCAAATTCCTCGACATGTCTGTGTGTGGTGGCTCTTGATGCCTTGATCCCAGCCTCAGTCCATTCCTTGTGAAGTTCACCCAAATTCTTGAATATATTTTGCTTGACAATCCTCATAAGGCTGCGGCTCTCTCGGTTGGTTGTGCATTTTTTTCTTCCACACTTTTTCCTTCCACTCAACTTTCTGTTAACATGCTTGGATACAGTACTCTGTGAACAGCCAGCTTCTTTGGCAATGAATGTTTGTGGCTTACCCTCCTTGTGAAGGGTGTCAATGATTGTCTTCTGGACAACTGTCAGATCAGCAGTCTTCCCCATGATTGTGTAGCCTAGTGAACCAAACTGAGAGACCATTTTGAAGACTCAGGAAAGTTGATTAGCTGATTGGCATGTCACCATATTCTAATTTGTTGAGATAGTGAATTGGTGGGTTTTTGTTAAATGTGAGCCAAAATCATCACAATTAAAAGAACCAAAGACTTAAACTACTTCAGTCTGTGTGCATTGAATTTATTGAATACACGAGTTTCACAATTGATTCACAATTTCACAGTTGAATTACTGAAATAAATGAACTTTCTATGACATTCTAATTTATTGAGATGCACCTGCAAGTAATAATTTCTTTAAAAAAATAAGACAAAAATGTACCAACCCCAAACTTTTGAACAGTAGTGGATATTGTTGAAACATTTATCTTTATGATCAGAAAATAAAATAAAACCAGCACTCACTTTCATAATGCAAAAAATAATTAATTTTTCTTTCGATATTTCGGTAGAAACATGAACCAGACATTTTTTCATTAGATTCACTCTTGACAGGGGAAGAGAAAGACTTACTGTTTCTTGCGAAAGCCGGATGGCTTCCTTCAATCCGTAGAGTTTCCCTTTAACCAAAAAGATGCCTGCCGTCCAAATGCTACAGTCCTCATGTATCCAGTGCTCACTACACACACCAGACTCCTCAACGCTCTCTGAGCAGTTCTCCTTCCTCTGTCGTTTGACCGACTGGGATGCACCATCCTTCAAACTGTAGACTGAGTCCAAATCGCTGCAGTCAGGTTCCTGCTTTTGGGCAGGAGGACTGCTGTCGGATTTACAGATGGCCTGAGCTCCACTGGAGTGGTACGGCCCATGCAAGTCCCCAAGGCCTTCAACATTGCCAGCTCTTCTGCACAGGGAGCAGAAATGCCTGACCTGCAACCTGGCAACACGGCCCAGCTGTAAACAGGACGCCTTTGGGATGACCCCCGAGACCACGTGCTGTGACCCCTTCTTCGTCGAATAAACATCCTCTTCCCTAAAATTGATGATTGTGCAGGAAGAGAACTCCATGTGAATGTATGGGGCGAAGCTATCCGGCCTGGTGTCCTTCTTCTCTTCTTTGTGGTTTGCATATTTTAGTTTGATCTCTGGTTCTTGAGGTGAAAACATGTATGAAGGTCCAGATGATCGAGGTTTTCTGCATCTTCTCTTTGCCGTGCTTGTTGCCGATTTACCAGCAGGTGGCGCTCTCACCCGCTTAGTGGGTTTCTTGGGTTTGGCTCTTGGTTTGGGCCTCGGTTTTGCCCGTTTCCTGCTCTTCGAGGCCAGAGTTTTCTGCGGATGGCTTGACGTTGAAGACGAAGCCCCACTCTGTGGAGACTTGAAGATTCTTGTGTTCTCGGCATCTGAGGTAGATAGGAAATTTTTGGGAAAAGCAACATCCATGTCTTGATCACTGTCTTCTGGCGATATGGGAATACAGACTGAGTCCATCCACGACAGCAACGACTTAGATTCAGAGGTGGCCCTGTCATCATAGGCTTCAAAAACAGGTTCATTGAGGGCATAGAAATTGTTCACATTTTTGGGAGAGCAGTCCATTTGAACTTCTTGCTTTACGATGGAATTTCTTTGTCTTCCACAACTTCTCTCATTAACTATAACACTCCGAGTTCGTAAGCGGCAGTTTGGAGGCGTCTTGCATCTGGAGTTGCTTACTGGCACCTCAATGATGTCACTGTCATGATCACTAGAGATGTATTCGTTGGAGCTGTTTTTTTTAGCGGCGGAACATTCGGATGCGAGCGTTTCGATGGTAGTTTGCTCAACTGCTGAGCTGGTGGAACGTAGTATGTATGCAGCCGCGCTGGCATCCTGAGGTAAACACGATGAGCCCTTAGTTTGTGACATGCCTGTGTCACTCAAGTATGTTTCACCACAACCTGTCAAAATGTCTTGTGGATGTGTCTCTAATACACTGTGCGCTATCCTTCCTCCCAGTGTGCTGTTTTCTAATACAGAATCTGCTTTTTTGTGACATTTTTTCGTTTGCGTCAACATATTGTCCATTTCAACACTGTAATCCGTACACACTTGGTCTGTGGGTGGGCACTGAGACGATATCTGAGCCACAGACGGCAAGCCATTGATCAGTGGTAAAGGTATAGAGCAGGGGCCGTGGGATGATGTGCCACAAGACCTTGTCCCATGATGCTTCAATCCTGGTTCTGGGTGATCTGGAGAATTCGGTTTGCTAGGCCGAGTGATGTACCGAGACTCGGACATGTTAATGCTCTTGCTCCCTGAAGTCATGCCACACCAGCTGGGCTTTTTCACCAGATCCAAAGCCTCCATGGAGTTTAGCTTTAACGGACTCTGCCTGCAACCCATGGACAGATCCAGAGCTGAGGAACAAGACTCCTGAAGGTGCATGACATCAGCCTGGTTAAGAGGGTCCATAACTGAAAGAAATCAAGCAAGTTTAGGTGTCAATAACCTGGCCAATGCAGACTCTGGTAACTGTACTATTCTTCTATTATTGGATCTGAGTGCTGCTTTCGATACAGTAGATCACTGCATCCTGTTAAAAAAAGACTAAATCTTTAGGTTGGCATTTGTTATACTGCATTCGATTGGTTTACATTGTATCTCCCAAATAGGACTTTTTCTGTGGAAATTGGTGAATTTTCATCAAGCTCAGTTCCCATCACTTGTGGGGTACCCCAGGGCTCTATTTTGGGACCAATTTTATTCTCCCTATATTTTTTCCATCTTCGTTTTATATTTCAGTCTTATAACGTTTCAAACCACATTTATGCAGATTATACTCATTTTATACTCATTACACTTTATTTCCCTCTAAAATCAGGTTCTAATTCAGTGTCCCCATTGCTGGCTTGTTTAGAGGACATCAAGAATTGAATGGAAAATAATTTCCTTCAGTTAAATAAAAACAAAGACGGAAGTTATTTTGTTTGGTCCTCCACACCTTTTATATAATTGAGCCCTACTCTGGGCCCCTTTGAAGAAAACATACAGGTAAAAGTTATTCATGCATTAATTTCAAACAGGCTGGCTTACTCTAACACTGTTTATGCTGGAATTAACCATCGGATCCTCCCCTAAGGTTATCTTCTTTTAAATCATCTCTTAATATTTATATTTTTTTTCTCAGGCTTTTGCTTAACTTGAAAACACCTTTGTTTTTCTTTGTTTGGTGATGTTTTGTATTATTTTGTATATTAACTTTCCTTTATTTCCTGTTTTTATAATTAATATTTAATGATTTTCAAATTTAAATGTCCTAACACTTTTGGTGGGTTTATTTTCTTCTGATGTTTTGGCTGTGCTGCACCTTGGTCAGCACACGTTGCTTTTAAGGTGCTATATATATATATATTTTTTTACTTTTCTGTTGGAAGAAAAAAATTAAATCAACATAGTGGAAGAATAAAAATAAATTACATAATAATAATAATAATAATAAAGTCATCAAATTTAGCTAATAATTTATTAACCTGAACAATATGGACTCTGCTGGGTATATTACAATATGTTAGTAAAGTACAAAATCAACATATTAAAAGAGTACAAATAAATAAATAATAATAATATATTCAGTTTATCCTAATCGAATTAGTATAATATTTTTTAAGTATTGCCTGCCCAATAGGGTCCCTGCTGGGTGTATTGTAATGTGTTAATAAAGAAGAAATCAACATAGTAAATTAATAATATTAATAATCATAATAATAATAATAAAAACATCACATTCAGGACTTAACAGCCTGGCTTATTACAATATGTTAAGAAGGAAAAATCCACACAGTAAAAACAAAAAATAAACAAACTGGGCAACATAAACTTAAGTAAATAAAATATAATAAACAAATAAATAAAATGCACTACAACAGATACAACCATGACATACATTTAATAATTTAAAATATATAATAATTACAACTTTAAGAATGTTACATTTGTATTACTGTAATGCAAAATAAATAAATTATGCATAACTATGCTAAATACTGATTTATCCTAAGTAACGTTAGAGGAATCATAGCTCTATAATTTCTTATAAAGCTCAAATGTGATCCAGACATGCTAGATTGACAGGTTTTCAATATTTAACCAGAAAGTAAACTTAAAATAAAGTGCTCCTTAAAAAAATACAATCTCTTCTGATTGTGCTCCCAAAGTGAATCTGAAAGCAAACGCATCCTTCAGACAGACACAGATAAAACACAAAACAGAGGAGCAAAGTAGATCTGTATGTCCATATTAATAAATATGAGGCACAATAGTACCTGTTAATAGTGTTTATATTGGTTTTATGAGTTGTACTGCGCCATGTTGTGATCGATCTGTTGATTGATATCGATGAAGTCAGAGGCTGACTAACCACCACAGCTAACGCTAACCAGGTGTCAATGTAACACTAGTAGACACTTACCAAATAAATAACGCGTCCCTTTACTACCCAGAGTAACTGAGCATATTATCAAAGGCACGGGTACTACAAAAATTAATTTGGTCAAAAACACATGTATATTAATTATATAAAAGAGTCAAACTACTGGCGAAAGCTGGACAAGGCAGTTCTGTTCAACTGTGTGAATCCGGCTGAACATGGCGACCGGAATACGTCACACAACAGAACTGCTTTCAAAATAAAAGCGAATTGATCGGTAAAAATAGACAATTGATCAGGTCTTGTGTTTCTTCATTTTTCGTACTCATCTCCATAAATATAATAGTATGTATCCTAATGGAAAGAAAATACACACAGCCGTTCAAAAGTTTGGGATCAGCAAGATTTGTCATGTTTCTTATCCCTGCTAAAAAAACAATAGAACCCTGCCCAAAACACAATAGAAAATGTAATGGTTTTAATGGGAATTGTATTGGTTTTAATGGAAACTATAATGGTGTCTACTGGTATGTGATGGATTCTATTGGTGGGATGTTAAATCATATTGGGAAAATGCCCAAAACACATTTAAAAAAGGAATGTGGTAATGGTTTTACTGGAAAAAGCTAATGGTTTATAATGTATTTTAATGGAAACCATTATAATTTCTGTGATTGTTTCTATTGGGCTTCTGTTGTTGTTTTTTATAACAGGGATGTTCATGAAGGTTGTATCTTTTTGATAAAAAAAGGGGGGGAACAAAAACTTTAATTTAGTGCAATATTATAGCACATTAAAATAATAGTTTTCTATTTCAACATACTTTAAAATATATTTTATTCCTGTGAAGCTGAATTTTCATCATTACGTGATGCTTCAGTGTGACATTATCCTTCAGAAATCAATCTCATGCTGATTTATAATCAGTGTCGGAAACAGTTGTGCTGCTCAATAGTTTTGGAACCTGTGATACTTTATTCAGGATTCTTTAATAAATAAAAAGTTTAAAAGAACAGGATTTATTCAGAAGTTTGGGTTCAGTCTTTTTTTTAAAGAAATTGATACTTTTATTCAGCATGGATGTGTTAAATGGATAAAGAGTGATATCAAAGACTTATATTGTTAGAAAATATTTATATTTTGAATAAATGGTCTTCTTTTAACTTTCTAGAAAAAATGTATCACGAGTTCCCCCAAAAAACGTTAAGTAGCACAAGAGTTTCAACACGGATAATAAATCAGTTTATTAGAATGATTTCTGAAGGATCATGTGACACTGAAGACTGGAGTAATGATGCTGAAAATTCATCGCTGCGTCAGAAATTGTTTCACAATATTACTGTTTATATATATATATATATATGTAACTATTGTAATGGTAAAAAGTGACCTGAAGAATGTTTCATGATAGAAGCCTGTATACATTTCAACCCAAATCAACACTAATATAACTATAATCCTCAGTATTTTATTACTGTATAATATATATTTTTATTAGTTTTCATTGCATTCTTTAATTGCATCCTTTGCTTCATAATGCACTTATCAAATCCACATAATTACGACATATCACACATTGTTTGACCATAAGGTTAAATTTATTGACGTAGAAAAATAACAACAATCACAAAACCTTTCCCACTAACTAATAAATATAGATACAATTCATGTTCTGTGTGAATCAACAGGAAAGGCACGAATGTCTTTCATTAAATCATCAAATTCACTTTAAAGTTATAAAAAAACGGAGAAATGATCATATAATTATTTATTAGAAAATAATGACACGCCTCTCTGAATTACTTGCTTCTGATTGGTCAGCCACAGCATTCCACTCCATGCTCTCTTTCCTCACACATAATCAAATAATTTACACTCAAACTAATGTGTTACATACAGTGTTATTTAAGTAGAGTGGATTAAGTGGGATAATGTGCAGACGGCAAACCTCTTTAGGATGATATAACACCCCTCAACTTTACTTTGGGGTTTATTTTTTTAAGTACTGGCTGACTGTACATTTCCTTTACATACATAATATTTTCCAACATTTGAGATAATGTATCCGATTTCTGATGAGCTGATTTCTGTGATGTGATACTACCAAAGAAACAAACCTGCGTTACAGTACAAAGATATTCATCTAGAAATTCCCTTTCTCACTACATTACAGTTTGACAAAAATCAAAATATAAATCAAGTGTTGCAAGTGAACGCATACGAACTAAATCAAACGAGCCGAATTCACCCATCGATGTACTTTGAGTCCAGTGTGTGGCTCTCTCGTATGGAGAACGGCCTCCACGCGAGCACCTGCAGGGCTGTGACGCACAACGGCACCACACACACCAGGTAAAACATGGCACTGTGCATGGACTGAAGAGCACTAGGAAAACAAAGAGACAGATGATATTTACTTCAATGCAATGGACCTTTTCCACCCCTAGAGGACGACAGACCGTTGACTGCTTACAGGAGTGTTATGTGGCTTTGTGTGAGTAAATATTTAACTAATTTTATGTTTTAGGTTATGTTTTGAAAAACTTGGAATATTTGATAGGTGAAGTTACCTTGGATCTGCAGCCTTCCCAACATCTTTCATGTCTGCATAGCCATACTGGTTTAGAACCGACACGACCAGCATAGGAGCTAAAGACTGTGCCGGCTTTGTGAAAAGAGCGTTGGTCCCAAAAACCATAGACGAGAGAGGAGAGCTGGAGACATTTAAAACAAGTCATTTTTCAAAATCACTTCATTAAAAAAACTCTTTATTACACTGTGTTTTTTATTTTTATAATGACCTAAATACCTGCGTTTGTATTTCTGAAGGTCAGAGTCAATGATGTCAGCTAGAGGCAGATTGAAGAGACTGAAGGCCGCCTGGACCAAGACTCTAAATCACCACCAGAGGGCAAAACATCACACATTCAGAGACTAAGCTGGGTCATACTCATAATATATTGTTTATGAACATTTTTGATTATTTTTCATTTAGTAGTTACTTTGTCTTATAGTCATTTATTTTTTTCTGTGTAAGGTCATATTATACTATTTATGGCCATTTATTACTTACTAAAAACAGCATTAATAAGTGAACTGATTCAAGCTGCATCATTAGCTAAAAATGTTCATGGAAATGTGTGTTACATTTATCAGAAAATAAATATTTTAGTGAAATAGTGCTGTCAAACGATTAATTGTGATCAATCGCATCCAGAAGAAAGTTTTTATTTACATAATATATATGTGTGTACTGTGTATATTTAGTATATATAAATACACACACATACAGTATATATTTAGAAAAAGTATTTACATGTATATATTTATATTGATATAATTTATAGTATATATTAATATATAAACGTAACATTTTTATCAAATGTATACATGCATGATTGTGTATTTATATTTATACAATAAATATACACAGTACACACACATATATGTGATTAAACGTTTTACAGCACTATACTAAAACCATATATACACTGTAAGTAAACATTACTGTTTACTATTATGCACTGTTATATTATGGCATTAACATTTTTTATTACTAATACCATTTCTGTGAAAAAACTTGGAAATTTAAACAAATAAATATTTTATAATTAAAATATAATTTCTTACATTAAACGTTACAAATGTACTTGCTTGTAGTAGCTGTTTGGTGGACGGTTTCTTAAACCACTTAAGTATATGTAAGTAAATACATTTTATTACGCTGAAAAACGCCAAAAGGTTATATTTTTAATATATACATCACCCAGCCCTACTCAGTATTACAACATAGTAAGTCCAGTTAGTATTAAAGAATGCTTTATGCTCTAATTAGTCAAACACATAATCTGGCCTACATTTTAAAACCTCTATTCACTAGTAAACACTGACTGTAACACATAAATACACTATTGTTCAAAAGTTTGTGATAAGAAAGATAAAAAATAAAATAAAGTAATACTTTCCTTAAACAAAGATGCATTTTGAAAAAAGGGATAGTAAAAGCATGAATAATTCAATTCACCTCAAGATTATTTGTATAGCGTTTTTTACGATATAATCATTGCAAAGCCACTTTACAGGAAATTAAGTTTCTATATTGCAGAAACTTTTGCAAAATTTGGTTAATTTGGTAAACTGTCCGAGGGTTGCCTTCCTCTGAGGTCCTTATAATGTTAGAAAATATAAATTTGTAAAAATATATTAAAATAACTTTTTGATTTTTCAATTGTAATAATATTTCAAAATACTGCTGTTTTTACTGTTTTATCATCAAATAAATGCACCCTCGGTAAGCATAAGAGTCTTCTTTCATAAAATAAAATAAAATCTTACCGACCACAAACGTTTGAACAATAGTACATTTCTAAATGCATAAACTACCCCATTGATGTGACACAGCCATTCTCTCGTTGGAAGCACATTTCTTGTTCTCTCTTAACACATTCATTCCTTTATCCCAATGGAGGGCACAAGGAAGGGTATCAGTCTGTGTAATTACTCACAAGTTGGAAGTGAGGAACAATGCAAGGAAATAGTAGTTGCCTGGACCCAGGAGTAACATGATCACAGCAGCTCCGGCCTCCACGTAGAAGGTGATCAGAATGAGTCTGTAGTAGCCAAACTTATGGAGCAGGTTCTGGCTGCACAAAACCAACAACTGTAGAAGAAAACACAGAGAGGTTTAAAGATAATCAAGTGTTAGTTATTGTTTTTTTCTATTTGGCTTTTGATGCGAGCCATAAAATGTTTTTATCTTTAAAACAGTGGTTTATTAAATTCCAACCAGTATGAATGACAATATTAGTAATGCTTGCAACAACCAGTGTTGGGGAAAGATACGCAATACATTATAATACAGCGTTACTCCATAAAAAAGCAAAGTAACTAATTACTTTACTTACTAACTGTTAATACTTTACTTTTTCTCACCTTGGCTGGGCTTGCTAACAAAAAAATATATTAAGAATAAAGGTCTTTGCACACCAAGTCTTTGCAAATTCTCATCCAAAATGTTTGCAGGTTAAAAAATAAATACGACCTCACGTTGTGTCAATCACGTTTACACACTGCCTCCAAAACTTTCATTCGTCATAAAAAAACTCATGTTCGATTTTCTGCGTTTTCGCATCCAAGCATGTTGATAGGAAAAAGAAGCGAAAAAACGCATATGAAAATTTCAGACTCAAAAAAGTGATGCAAATGTGATGTTTAACTAAAGTCATATTTGCTCATAACAGAGTTTGCATTTTACTGTTTTTATTTATTTCTAGGAACACTGAATCTGTTTTGAGCAAGTGAGATGAGTAAACGCATGTTCACATTTAGTCTAGAACTACAATAACTATCATGTACACAACGCTTCTACACTTACTCCCGATTTCTCTCAACATGCAAACAAGAGAGGTCTCAGTCAATAACTGGAAAAAAGTCATTTACATTACTTATTTGAAAAAGTAACTCAGATATTTTGTTGTAAATTTAAAAGTAATGCATTACTTTACTAGTTACTTAAAAAGTAATCTGATTACATAACTCGAGTTACTTATAATGCGTTACCCCCAACACCGGCTACAATAATGATGCACCTGAGGGCAGATGAATCCAGCTCCATACATGATGCTCTTGGCAAGCGATGGCAGGACATCCTGAGGAATGAGGTGCTCTGCAAAAATCATGGTGAAGTTATTGCAGAACGCCACCATGAACACCTGGAAAAAGTTCATGATTACGAACAGCTGGAAGTCTCTGCTGGAAAGGATCTGCCAGGTCATGGACATCACGGACGACAGCGAGAGCGGCGGCTTCTGAGGACTCTGGGAATCTTCTTCAGAGGTTTTACTATCAAATCGACTCTCGCTGTTGAAGCCCGTGTACAGCATGCAAACGCAGGCCAATATGGCCACGACCACGCTGAAGCCCTGGAAGGCAGCAAAGTTGTCCATGTTCTCAGAGATGAGACCGCAGAACAGCACACTGGAGGAGCCCAAAAGAGACGCCACCTGGCTGTATTTAATCAGCCTCAGTCTGCTTTGATGGTTTCCGGAGATTTCTGCGAAGAGGGCGCACTGGGCTAGCAGCACGAATGTGAGCATGCCATCAAAAGCGCAAAGAGTCACCATGAGGTGGATGCCGCTCAGCCAGTCGCCCGGCTCGTACGTCCTCCACGGGAACCACGCCAGCAAGAAAGACAGACAGTACAGCGGGGCTCCGTATAAGATGGAGAGCCTCCGCCGCGAGCAGCACTCCATACGCGAGTTGTCTTGCAAATATCCAAACAAGGGGTCATTCAGTGCATTCCAGATCATAAAGACAACCTGCGGAGACATAGCTGTGGGATCTTTAAAGGTACAAATAATATTTTAAAATAAGCGTTTTTCAGATTTATGTATGATAGCAGGATATTAAAATGAACTTGAAATGTCAGTAACACATTCTGTTCAGTGCTTTGATATGATTAAACATTTTTGACCTTGTTCTTCTACAGAACACAAAAGACAATATTTTGAAGACTATTGATAAACGAACAGTTTGGCTAGGCTACTAATAATAACTTTAAATTGTATGGACAAAAACCAACAAATAAACAAAAAAGACAGGTAACACTTTATTTTTATAGTCCACTTTAGATAACTACTAATTGTAAGTAACTACCCTGCTGAAAAAAACAATAGAACCCTGCCCAAACACAATAGATAATGTAATGATTTAATGGTTTTAATGGGAATTGTATTGGTTTTAATGGAAACTATAATGGTGTCTACTGGTATGTGATGGATTATATTGGCGGGATGTTTAATCCAAATGGAAAAATTGCCAAAACACACTTCAAAAATGAATTTTGTAATGGTTATACTGGAAAAAGCTAATGGTTTATAATGTATTTTAATGGAAACCATTAGAATTTCTGTGATGGTTTATATTGGGCTTCTATTGTTTTTTATGCAGGGTATATATCAACTAACTCTCTGTAGAGCATTAGAAGACTATTAGGTTAGGATTAGTAGAAGACATTTGCTTGTAACGTTTTTTATAGTTGTCTGTTAGTTGAGCATCAAAACAAAGTGTTAGGAGATATTGAGCTACTAATACTTCAATGACTGCTAGTTGACAAGTAGATGCAAAGTTACTTATAGTTAGTACAATGCCTAAAGTGGACTCAAAATAGTTGTTATCAAAAGTGTTATTATTTCTAAGAATATCTTTGTGTGTGTGTTTCACAGAAGAAAATAAAATCATACAGAGTTGAAACAAATGAGGGTTAGTAGCAAATTTTCTATTTTGGGGTAAACTATCCCTTTGAAAACTCCTGATGAATATAAATATACAAATTCAAAAAGGCCTCTGTTTTAGCCTGTTTGTTAGCCCGAAGAACCTGCTCCTGCCTTGATTCCGTGTACAGGGGTCTTCAGGTGGTCTTTCGGCCTGGTTAAGCTGGTCTGTTCTGGTGGTTTTAGAGAGGTTTAGGGCTTTTTTTAAGGTGGAAGCTGGATGACCAGTTTAACATAATCTTGGCCAGGCTTGAAGACCAGCTAAACCAGTTTATTCTAGCTAAACTGGGTTAACTGGGTTTAAGTTTGTTTGCTTTTAGATTTTAAAACATAATAGTAACATGACTCTTTGTTTATCCAAATACGTTCATAACGTTCACAGAACATATTATTTATGGACAAACTATTTTATATGCAATTAAGGCATTTGCCTGAATTTAAACACACATTTTTTACATAATTACATGATTTGAAAACAGAAACTATGATTTATTGACTGGCAGGCTTTAATAGTTTATGAAGATGGCAATATGACATTATGTATTGATGTTCTAATACTGGTTATGGCACGCTGGCCACAGCACAATACTGATGTTCAGAACAAACGTTTGTGATATTGCTTTGCTGTAATATGGTCAAAACCTTGATGCATTCATATGAATATATGAATAGAGGTGTTTCTCTTATTAACTGTGAAACAATTTCAGCCATTTTATAAAATCTGCTATACTGAAATAGACCATATCTCATCACTACTACTGTCCTCTCTTCACTGCTGAAGACATTCCAGTCAGTCAACCCTATGTCAAAAATCAGAATGCTTAAAATGACTGACAGGCAGAGGTCGTCTCTGATTGGCTATTAAAAGTGCTGGCCAATCACACGACTCTGTATCGCTGTTTAGAGTCTAGCGCTTCTATGTCATTTATAATGCTTTATGAAATATATATATGATAATACAAACGTGTAGTTTACATCAACATTAGTCAAAAACATAAACTCCCTATGGCAGTTCAGAGTTATCTGTTAAAACTTATAAAAACTCACCTGTGACTGGTGGAAGGCGGTCTCTGATATTTTGTACGTATTTAAGAATAGCTTTACATAGTAGAAACTAAAAATGCTGTTCATCATGCCAGCACCAAGCGTTGTCATGCAGTAAGCCAGAGCAGCTGGATGAGCAAAGTGCCTCATGATGCTAAGACGGATGTTTGACTTGCTGGGAGTTAAAGTTTGTCCACAAACTAAGGGCAAGCAAAATACATGTGAAAATTAACACTACTGTAAAACTCATGCAATCGCGGCGAATTAGTTAACGCCACGGATCCTCTCAGACAATGTTCCAATAAAATAAAAGCTTTGATTAAAACACAGAAGTGTTGAGTATAATAACCACAACTGAGCTCCTTCTACATAAAAACAGTGCAGTGCACCATTTCCTGGTATTCGAAATGTAGGCGTGGCTTGTACGCAAATCGATCCACTAGTAAGCCGTCATTGGTCAAAACGCCTCCATAGTTCCGCCTTTGGCCTCCTATTGGCCAGCGCAGAGATCCGTTCTTGTTATCATCCAGTCTGCTCTCAAGCGGAGTCTGCCACGTTCACGTTGCTGTAGACACCGGCTCGCACCGCTAGGGATTGAAGCGTTGAAAGCCCAGGCTGCCGCTCACCGGCGTTTCTCCATCAGACAAAGGGTGCTGATGTCTTAAAATTAACGGGAAGAGAAATTAAACGGGTGGTTCCTGTCAGCCTAAAGCCTCACCTGGAGTCGAGATGCTGACGGACGTGATAGTAGAAGAGGAGTTTGATCGCAATGAAGAGGATCTGTGGTACAGCAGGAAGGATTTGGAGCATGGTAAGACTAGACAATAGTGTATACGTTGCGAAATGATAGCATATGCTTGCACTTTTCATCAAAACCAACTACTTTTATTTCAAATATCACGTTTGTATTGAACACTTGGTGTACAGTAGCTAAGAAATGCGTGGCTACGGTTGTTAACCTCTTTCTCAGAGGTCAGGTGAAATATTAAGGGAAGCGGTTGTGTTTAAACCCTGGGTGAAATGAAAGAGTTTCTTAATGAAAGGTTATCTGAATGATAGCACAGCAGTGTTTGAGGTCTGAAGGTCACGCCCATATAAACCTTTAAATGCGCACTCTGACGTCATTAGCGGAGGGTGCTGATGATACATTGAAACGTGCTGAAACACATCAACAGAAATATCTTAATTCATCTCCTATGTTAAACTTGTTTTGTTCTGTTTGTGACTTTTATATTTCTTCAATGAGACCGTTAACAGATAAAAAAGTCTGTTTAAAAATACTGTGATACAATCTTCAGTCCCCTGGCACTTTTTTCTTTCTTTATTTGTTAAAATTGAATGTGAGCTATGCTTGTTTTTTTGTGTGTGCGTTTTTTTTGGTTGGTGTTTTTTTTGGTTCTTATTTGTTTATAATTTTATATTGTTAACAAAAAAAACATTTGAAACATACTTCAATGTGTTTGCTTTGTGTATTCATCATCTGAAATTTGTATAAATACGCTTTTCATTGATGTATGGTTTGTTAGGATCGGGCAATATTTGGCTGAGATACAACTATTTGAAAATCTGGAATCTGAGGGTGCAAAAAAATCTAAATATTGCTAAAATCTCCTTTTAAAAATGTCCAAATGAAGTTCTTAGCAATACATATTACTAATCAAAAAATAAGTTTTGATATTTATGGTAGGGAATTTACAAAATATCTTACTTATTCACTTATTTTCTTATCACTTAATATCATTTATATCACTTATCACTTAATATCATAATCATTTTTGGCATAAAAGAAAAATTGATAATTTTGACCCATACAATGCATTTTTGGCTATTGCTACAAATATACCCCAGCGACTTATGACTTTTTGGTTTTGGTTTTATGCTCCGGGGTCACATTATTTGTTCTTTCTTTTTATAACATGAAACTTGTGATGAGTAAACCATTGGTTTTAAATGTTCAGGCATAAAAACAATACAAATATATGAGAAAGGCTGTGAAATTTGTGTACTACTACATGGTGTTTAGCTAATGTCTCTCTTTTCTGAAATTTAATGTCCATTATACTTGTTTTAATATTATTTGGATCTTAATACATTTTGTTATGTATTTGACAATAACTAGATTCAGCGATTTTTGCATTTGGCAGATGCTTTTATTCATAGCATCTTTAATATATATTATTTTATATTCAAAGGACACATATTATTACTGCATGTGTGTAGCAAACCCATGACTGCATTGCTAGCATCATGCAATGCCAGTCAAGCTACAGGAACTACTAGTTTAGGGACTATTGCCAGAGAGTTTGTTGTTGATCTGGACTGTGTTTGGGCGTCTGGTGCTGGACTTGAGCATTCCTGCCGCTGGGTTTGGCAGGATAACGCCCACTGAGTCTACTCGATGTTTACCGTTCTGTCTTCTCCGTGTGTGTGTGTGTGTGTGGGACAGATCTCCATTTGGCCGCCGAGCTGGGCAAGACTCTGTTGGACAGGAACCATGAGCTGGAGCAGGGCCTTCAGCAGATGTACTCCACCAATCACGAGCAGCTGCAGGAGATTGAGGTGACACTTCTCACACTGCTCCCCAAATCCAACACATCTGGTTTGTTTAACTCTTCCCCGTGGTGCAGATCTTATAATGTATAGAAATGAAACGTCCTGTTCCAGGTCTTTGTATTGTATGAGTAGTTGACATAGTGTATTTTGTGATAGAGAAGCAAAGGTTGGAGAAAGAAAGTTTAAAATGTTCAAAATTGGGATTACCTTGCAATTACCGTATATGTAAAGACGATTGTTTTTATATAAATCTGGATGTTAATTTTAAAACCATCCATGGTCACATTATCTGCTAACTATCCAATAGAAGGGCAGAAATGAGTTTAGTTTCACTGTCGCTGTACTCGTATGAACTCCTCTAGTCTTTCCCTCAAGGAAATGTGTAAACAGCGGGAGATTTCCTGTTTGAACCTCTTTCCGGGTCACTGTTAAGACATTGACTGCTATTTTTGATATACTGTAACTGTGTCTGGCGTGACACCAATCATAAGATAAGATATTAACAGTGTTTGTGGTGTCCTGTTTGGCTAGTCCCTAAGCACAGAATATCATATCACATCACATTTGCCAAAATTTACATGTGTAAAACAAAGCACACTGCATAGAATTCAAAGTCCTGTCACTCGGCGGCCATCTTTGAAACGGCTCTCGGGCATCCAAGTGCAGCTCCTATCACTTTGTATGGGAAAACATAACATTCTCCAAAACTCTTCACTAAGCTTACAATTAAATTCCATATTTGAAATCACCAATGAAATCGGACAACAACTGTGTCATAAATGTGGTTTCTTTTGCTCAAATAGCGTTATAAAAAGCGTATTTCTCAGGCTATCAGCCAGTGCACATGCGCAGTCCTGAGCGTGCGTCTCAGAACGATGATTGTTTCTATAGCAACCGGGACTTCTAACGATAGCTGCACTGATGCCGATCAGCGACTGGCTTTCATTCAGAAGGCGGGGCTTCCTGCGATCGAGCGGCCATATTGAGCGTTGCATTTTTCCCCATTCAAAACTTTACATGACTTGTCACATCCTAGTGTTTTTGGTGTCATGAATTACAAACATGATCTCCGTTTTTATTATTTTCTCAGACAACCAAAAGATTTGAACATAAATTGAATTAAAAAATTGCATTTATTTTCAAGATGATATCTGGATGCTATGTTCACATGCATGTGATGAAGTCATCTGATAAAAGTGTATCGCATTGTTAATTTAAAGGTCAATTGATGCATAATGCATTGCATACTTCAGTATGCCATAGGCAGTATGTAATTTACACAGTGAGCCAGTATTCGGTCTTGCATCTTATATCTCAAGCAGACTTTGGAGTCTAACAAAAGACTTGATGATTAATTGATCCTGCTTTTATAACTGGTTTGAGTGTTTCAAATATACTTAACGATATGATCTCTAGTCAAGCCTTGACTTATCAGTAACAATGCAGTGGGAAGTTTGTAATTACAACATGAACTAACTCTTCCGTCTTGTAGTGAAACATTGACAAAGAGAAGAGAAATGTTTACAAAGCCACAGTTGCATTAGCTTGTGAAATGTGATTGTAATTGTGAAAACTGGCCTGTGGTTTGCTTTAGAGCAACGGCTAGCTCTGAATGATGAAGTCTGTGGTATCCACCATTTTGTTGCAATGTTTAAGTGAGCTCCGAGAATGTGTGAGACTTGCAGGTAAATAACTAGAAGAATAACAAAGTGCAGTAAACACTAAAACTATTTATGCTACAATCCAGTGTGTTTATGATTGGTAACAGATTCAAATAATATAATAAGAGATACTGGCTTGCAATATCAAGCAGCATAACAAGCTGTTTTGTACAACTAAAATAACTGGAAGCGAAAGACACAGGATGCCTTGCACATTTCAATTAAAATTTGCTGTGCCTGCTCTTACATTAAAAATAAAGTGGATATTTTCAAGGATGATAACAAATGTCCAAAATAGAGGCCTAAATGTAAAATTGTAGTGTCTTTCTGTACCAGTATCTGTACCAGTATACACTATCTGTGTATGTTAAGCTGGGAGATATATCTAAAAATGACAAAATGTTGATAATCTTCAGGCTTTTAATGAAAGAAAAATTTATTTTGGAGAAAATGTTGGAATACAGCAGTTGTTCTCAACCAGGGGGCCGGGGGCCTTTAGAAAACTTTTAAGGGGTCCTCAAGAGGACTTGAAGGGCCAGATTTAATAACAGCTTGCGCCAGTGCAAACCGTCATTTGGCATTAAAATAGTATTGTCAGGATTTACTAAATACGCACAGTAAGGCTGTGCAATGAATCAAATTCAATTATCATGTGCATCTTGGCAGTAAATCTGGTTTCTTGATTAGCAGTACATCTCCATCACCTGTTTTCAGATGAAGCGGCAGTTCATACACAGAGCCGTAGTTCACTGACAAGCTACGCAATATTGTGTTCATAATCGAAGGCGATTCGTCTGCGATTACAAACGCGATATGTCCTAGCTTATAGTGTTGTCACGATACTGGAATTTCTAACTGATCACGATACCATCTGAAAAATATCGATATTCGATACCATTTTCGATACCAGGGAGAGAAATCACAGAACCGGCAATTATTATTATTTTTTTGATAAATATAACATGACAATGAGGTATATTTTACATGAACAAAATGTCTTGAGGTAGCACTTGTTCAAGGTGTAGTGTCTAGTGTAGGTTGCATGTGTTGTTGTTTTGTTGCAGGTCGAGTCTCATCTTCTTTCTGGTTTTCGCTACAAGAAAATGCCAAACTTTAATAAAACATTTATTTTAAAATTTTTGACCACACTTTAATAACTGAACTTATGCTAACTTAAGTTAATGGTAATAGATATTTGTTAACGTTAGTTAACATGAATAAACAATGAATACTTCCAAAACATTTATTAATCTTAGTTAAAAGTATATTTAAATGACCTGTGTCTAATACATGTACTAATTAAAATCCAAAGTTCTATCTGTTAATATTTTTTCATTGGACCATGGAACATGATCCGTTGTATTTTTATTACCTACTGTTATCTGGCCTAAAAATATACATGTAGCAAATGCATTGTCATCGTTCATAAATGCTGGTTAAATACATAATATTATTATTTTGAAAATTTTACCTTTTAGAGAACCATTATGTAAAGTAAATCACACGGAAAACAATGCTCACTAAAATGTCCTGTAATGCAATTATTTCAAATTTCAGTTTAATAATTGTATTTATTTGAAGTTAAATATAAACAATTAATTTACATTTGACAACAGTTAAAGTATTTAAAGATTATGCAAACAAATTGTTGAAAGATTCCTCAGTCAGATTATATTAACTTTAAAAATTACGGTGAACGAGACAACACTCATATCAGGTTTGATCAAAGTTACCAGCGCCTAACTTAACACATTTGTTTTGTGTTTGTATTAGGGAAAATAAATGTGGCGCATACAAACACAGTTAGGAGGATATATTGAAGTCTGATACACACATATTTGGTTGTTGTGTCTGTGGGATGTTGCCTCAGTACCTGACATACATTGGTGATCTCCACAGATTAAAACTTTTCCAAGGTTTATGAACAGCTGAGCACGTAATGCATGTTTAAAAAAATTAAAACCAGAGGCGCAGGTGTTTTATATCACTGTATTTCTGAATGAACACTGTCTTTAGGAAATGTTTGATGTCATTTTCATTTCATCTTGCATGTTATATGTGCTGATAAAGCAGCATCAATATAATGCTCTAGTTTACAGTCCGTTACAGGGCGCAAACCTCTAACGTTAGATGGGCTACGTTATTTCTCCCGCTTTTAAGCGTCTCCTTCAGAAGCAGAGTTGATTTGCATTTTAAGGTGTCCCAGTCCAAGTAGTATCGCTGCATCTCAGTCCGTCTGATTGGTGCAAAGCATGTCCTGTCTGAAAGAAATCTATGACTCACCATCTTTATTTATAGCTAGTAACCAGAGCGAATGACGAGACAAATGACAGGCACTGTGGTCACGTGGTGGTTTGTCACACAGATCGCCTTTGGAGTAAAAGTGAAAGTGACGGCTAGGATAAAATATTACTCCAGTAAAAGTACTGTCAATTGGGTACCGTTCAGATCAATTTCAGTATCGATAGACAGAAATATCGATATTTTATATAGACTACTAGCTTTAATTTTATATTAGCACATATTTTTATTAACTGCCGCTTCATCTGCCCAAAATACCTGGGTTTTCCCAAAATAACCACTATATAGAGTCAAGGCTATATACTGTTGATGGATCGATGAGAGTGATGTAGTAATGTTCACTGTAACGCTTACAGTGAAGAATTAGCGCTGAAAAGGCGTGGATACAGTTGTTTTTGCACCTGACCTTATTGAATATGCATTTGTAGCAGTTATATATGACATGAGAATTAGGCCTGAAAATTTATGGGAGGAAAGTATTAAGGAAAATCTAATTATATTTTCAATAATGATTTATGCTCATCAAATTCCTGGTATTTGCCATTATTTAACACCCAAAAACAACATACTTAAAGCAGGCGGTAATTTGCGCTGCTCTTGATTAGGTTACATTGGTCAGTTACTATGTTCTGAACATCACATCCTGTGTCTTTTTCCCTCAGATGGAATCTATCTAGGTGGCTGAATTAGTAATGGACTTTATATCTAAAATTTTCCTCTCACCATTGGCAAGCTTTTATGGACAGTTGCACTCTCGCTAATGTGCAATATTTACTTATTTTCAGTATGGTTATGAACCCTAAACATTCATATCTGTCTAACCCTAGTTGAACTAACCCTAATATAATTATCAAGATGTTTCTTATTTTGAAAACTGTTACCTTTTAGAGAAACAAAGTTATGTAAAGTAAATTGGCACGGAAAGAACATTTGGCTCCTAAAATGTCCTGTAATGCAATTATTTCAATTTCAGTTTAATAATTGTATTTATTTGGAAGGGTACAAATAAATATTTGTATTTATTTACAAAAAAACGTTCCTAATTTTTTGTGATTATGCAAACAAATTGTTGAATCTGTTCTGAATCTATTCTTTGAAATGGACAGTTTACAGCAATTTGCACAAACAACTGACAGTTTTGACCTAACACATTGTTTTGCTTACAATAATTATTAGGGAAAATAAATGTGAAGCATATTGTCCAGCTCGAGGAGTGAGATCAGTCTGATACACAAATATTTGAAGACTTGTGTCTGTATTGCCTCTCGCAGTACCTGACCAAGCAGGTGGATCTCCTGAGGCAGATGAACGACCAGCATGCCAAGGTTTATGAGCAGCTGGACCTAGCAGCACGAGACCTGGAGAAAAGCAACCAGAGGCTGGTGCTGGAGAACCGTACAGCCCAGCACCGGATCCAGAGGTGAGGACACGTCCAGATCATGCAACAGCACTGAGCTCTGACGTGCTGGAACATGCATCAATATGATGTTCTCTATCTGCAGTCTAACCGAGACCATAGATGGGCTGCAGACTCATATGGAGGGTCTTCAGAAGCAGGTGGACGAGCTGAAGGTGTCCCAGTCCAAGAGAGATCTGGCAGCTGCACGCCGCAGCCTTGGTGCCCAAAGCATGTCCTGTCTGAAAGAAATCTATGATCTGCAACAAGAAAAGTGAGTCTGGAGCCAAATGACGCCAACAAATCCATATCATTCACATCAGCATCATGCAAACACCCATGCACTCATGTCTCAGCTTGTCATTGGAGAGCTCGACTGTGTGCTGAAGAGCTTGCTTGCACTTGTATGTTCTGTTTTAGTTGGCAATACATCCACTTCAGAAGGAAGTTTTATGGAGACTTTAATTTAGGAAGGGCTTGTAATTCTGCTAAGGGCTTGTGGACTCATGCTGCACTGATTAAAGTGGACGTCTCTCTCTGTGACGTCCAGCTCGTGAACGACCTCTCTGATCTGTGTACTCCAGTGTTAGTACGTGCTGACTGGGCATTTTAAGGACCTCCAAAGCCAGACATAATCTGACCTGGCCCTTAATCTAGTAATCCCTGATCTAATCCATCGGTGCTGCAGAGGATAAAATGGAGCTAGACGTAAACCGAGTGCAACAGGTCCCGAGATGCAATTAAGAAGAGGTTTTCTGAGGATACATCTCAGAACAACTCCTTCTAATTACATGATATATTGGTACTTTATCTGTTACTATCCAACCATTAGAGATGTTTATTTAACCGTATCGACTGATATTCGATTATTTATTTGTGTGTGCTTGTTCTCCATGTGTTTGATTTAAATGACTACTTTCATAATTATGTTCAAATTATAGTTCATAATACTGTTCAAAGTTAACTTTTAAAAACTCTAATCATTTTTATAACACACCTTCTCAAAATGAATATCTGTTTTACATAATATAAATTAATATTGTGCTGCCTACATCCATTTACAGCATTTAAAATGATTAAATAAATAGCCACAGAGTACATCATATATTTATAATAATAAAATAATTATTAACTTCAAATATTCACTTGTACATAATATACATTAATTGTGTTGCTTACATTCACTTGTAGCATTTAAAACGACTAAATGAATACAGAATATATTTATAATAATACAATAATTGTTCACTTATTAAATATTCACTGATACATTATTTACATTAATATTGTTTCTTAAATTCACTTGTAGCATTTTAAATTAAACACATACTACAATATAACTACATAGTACAGAATATATTTATAATAAAATAATACAATAACATTTTTAAAATATTAAGTTGATTTAATATATTATGTTATTAAAATATTTAAAATAAAATAATGTTAATAAAATAATACACATTTTTCTATGTTAGTCTAATCTTAGTGTAATGTTAATCTTATTTTTCATGTTGTAATGTTAGTATTTTATTTTTCATATTAAATTTAGATTTTCATAACTCTTATGAAAGTCTTATGAAGTTTATGCTTATAAGACTTGTAAGGAATGTAATCTCCATCATTATGTGGCCACTTTCTTCAGTAACAGACTTCTTGCAAAGTTGCATTACACTTAGTTAAGTTTTGCTTTAACATCTCATTTAAAATAAACTTTAGACACTCATTTCTAATGATGAGATACTTTATACACATTATTTATGTTCAAAACGCATGACTTAATGATTTACAATCATTCATATATTAAAACTATATTAAGAACCACTGGGTTAGGATGCATACATTTTGATACTATTTCACCCTCATTACGAATCTATTAGTCGCATATTGTTTTTACTAACACAGTATCTTAATTTTGCATGTAGACTGCTTTCTGGGTGGCAAATGTATTTATTAGGGTCCGCTGACCATCCTGCAGTTCTAGATGTTTATTACGGAACCATTCAGTACCAGTTTGTTCTCCATATATTCTGTCATAACTCTTGCAGAAATGGTTGCTCGGACTCATGCTCCTATCGTCTTGTAGGTACTTGAGCTCAGAGAGCCTGCAGGAGGAGAAGTCCTGGCCTGCCCTGGATGACAGGCATGTGGAGGAGGAGAACTCCACCCTGCAGCACACCCTCCACAACCTCAAGCTGCAGCTGGCGGCTGAGCGATCCCGGCGGGAGGAGGCCGAGCGTGAGACGGAGCTGACGGCGCAAGAAAACAGCACTCTGGAGGAGCGTCTGCGTCTGCTGGAGGGAGCGCGCCGTCGACAGGCCGAGCTGGAGGCCGAGGTGGAGGAGCTACGGCAGCTGTGGCGCTCCGAGTCGTCCAGCACAAGACTGACAGATGCACTGTTACCCGACAGCGTTTTCTTCGGCGTGGAGGAAAGAGTAGGGGCGGGGAATGTGGTGGAGGAGGAGCCGGAGGTGGAGCTTCTTCAGGTGAGGCGGCGCTGCAGCAGCGAGAGCTACGTCCGCGGAGCTCGAGCCGAGGATATCCGGCGCGGACACGAGCGCACGTGCATCCGCCGAGCTCAAGCGGTGAAGCAGCGCGGGATCTCTCTTCTCAACGAGGTGGACGCGCAATATAGCGCGCTACAGGTGAAATACGAAGAGCTGCTCCGCCGCTGCCAGCAGGGGGCAGACAGCCTCAGCCACAAAGGCGTCCAGACGCCCTCCGCTCCAGCGCAGCGCCGCAAAAGCCAGGCAACCACAACAGCAGACACCATCTTCCTCACAGATGAGCTCCACCAGCCAGAATACAAAGCCCTCTTTAAAGAAATCTTCACCTGCATTCAGAAAACCAAAGAGGACCTGAGTGAGAACAGGGCTGGGCAGAGTCAGTGAGCGTGTATGTTGGCAGTATTATACATCTTCAGTGTAGCGTGGCTTTGCGCTTCTGAATGAATCTGATGGATGTGTTGAGAGTTTTAACAGCGCCGTGGTCTTTGTTTGTGTCGATTGCACTATAAAACCTGTGCCTATACACCAAACCATCCACATCCAAAACCTGCAAATACGGTAGACCTGAACGGTGTTTTTGTACTTTTCTAAGTCACATGAGATGTGTGGATCTCTGCGATAAAGCCATATGTGACACCCGAGTGCTTCAGGTTTAAACGCGCATCTTGATTTTTGTAGAACCACATCTGTGTAGAACAAGGATCCTCCAACCCTGATCAAACTGATCGGGGATTTTCATGGCCGTTTCTCAAACAGAAGGGTGCATCCTCCGAAGGTCGCATTTGTAGGCTGCATACGTCATCAAGCCTGGTTTATTTCAGTTAACTGAGCATTACATTCTCGAGTCAAAAGCATATTACAACAATTACACTTAACTAAGAATAATGGTCAAATGTATAACTGTTAATATTGTAAAATAAGATCTTCTTTATGACGTATGCAGCCTACAGATGCGACCTTCGGAGGATGCAGCCTTCCGTTTGAGAAACGGCCATCGAAAATCCCCGATCAGTTTGATCAGGGTCGGAGCTAAACTCTGCAGGAAAGTGGATCTCGCGAGCCATTTTGAGGACTTCAAGACTTCACCGTCCAATGTGCAGAGGGTAGACTAAATTATTATTACTAACGACTAACACAGTTATAAATTAACTTAATGTAAATGATATGCCTGATAGGGTAAATCTCACAAAACCAAGAATGAGAAGTTCCCCACCAAAATCGAAATAAATGTTGTAAATCAAGCCTGTTTTTAGGACCTTTCGTTTTGCTTTGTGACTATTTTGTTGACAATTTAGCACACTGGATAATAAAATATAATACACATTCAGATTCTCATTACAGTAATGCAAGAAAATCAAATCAAAAGTAGTACGTTGAGTACATTTTGGGGGACTCATAAAAACTCATGAATTAGGGCTTAATTTCCAAATGCAAAATATCAGTTTTTTCTCAGACATGTTTTTGTGGGATTCATCTGATAACCTTAAAAACATAAAAAATGTACAAACATGCTTAAGGAATTCAGTAGGACAATATGTAGCCATATTCTTCGAGTGTCTAGAAATTTCCCAAGCAATATTAAAATGCTTTTTATATATGTATATTATTTAAAAGAAAAGACCTGCATGTGATTTCAATGGCATTATTAGCAATGATATTTGAGGCAATACCGTTTGCTGCTTGTATAAATTGTCTGGTTACCTCAATGGTTAGAAGAAACAGTTGGAATTAGCTCATGGAAATTCTCATGTGACTTTGTGTGAATCGTTTGTTTCGTAGTTAAACGTTTGGCAGACACATTCGCTCGAGTTCCCAGTTCATCTAAACACCACTGTAAAACTACGCACTTTAGAAGACGGTGCTCCGTTTTGTTTTAGTTCTATTTTTATTTATTTAATTTTTTCAATCATTATTGTTGTCCAGAGATTTTATTTATTTTCTTGTATGGTATTAATTCACTGTTTCCCCTTTTTTTTCTCGCCTGTGGGTTTAAGTCAACATTAGATTGTTACGATGTCTTGATGGATATGAAGATGTTGAAAATGTACTGAACGAGGGTGTTAGATAATGTTTGAAGATTGAAGTCTATTCAACAGATGCTTTGACTGGGTTACTTAAATGTTACACCAACACAAAGTAGAGCATTTTATGTAAGTCGTAAGAAGTTCAATGTGGTTTAACAGTTGGTCAAACAATAGCTAATTATTGTCGGTTTATGTCTTTGATAACTTGTATTTCACAACCAAACCATGCGCTACTTAATACTCAATCAGGATCAACCAAGTTCAGGTTCATTTTGTAACATTTTGAAGTTGTTAAATGCCTTGAGTTGGACCGTTTAAGTAGGCTTTGACTTAAATAAACGTATTGCGTAGATGAAGTATGAATAGAGAAAAAGAAAGTGTTTTTGATATGACTGATGTCTTAAACAGCAGGCGGAGATCACAGGGAAACGTTCATTGATGGACTGGTCCTGACAAAGAAAAATATTGAATATTGTCTTGGGGGAGCAAAATATATGGTGGTGTTTGCATTTCTGATCTTATTGCTTTATTTCAGTGAAACTGGTGCTACTGTATTGCAGCGTCCCTGCGCTATGAAAGCTTGTTTTAGGGATAAATTCCTGCTCTTTTCAAATGCCATCCAAAATGATATGCTTCTTGGTCAGCGTTGTGTTAGAAGGCCACAGTGTGCATGATCAGATGTTAGTGTGCAGCAAAAATAGAACTGTTGTGCTCAAGATTAAAAAAGGTTGTTTCTCTTCAGCAGTGTTCCTTGAAATGTACAAAGAGGTAAATTGGCCAAATCTTAAAGGAAATGCAAATATAGTTCTCTGTGTAGAATTGTCTTAACAATTATAGTTATCTTGCAGGTAAAACAATCAATTTGTGATAACCACATAAAAAAATGGTGTTTATACTGTATATGTTGAGAATGTACACAGTTGAATCTGTTACCTCTTCCGTCCAGAGCTGGTGGCTGTTTCAGACATAAATCTTCTTTTACGCTGGAATCAGAGTTCAGTGTTTTAAGTAAAAGGATAGTTTTCTACATTATTTATTGCGTTTAATCAACTGCAGATTATAAAATTTGACGTGTTTAGAGAAGGAATGCACAAATCTGGTTGTTTACTGGTGCTGAAAATGCAAGGTTCTTCTCAAAGATGCCTCTCTGAAAATCCGTGATCTGTGTATGTAATGATGGCATGACTAACATCTTGGGTTATCCAGAAAATAAAACTATGAGTTAACCAATTACACTTGTTCTGGTTTTATTTAACGATGAGATATCCAACATAACTGATCATTTTATGTCTTTATGTATAGATATTTTATCATTGAGAAGAAATCACCCCAAAGTAGGTTTGAAGGCTGGGCCGTCGCCAGTGGGGTAAAGGTGGTGACGATTATAGGGGCCCACGGCTGAGGGGGGGGGCCCCGGTGATTTCAACTGAGGCCAGCCTAAAAAGACGCTTGGGACCGTGGACGGGCCACTGCTGTGCGTCGTCACGACAACTTATCATTTGCATGTTTTTTTCAGCCTTGCCAGTTTAAACATTCAGAAGAGTTTAAAGCATTCAAACACAAGATGTGGAAAAGCTGAACTCGTGTACTCGCGTGCTGTGTTCGGTTGAACTGAGCTCTCCTTCGCAGTTTAAACATGCAAACAGAAAAGGATGTGAAAGAGCCCAATTCAGCACCAGCGCGTGTGTTCTGTGTCTCAAAGCGCATCAACAATGAATCTTCTTGAGAGAAAGTAAACAGTTGAGAAAGAAATCGGATATGCATCAATATATTGGATGCATTGTCTCTTAAAGGGACCACACCTAATTTCTAATTTAGAGCTGTCAGTGTCCTTAATGTTAATCCAAGAAAATGAAAGAAAGAAACACTGCTCTTGACTGAATTACTCGTTTTAACAAGAATTAATTCCCAGTCAAACCAACAATTATTCAGACACCAAATATCATTTTGGATTTTTTTTACTAGTGGGTTCAGGACACTAAAGTTCATTTATGAAAGTGAGGATAGAAAAATAAAGTAAACTGTGACATATTATTCCCAAAGATTATTCATACAATGGACTACCATTAAAATTGCAAACAAAAATTGGAACCAAACATTATTCTGACACTTTGACCTGACCATGTTTTGCTTACGTTTTTTCTTCTTTAGTTGCTAATGCAACCTTTTTACAGACTGAACAAAATGAAGCAGTGCTTAGTAATTGTTGGCAGTTGTCTGAATTTTTGGTTGATTGTAATCCATTACATACCTTTCCTGGATAATATAAATTATCCAGATTCATTTGTTCTGACACAGTTTAACTCTGAGTTCTTGACATATTTTATTACCATTTTCTAAACTATAGCGAATAATGTGAGAAAGGTCGAAGGTGTCTGAATAAATGTTTGACTCTATATTTCATTTTGAAGAATATGTGAAGACTATGCAGTGCTATTTTACATTTAATTATTAGTTTCCTGGAAACTTCCAAACCTAAAAAAACGTAAACATTGCGTAAACAGCACAAATAAATAAATAGAACGAACATACAAACTAAACCATTTCAAACAGGGCCCATTGGTACAACCTGCACCGGGGCCCCGCAAACCAGCTACGGCCCTGCTCGGGGGCTATGGACAGCATGGTTTTCTTTGCCGCAAATAAATAGCGTGTAAAAGCTTCAAATAAGACAAAATCGTTGTGAAATTTAGTAGTGTATTCAGCATTTCTATTTGTTTTAATATTGTATAGCTTGTACAAAACACGTATTGTTCTCACTGCATGGCTTATGTTGTTTTCTGATTTGTGGCGTTCTCTTGTGGTATATTTGGGAATGTTGATGAGGTAACGTTTTCATAAACCCTTCAAGAAAATGCAATGCTTTAATAGCAAGAAGATTCACAGCACGTTTATTCAACTTGTTAATTTATAAGTGATGAACAATTTTCTTCATGTCACAGTTTGACATCACAAACCTAATGAAAACAACACGTCCTCAGTCTTAAAGACAACAGCCGATAAAGCGAAATCAAAGATTATATCAGAAGACACTTGCCTTTACAAGTACAGCTTCTGAATATAAGACATTTCATTGGCCATGCATGGCATACATCTACTACTTTAATGCTTCAAATGTGTAAATGCTGTTGCGCCAAACCTTTACAGACACCAGGGCAAATCAAAAATGTCTCACTTTGAACATTTATCATTTTTCAAACACACTAGTGTTACTTCTATGTCATCTGAGTTGTCGTTGCTTGTGTTTGAAATATGAACACATATGACACAAATGTAATACTTCAACAGATGTGAGCACATATACACACTCGATCTCACTCATTCCCCCAGCACAGTTCATATGGGGTTCATCAGGTGATAGAAACAATACTCTTGAGTCAGTATAGTGAGTGACAGAAGAATCATAGGTCACTGTAATGTGTGTACAGCATGTATCGCCTCTCTCTGGGTGTCTGCCTGCAGCATTGGTTCGTTCTGTCTCTGTATTATTATACTTTCTTTCAAACTGTACTTTCAAATTCATCTTGTTTGAGCTTCTTTACTGAGGTAGAGACAAAAGGCCTTTATCCTGGCTCATCTGAACAAAATATATGTCAGTATTCTTTAATATAAATATGTAAATAGTGTTAATGAAAAGAATATGAATGAAAAAACAGTGTGTGCTGAATAAACCTTCCCTTTTGCACACATTTACGAAGTGCAACTATAAACGCACTTCATTTTGTGGAAGACCATGGGAAAACAATCTCATCCATTAGGAGTTAAATAAGTTGAAGGCATAACTGAATAATTAATCAAAAACAACTTTTCCAGCATCACAAACAATATATTTAATGTACATCAAAATGTGTTTGCCATCTGCCAAGATCACTCTGCTTTTTCTTGCCTATTTCTGAATAAAAAAGAAGCTATAAATAAGTAATTTCTGGTCTAAGTACTAACAAACATAATTTTATAACACATCTACTAGCAGTGATAATATAGTGATACACGTGTTCCCAAGCAGCTCTGCAGATTATATTTCAAATATACACCAACCCTAAATCACACACGTCAGTTCTCTCGGGACTATATGGAAAATATATCATGTAAAACACCAAAGTGATTTTTGTTTCTGAGGTGGTGTGACATTGTGGTTAAAGATCTGATCTGGTAGTAAAACATTGTGGGTTCAAAAAAGGGGTGAGCGATATAGTAAGTAAAGAAATAATTAAATAAATATTTTTTTCCAGGCTTTTGACGATGCAAATCTAAAAATAATCATCTGAACCAAACCCATTAGATTCAAAATGTTTAACAAAACCAAAATACAGTTAAAAGTTTGTTTACAATAATCAATGCATGTTTTTACCATTTTTAAATATATCATGAATATAGAACAATAAACAGTACTTAGATTAAAATTGTGGATGGTTTGTTTCCATTAAATTGTTTTAGTGATGGCACAAATAATAGTTTTTTTTTATCGATTCATTGAACTGGATAGTTAATTAATTTAAATTGTAAGCATAAATACCTAAAACCGTTTGTCTTAAAGTAATAGTTCATCCAAAAAGGAAAATACTGTCATCATGTTGTTTCAGACCCATAATACGAAAGCTTGTGTTCGCGTCACAAACCTCACTGGATCTTGTTCATGACATACATTTATCACACACTTCCATATTTACTATATGTGATGCACTCTATGCACAGTATGTGTGTTTATATGCAAATAAAAGCCTAAGTTAAATCTGATCATCATAAAAAACTGACTGTATTTCTTCATAATACCTGGATAACACTTCTCAGTTCATATGGATTTGTTTTATGACCTTATGACCAAATAAGTTTTGTTTACCTGGACTTTCAATGGAGGGACAGAAATCGCTCAGCTTTCATTAAAAATGTCATATTTTGTGTTTGTAAGAGTTTTATGGGTTCGAAATGGCATGAAAGTGAGTAATTGGTGACTTTTTTATCTTTATAAAACTTAACGGCAAAATAAAAAGGATAGCATTCGTAATGTTGCGTGATTATGAATTCACTATATCGCTCAGCCCTGGTTCAAAGCCTACAAGTGATCCATGAGATTTCTCTTGGAGCTTTTTATTCCAGTCCTGCAGAGCAGATCATGAAGGTGATGAATCCCATCAGGAGCAGCAGGAAGAGGTAATGTGTGTTCAACAATGACGCAGCTGAACGCGGCGGTCGGCTCCGCAGGTACTGATCCACAGAGTCGGTCAGGCTGTACTTCTTAGGACTGAAGCCCAGTTCTCGCCGTGCCTTCTCGATTTTAAAGGTGTGACTGACAGCAATGTTTCTCACCTGAGAGAGATGCAGAGGTCAGATGTCAGGAGTGCTGAACAAGCTCAGCCGAGACAGAGATGAGATGATAGTACGGATGTCTCTGTAATCTTACATCAGACATACAGGTCACATCCGTTCTCCTGCTGCACACATCAAACACACAAGCTTTCAAAGCAGAACTGAAGTGTGCTTAACTGTGCTGCATGTGCACTTGTAGTGTACTTCAAATCTTAGAAGCATATATATATATATAAAAACTGTTCTTAAAAATAATTAATTCAAAAGTTAAATTCGTTAAATTCACAAGTTTAAATTCATTAAATTAAGTTTAAATTCATTCAAATTCATTAAATTAAGTGTACTTAAAGAGAGTGAACTGTTTTATGATGTTTCGTAACATACTTAAGTACACTTTTAAACCTGCACTTAGTAATAATGTTAAAATAAAGGTTTTAAGTTTAAAATACATTTAAAATCTTTATCTTAATAATCTTTTGTCATGCTTTAAAATACACTTTTTATGTCTTAACTAAAATACTAAAGCACATGTGTAGTAGCTACTTGATTATAACTTTACCTGTAGTGTTTTATTTGAATAAAGTTGTAACACACACACACACACACACACACACACACACACGCACGCACTCACACACACACACACACACACACACACACACACACACACACACGACATATATGTTTAAAATATAAATAACATTAAAGTATACATTTAAGTTTACTATATAAGCTTGTCAGTACATCCAGCACTACACTTGAAACCATATTTCAAGGAGAATAGAAGTAATGAAATAAAGATGTACTATATAAATCCTATATACAAGTGTCAATTCTTTTGATGAATATAAACTACAATACATTTTCATTTAATTGTAAATAACATGCAGTCAAGTGTCTGAAAACATTACATTCAGTTCACACTTAAGTAATTTATTTTCAATTCTAGTATTTCCGTAATAAGCTTTTTTTTTTCTTTTTACTGCAATGGTTTGTTTTAACGTTTTTTTAAACAACATGAGGAAACAGTGAGATAATTTAGGTTTTCCTGTGAACCGTCTCTTTAAAAAGTGTCACTGTCAGGTTGTCATGAAGCCGGACACTACGCTGAGAGATTTGACGTCACAGATCGGATTCTGAGGGCTTCAAATTTACTAATGGCTTTAATGACCTCCTTTTACCTGGCATTACTTTTACATAAAGCTGCTCTGTACCTGTGCTCTCCTGGCACGAGGAACTGCCCCCACAGTCTCTCTCCCCTTACCAGCCTGCAGATTGGGTGTCTACATGGAAAATCTCCACTGGGCCGAGAGCCAGAGCCGAGAGCCCCTGACCCAACACACACTGCTGTCTAGACCAGGGCCATAGGAGCCATCTGAAAAGTGTGTGCTGGGTGAGGGGCCACGATATAAACCTTACCAGCGTAGCTCATACATATTAAATAGGTAATGCCATATTTTTATCCAGTTTGTCCAGTGGATTTTCTAAGAGGTAGGTAATTGGTCATTCATCCAAAGCTCATAATAAAAATATACAATCAGCTTCTTTAGGATCACTTTTAGCTTAGCAACATTTAAACATTATTGTTAGGTAGTCCTTCCCTGCCCTGCATCAAGTTATCTGGAGAGAAGCCAGTTCATGTCATCTTAGAGCGAGAAAAACATGCTTTTGAAACATAAACCAGTAAATCAATTTCATCCTTACTACTTTTATATATTCCATTACTTAATTTACAACTGCTTAAACAAATTAATTAGCTGGGTCAGTTAAAAGACAACTTGGCATAAACTGTGGTCTATTCCCCAAACCGATTGCCCTTAGGAGTCGAGCTCAAATAATCCCACGATGACAAGATGGTATGAAACACATTAGTGTCATCTAGTGGACAAAACACCACAGAGCACGGTTTACACTTCTAACAGTCTCTCGAAACAATGTGTGATACAGGGAAAAAAGCATTGATATAAATAATAAAGTGGAGGTTCTGGAGGTTTGTTTGATTTCAAATCATTAACTGTATATTGTTCAAAATGAAGAGAAAAAGTAAATAACAATTTTGTAATTATGAAATGCTAGTAGTTCATAAGAGTTGGGCAGAATTATCTCTGACACATATCTGAAATACAAAACACTATTTAGATCAAATGTAATTTGTTTCTACTGTGATTACACCACGTACATAAGTTGGGCATTTGTGTATTTTTTCTAATTTTCTGCAATCCTGCCAGGAGGTTTTGGAAAAGCACTGGGACTTGATTTAAAAATAATCAATTTCCCAGGTTTGAGGTGTTCAGAATCAAGAGTCAATTCAAGAAACTGATTCCACTCCAGTGAAATTAATCTACAGAAGTGCCAATAAAAAAAAGTGTCAATAAAAAAACAATGGCAAAATTCAATTCACTATCATAAAAAGATAATCCATAAATAACCTGTTCACACAATAGTAATTAACTGTTATTAGTTATGGTTCTATATTTGTATTGTCTTGCTTATAACTGTATTTTTTATCTGTTTTATTCTTTATTATTCTTTTCATAATTAATACTATCAATTTAATTTAACTTTCTTTAAGTTTTACGCTATATGGAATAAGAACCCTTCATCTATATTAATCATTAAATGTGACTTAATGGGTTACTCTAGCCCAAAATTTAAATTTTGTCATTAATCACTTACCCCCAAGTTGTTCCAAACCCGTAAAAGCTTTGTTCGTTTTCGGAACACAATTTAAGATATTTTGGATGAAAACTATGAGGCTTGTGACTGTCCCGTTGACTGCCAAGTAAATGATACTGTCAAGGCCCAGAAAAGTACGAAAAGCATAATACAAATTGTCCATCTGCCATCAGTGGTTCAATCTGAATTTAACGAAGCGACAAGAACACTTCTTGTACACTAAAAAACAAAAACAAATAAATACTTCATTCAACAATTCATCTCATCTGCGTCAGCGTAGCGCCATTTTGGAGAGAGTCCACTGATCGCAATGCAGTGCGGCTGACATAGAACAGCGTACGCAATTTGCTTCCAGTGGATACTCTCCAAAATGGCGCTACGGTGACTTAGAGGAGACAAATTGTTGAATAATGTCATTTTTTTTTTGTTGGGTTTTTTTGCATACAAAAAGTATTCTTGTAGCTTCATAATGTTACGGTGATGAACCACTGATGCAGATGGGCTATTTTGATGATGTCTTTCATACTTTTCTGGGCCTTGACAGTGTTAATTCCTTGGCAGTCAATGGGACCGTAACCAGCCTCCTGGCTTTCATTCAAAATATCTTAAATTGTGTTCAGAAGACGAACGAAAGCCTTTATGGGTTTGGTACGATATGGGGGTAAGTGATTCATGACAGATTTTTCATTTTGAAGGAATAATTACCCCATGATTTACTCAAAACTTTACTCATATTGTATTCGTCTGAAAGAAGAAAGTCATACACACCTAGGATGGCTTGAGGCTGAGTAAATCATGGGATCATTTTACATTTTGGATGAACTGTCCCTTTAAGTGCCCAAAAGTGTCATTAGTTTTGGGGCCACTGAATATAAGATTTGGATCAGAAACAGGGATGGGAATTGCCATTGTGTTTGATATAACCAATTCCTGGTTTCATTTACTTGTGTGTGCAAGTGTGGGTTTCTTTCCTCAGTATAAATTCTCTTGTCCATCTCAAACTCAAAGATCCAGCAAGGAGCTGGTGTCTCATGTTTTATTCACAATGCAATCATCAAACCTGCCTCCATCTGACCAGAATTGCCCCTTCAGCTCATGGCTTCTGTTTCTCATGACTAATGCATGACACAGCGCCAATCCACACCCAGCTCTACTAACGCAAATCTTTCTTTCTTGCTCTGAATTTATGCCAACTTGTTTTTCACCCTTATCTACCCTCTCAGAATCAACTGTGATATTTAAACAGCTGGAGGAGACACAATGTTTTTCACAGATATCATAGAGATGCTCGCTCATATGATTTATAAGACCTGACTAATTACAGAATGTAAACTCTGTTCATTAAGTTGAGTTTGGGATTACTAGAGCTGCTGTGCATTTTAAGGAGAGTTTAGGGAAGTACATATGTGATGGTAACCTAAGATACCATACTCAGGATATAGTTATCACCATGACACCAACATCTTCAGTGTATCTCACACACATACATCTGGCAGTAGCAATATAACTTAAATGAAAAACTATATTTATATTTTGTTGATATTCAATATACATCTTAATATTTTTCCATTATTTTGCAAGGCTTCTTTACATCATCTACCAGTTCAGGTGCTCTTGAATAAGGTTAAAGATAAACTCTTCAGGACGCAGAGATGAAGACCTCTGCTTTAGAGAAACCAATTTTGACCAATGAATAATGATCTTTAGAAGATTTAATAAATAAAACCCAAACAAAGGTTTGTGGGAAGCGTGTTCATCTAATCATGTCAACTGCAATGGATGATTAAGCACGTATAAACGACTTATTATTTCATACCTAAATTTGTCCACCATCCCTTAAAACAAAATACAAAATAAACAAAACTGCTTTTCACATGGCGAAACTGTGTGTGGTTACTGCTATGTTCGTTAACAGTTTAATTACTTATAATAACGAAGGGAAACTGCTATGTCACATTGCTCTCAAGATGGCATCAAAGCAACTTCATTAGGAAAAAGTGATTAGAGAAAACTGTAGACATAATGCAGTGAAGGCAGGAGGAAACATATTTACCTCGTTTCTTGTCAGGAGTAATGGAATTTCCATTATAGGACTCAGAGCCACATGCACTCGCTCCATCAAAATTGCTGGAGAAAACAAGAATGTGTGATACAGTTGTATTTGAAAAACAAACAAAACATTTTTTTAAATACAATTTTTACATTTTAATTTCACTTTAGTCGTACCTGCTGAGTAGACGAGAGAAACAGGAAGGTGAATCAGTGGCCGACCATAACCCAGTCTTTCAAACTGCAGATAAATAAAGGAACAGTTCCTTAAAATAGTAAATGATTGTAATATACATGCATTAATTATAAATACTTGGTTTGATTGCTACTCACCAGAGGTGTCAACCATTCAAAGACATTGACAGACTCCCCATCATTGATAAAATAAACCTGTCCACTCTGAAAATCACAAATACACAACACATTATAACTGATCTGGGTTCAAAACTGCTGATTGTAATAAGAAATTAAATTCTATCATTCCACACATACCGCCACAAAAGCTTTATCTGCAGCGAGGGCATCTGCTGCTAAAACATGAGCCATCACCAGATTATCCACATGCACCCAGTTCATCTTGGCATTAGGGTCCCCAAAACGAAAGCTGAACAATCTCCTCTCCACATTCACCTGAGAAGAGAAGAGAATAAACAAAAGTTTGTCTCTGGATTCGGCACTTAGACTTCACAGAGATAAAAACACTCTCTAACTGAGGGACACAAGAATGTGAAGAGATTACATAAATTATCAAATACATGCATTTGTCAGTATGTACAGTGACAGCACAAGCACAGATAGTCGTATATGTCTGTAGAGTACCAGCAGTAGCATAGACGGTCGTGTATGTCTGCAGAGTACCAGCAGAAGAACAGACAGTCGCATATGTCTGAGTAACAACAGAAGAACAGACAGTCGTGTATGTCTGTAGAGTAAGAGCTGTAGCACAGACAGTCGTGTATGTCTGTAGAGTAAGAGCTGTAGCACAGACAGTCGTGTATGTCTGTAGAGTAACAGCAGAAGAACAGACAGTCGTGTATGTCTGTAGAGTAACAGCAGAAGTACAGACAGTCATGTATGTCTGTAGAGTAACAGCAGAAGAACAGACAGTCGTGTATGTCTGTAGAGTAACAGCAGAAGAACAGACAGTCGTGTATGTCTGTAGAGTAAGAGCTGTAGCACAGACAGTCGTGTATGTCTGTAGAGTAACAGCAGAAGCACAGACAGTCGTGTATGTCTGTAGAGTAACAGCAGAAGAACAGACAGTCGTGTATGTCTGTAGAGTAACAGCAGAAGAACAGACAGTCGTGTATGTCTGTAGAGTAACAGCAGAAGAACAGACAGTCGTGTATGTCTGTAGAGTAACAGCAGAAGAACAGACAGTCGTGTATGTCTGTAGAGTAACAGCAGAAGCACAGACAGTCGTGTATGTCTGTAGAGTAACAGCAGAAGAACAGACAGTCGTGTATGTCTGTAGAGTAACAGCTGTAGCACAGACAGTCGTGTATGTCTGTAGAGTAACAGCAGAAGCACAGACAGTTGTGTATATTTGAGTAACAGCAGAAGAACAGACAGTCGTGTATGTCTGAGTAACAACAGAAGTACAGACAGTCGTGTATGTCTGTAGAGTAAGAGCTGTAGCACAGACAGTCTTGTATGTCTGTAGAGTAACAGCAGAAGAACAGACAGTCGTGTATGTCTGTAGAGTAACAGCAGAAGCACAGACAGTCGTGTATGTCTGTAGAGTAACAGCAGAAGAACAGACAGTCATGTATGTCTGTAGAGTAACAGCAGAAGTACAGACAGTCGTGTATGTCTGTAGAGTAACAGCAGAAGCACAGACAGTTGTGTATATTTGAGTAAGCGAAGAACAGACAGTATGTGTATGTCTGAGTAACAGCAGAAGCACAGACAGTTGTGTATGTCTGTAGAGTAACAGCAGAAGAACAGACAGTCGTGTATGTCTGTGGAGTAACAGCAGAAGAACAGACAGTCGTGTATGTCTGTAGAGTCACAGCAGAAGCACAGACAGTCGTGTATGTCTGTGGAGTAACAGCAGAAGAACAGACAGTCATGTATGTCTGTAGAGTAACAGCAGAAAAACAGACAGTCGTGTATGTCTGTAGAGTCACAGCGTAAGTACAGACAGTCATGTATGTCTATAGTCACATCAGAAGCACAGACAGTCGTGTATGTCTGTAGAGTAACAGCAGAAGAACAGACAGTCGTGTATGTCTGTAGAGTAACAGCAGAAGAACAGACAGTCGTGTATGTCTGTAGAGTCACAGCGGAAGTACAGACAGTCATGTATGTCTATAGTCACATCAGAAGCACAGACAGTTGTGTGTTTGTATGTACAGGCACAGTTTAAAGCACAGTCTGTAACAAGAGCCTCTCACAGAGTCCATTAATATTGTACAGCTCTGGGCATTGGCACAGCTGGGCTGCAGAGTAAAACTGTCTGGGACCTGTGTGTGTGTGTGTGTGTGTGTGTGTGTGTGTGTGTGTGTGTGTGTGTGTGTGTGTGTGTGAGAGAGAGTGAGAGAGAGAGAGAGAGGGAGAGGAGGAAAAGGGTAAAGATGGAACAGGGATAATTGAGAGAGAATGAGAGGACTCACCATCACCCTGTGTAAATGCCTTCTCTCTTCGGGACCATAGATACCAGAGGGGCGCAGGACACATGTGTGAAGAAGACCACCACCTCAAACAACAATACCTCAATATTATATAAGAAATGTATCAGTGACTTACATAATTTTTTCATATTCATAAATAAATAAATAGATGCCTAAATATAATCTAAACAAGACCCTAGTTTGAGTCCCGGCTTGTGGTCCTGTCTCTCTACCACTTTGTTTCTACATAATTATGTCTACATAAAGGCAAAAAATATGCCAAAATATTCAAAATATAATCTAAAATTAAATTGAATCTCAAGTGACGTATTTGAGCCTATTTTATTTCTAATTTTTTTTTTTTATTAAAACATAAAACAGAACTCCATGAGAACATAAGATATGAAAAAGCAACAACTTATCATTCTTTTTCCTCTGGTATTTTCCGCTACAGAATACACACAACACAGTGGAATATGGTGTTTCAGCACTGGCTGATGTATCTACATAGTACTTTTTTGGTTTTACTCAAGATATCAAAGAAATGCACAGTAATACTGACCTGGATGTGTTCAACAAATAAACCAGAAACAATGTGATAAAACATTAAAAAAACACAATTTTTTAATATATTTTTAATTACATAATTTCATACTGCTTAAGATAGCAATGTTTCTGAAAAAAAGTTGCTTCTCTTTGTGTTCTGAAAGGAGGCGCGTGATTATTAGCACAGAACCCAAACTCACAAAGTAAGCTTCACACCAGCTACAAATTCACTCAGTGCTTGGCTTAATTATTAAGCCTAGGTCTAAATTTAAAACTGGTCTGGTTGGCTTGGGTTGCAGGCTGTGGTCATTACCATAGCAGCCGTTACCTCAGCACCTCATCAGCACTGGGCACACATACGCACACACACACACACACACACACACACACACACACACACACACGATATAAGCCGGGTACATGATACCACTTGCGCTTATTGCGATTGTGCGCAATAACAGGATCGACTTTAGAGACCAACAAGTTTCCATTTATGTACCTTTTGTTGATCTTCTATTGGCAGCGAGCACCATGCTTTCAGCAATGGCTTTAGTCCTGGAGTAATGGTCTATGTGCTTGAAGAGAGAACAAACAAAACAAAATAAAAATTAAACAAATGACAAGACCTGATGAGCATTTCCAAACTATACAATTACTTAGTTATAGGACATCAGCTCTAAAATAAAAATTCTCAAGTAAAATTACTCAGACTATGAAGTGTCCACTGTTTTATATATTATATTATATTATATTATATTACTAAAAGCTTTTTTAATAGTCTTTTTCCTGCCGTTGGTGAAAGCATCACACGTCAGTCAACCTCGGCCGAAAATGAGCGCCAGTGAATTCTGAGTGTGTAAGCTGTACCAGTTGTATGATTTATCAGATATTTTATATTCATGTATGAAGTTTGTGCGGATAAAAGCAGGTGACTTCTGTAGCACTTCAGGCTTCATCACACGAGTGAGGTGTCAGGTGGACTAATTTGATTCCATTAACCTTCCTTAACTTCAGTCTACTGTTCTTCAGGACAGGGAAGCGGAGCACACAGGAGCACCAAAGTTCATCAAACATGACACACTTATCCCTAGAGAAAGTCATCCACATCTAATGCCTATGATCACAATGCTCGCTAATGTAACAGATCGGCTTGTGTAAATTAAAAATTGGATATGGGTAAAGAAAGATTAGATTTTCACATTTTCTGAAGGTCTTCTCCTTGCAACCTTAGATAAGGTTTGATGCAATTTAGAATTTATAGTGTGCTTAAGTATCTTGCTGAAGGGCTCATGTCTTGCTTTAAAACCAGCATCTTCCGACAAAGATTTTGTCTTTAGCAAAGGTGAAGTCTGGTGTTCAAAAAAAGTCTCATATTGAACAAATCTCTTGAGGTACCAATATGAACACTTCAGAAAATGTCTGAATGCAGAACAAATCACAACACACTCAGTGTCCGTCTCACCATGTCCAGCGGCACACAGGAAACTGAGTCTTCATCTCCATCCTCGATGGGCCGGCCAGCAAACGCCACATTGACTGTGCTGGTGTAGATGAGTCTAGAGATGCCCCGCTCCATACAGACTACAACCACCAACCAAAACGAAATATTCAGCACACACTAATACTGGCCATAATAGCATATTTTAAGTTACATTTACTTCTTATTCCTAATTTGTTTTGTCCTGCTTTCTCATTTTTTTCCACTGATCTTGTCAATGCATTATTTGATGCCTTCTTCATAGACAGCTCTCTATATTTAGAACTATATGTAGCTTTGGTGCTGTAATTTGTTCTTGAATACTGAATGGGAAATATTATAAATGCCATTGCACTCGTTATTTGAATAACAAGTCTAATAATTGCAGTATCAGTGAATCAAATGATAACAGCTTACCATTTATGACATTGTTCGTGCCGCCAATATTGACTGATTCAATCTGCTTTTTCCTCAGCTGAAGAACATGAAAATACATGACCAGCATATTTCACTTTAGTGTACAGTATTATGACAGTAGTACACTTCTTCACACGCAGAATAATACGAATGTAACAATAATACGAATGTTATATTAAAAAAATAACGTTTACCACATCCTGGAATGAATATATGATTATCATTTAATATGTGGATCATAACATGTTAGTGGCCATAATGTACATTAACATGTTAACATCTTAACATAAAAATAAAAAATGCTAGAAAAAATACCAGTTCTTTGTTATAAATATTATACACAAATAGAAAAGAATCACCCATAAGATTATCCATTTGAGTTCTTATGAACATAATGTTTAGCAAACAATTGTATTGATATGATATGGCCTGTTTTATGCACACAGTTCTACCTGGATATACTAATACTGTAATTCAATGCAAAATATGGACTCAAGTAATGTTACAAACAAAATATATTTAAATTAGATTTGTCTCAGTGATATAAACCGAACTCTCATTAGATGTGTGCTATTCTCACTGACCTGTTCCGGTCCTGACATCCCATAGGAAGCAGTGTGATAAATAACGTCCACTCCCGCACAGATCGTATACAGGGCATCATAATCCCGGATATCAATCTCCAAGTAAAACACACACAGGTGTACACAATTATAACAGTGCTTATTCAATAACAGCAATGAAAAAATGGGATGATAAAATGATACAATCGAATAAATTATTTATTAATTGGCTCAATTAATTAGCTAAGATTTGGCCTAGAACCACAGAAATTTGCCTAAACCTTTACTTTTTTATTTCTTTTAGGCAATTTCTCTAAATTGATGGAAGCATGTAAATATTTTTGGATAATAATATATCATCTAAAACTTTTCATTAATTTACTGGTTCTCAATACTGGTAATTAATTCAATCCATTTCAGTATTCAATGTTTCACTGCACAAAACACTTTCTGGTTGGCAGAACAATACTCTTTGCCAAGTAATAACATGTTGTGTGACTGGACACGCATCCTTCCACATCAAGGATATGGGATTTTTCTCATCCCTTTTTATTTTGCCACTCTAAGCAATTATATTATTAGTTGCGTTTAACATTGTTTTTTCCCTCCTGCTGTAAAAACAGGCCTGGGTTCGACTAAATTGATCATAGTGCCATTGGTTTCAATGGCTTAAGCTTAAGATGCTTTTGGGAAACGCAGCCCAGGCCCACATTTTTGGGTCACAACCCACCAGTTGAGAACCCCTAGTTCAACCCTACATCTATCATACAACATAAATAGTAAAAACAAAAGAAAAAGCTGACTTGAAGACCATTAACTACAACATGGTTTTGTCCAGGTCTGTTTGACATGGCAGTTTCAGATTCACTTTCACGGCTCTTCCTGAAGGTTTCTCTGAGACACCCGAGCACGTCAGCGAAGAGTCATAAAAGCTTGCGCTGAAACTCGAGGACGTTGTCCTGCGTCACCTTGCGTACTCTGCACCTGGCACCCATCTGCTTCTGTTACAGTCCGCTGCCCAGCCGCCCCTCAACAACCCACCATCCCTCAGCCCAATGCTCTCCAGTTTCACTTTACCTGCTGGAAGACGGCTCCATCGGGGATATCCCAGGGCGGCTTGTGGAGATCCAGGAGTAAGACAGTAGCCCCTTGGTCTGCCAGAGCGCGGCCCAGCCTGAATCCGAAGTATCCGGCCCCTCCGGTGACCAGCACCCTGCCGGCCCCGCACCACCCCTGCTCTGAGTCCTCCAGTTTGGCGGCCACCACGCAGTTGGGACTGTTGCACAAGGCACCCACCGCCCCGTTGGCTCTGTGTCGAATCGGGGGGCCTGTGGCGCTGCGGATGTGGGTCTGTCGGTGGCAGTCTAGCAGACACGCACAGGGCAACTGCTCCACCTGACACAAGGACCTGTTCTCCTTCATAATGCACACGTGGGTTCAGATACCTCCACTGCGTCCAGTCTGGGGATGATCAGAGACAGTGAGAGTCTAATGAATGAGTGCCGCTGTGAAACAGATCTGCCTGTGGTGAGTGAGTGAGTGAATGGATGCATAATTTACCTCTCCATGTAAAGAAGCAGATGTCAAACTTTTCCTTACACACTAGGCACTCACTTTGAAACTGTTACCAAAAACTGAGACATAGGACAACACACGTCCCACGATTATTAGAATATAGCAAGATTTCCAATTCCACAGAAACGATCACTATGACCTGACCGCAGTAAAATTGCATAAAACCACCCATCCTCGGACTATAACTCAATTATATAAATACATGAAATATGTATTAATTTCATAGGAATAGTTCACCCTAAAATGAACATAAATAAATAAATTTGCTATTTGCCTTTCTTTCAACTGTTTTTGTATATATAATACAAATCCGCAAAGCCCCAAAAAATATTTGACCCCATGGTATGGCCAAATAAACAAAGACATTTTTCCAAAATATCTCCTTTGGTGTTCCACCGAAAAAACACAACATATGAGGGCAAATATTAACCCTTCAAGAAAAACTGTAATTCATAAATATGTTTATAATAAAACTACGTACCTCTTTCAAAAGGTTTCACATCTGTGTCTCTACTTTTTTTTGTCGACACGTCATTTATTTATGAAAACATGGTAACATCTTAGTATAGGCACCAATTCTCACGATTAACTAGTTGCTTATTAGCATGCCAATTATTGTCTTTGGGTAGATTTTATGGTGCTATGTGTGTAATTTCTTCTGCTGATACACAGAGGACTAAAACTAAATGGGAGGAAGAGTTAGCTACCGATATTAATGATGAAACATGGGAAGACGTTTGGTCTTATGCTAAAAAAATATCTCTTTGTTCACGTATGAGAGAAATACAATTTAAAAGCATACATAGACTCCATATTTCTCCTAACCGCAGGCAGTTTTTAACCCCTCTATGTCGCCTATGTGTTTAAAATGTAAAACTGAAGTAGGTACTTTAACACATTCTCTGTGGTCATGTAGCAGACTGACGCGAGTGGAAGAGGAGCAGTCATATCCTGACCATCCCGACAGATTCGATCATTATTAAAAGGTTTGCTTAAGATCATTTTTGAGCTGATTCCCCTGGATCGTCTTACATCAAAAAACAGGCCAGTTTGATAAAGTCTGGACTCCATATCTGGACTATATGGAACCTCATCTTCGCCCTATTATACTATAAGAAATATTGTAATTGTGTAACTCTCTGGACATTTAACCTTTATGCTCTACTGAATAATTATCTGTTATATATGGGGTAGTCCTGTTTTATTTAAAATCTGAGTTTTGTTTGTTTGTTTGTTTATTTTGTGTCTTGTGCGATGTCTAGTTATTTTTGTATTACATTGAAAATTCTATATAAAATAAGTTGAGAGTCAATTTGAACACTTTCTGCAGTCTCAATTCACTCTTAAAGAGCTGGATTTGTTGATATTTATAATGAATATTTGACATGATTTTGTATCTGATGTAGACCAACACTGAGTGACAGGCAAGCTAAGAGTTAGTGAGAACATAGAAGTGTCCTACAAAAACAGCCCTGAACAGATAAATCCAGAATAATCCCACATTAACTTTGATATGTTATGACTTCTCTAGCCTGATTGTCCCATGTCTCAATCATCAGTGTGACTTTCGAGCAATGGCATTCATACATGTAAGAACATGGAAATATATAAATATGAAGAAACATCACCAACATTTCATTTTTTTTAAGTTATTGGAAAACACCAATTGGGACCATTTTCACAATTACCAGCACAAACCCACACACTGATACAATACAATCCAATCCAATACCCAATTGAATTTAGTGTATGTTGGTGTGACATATTTTATGGTTAAAACACAAGACCAAAAAAAATTTAAAACTTTTAGAACATACAAAATAACTTTTTTATGATAACTAAGATAAATGAACGCCTCTGTAGGACAGCAAAGGATATTTCAGGTTTTTACAGTGTTAGTGTGACAGGTTTGTATAATTCATTACTATATTGATAACAAGAACTATGAGTATTTACAAGCAGCAACAAGAAAATAATTACACACCACATGCATTTAGTTAATTAGAATGACTAAGTAATGAGTAAATACATGGAAACATGAACTCTGCTAAATAAACTATCAACCCAGAATGGAAACTATAGTCTACTAATTTCTCAAATACTGATATATTAATAATACAATAATCAGAAGTGCTCTAAAACGATACACTTTTCATAATAAATAGCTATCGAATAAAAACAGATGCAAATTTGAACTGTAATCGATATTACCAAATAGCCAGAATGTCATTAAATTTGCATTAAACTTTCTCTGCACCGGCACCCTGTATTTAGCTGATAATTGATCAACTTTAAACAGAAGTAAACAGAGTTTTTTTACCTGTCAGTCACCGATCATTCGTGCTGTGTCCGTCAGCTGCGCGTGCATCGCTTCATCCCGCTGGTGTCTCTGATGATGTTCTGCATCTGTCACCTGAGTGCGCGAGCACAGGGAACACACCGCAGCCAATCAGCAGCGTTCACGCCAGAGCTTTTCTAACTCAAGGAGAAGAAGAGGCACATAGGCTACATACACGCACACTTTATATTACATTTTGTTAGCCTACCTAATAATACAAATAAAGTAATAAAAACCGACGTCTATCTATGTTAAGGCAGGAAATACGTAAGAAGGCTAAATGCACTAAAATAATTAACATTCAGGCACGTGCACACACCTGCCCTTTTGCTTCCTCGAGAGAAAGTGCCCTTTTTTCTAGGGAGTTTATATATATATAAATTAATATGTATATATTTGCGCGTGTGTGTTTCTGTTTGCTTACAGCTTTCCCTGTCAAACAAATAAAACAATCAAAATATCAGGTCGTGTCAGGAAATGAGACTGTCGAGTTCCGATGACTTTCTCTCCTCCGCGTCTCGGCGCAGGCGCGCGCAGCACAGAAGTGTAGCACACATTGATCGGCACGTGCACATCACAGACACTCAGAGAACCGCAGAAGTGAAGCCCTCCCTCCCTCTCCAGTTGTGTTCATCTTGGTGTGGAGGTGAGTGGTGATAAACAAAAGACTAAGCTACCCGTGCCTCGAATTTACAGCTAATTATCCCAAAGACAAACGACAAATATAATACATTTGTCTTGCTAACATCCATGACTCATGAGAGCGCTACCATGTAAGTTAGCTGAAGTTTAGCTGAGGCAATAGGTAGTCTAGTAGGTTAGACAAGTGTGTCACTGCATGATTCAGTTTATTAAAATGCATTTAGATTAAGAATGACCACACAATTTAAGATATGGGGGCAGAAATGTATATATTGATATCATTTCATATAGTTTATAAGTATCATCTAAGACTGACGTTTTTTTCCCACCAAAAAGCAACATGATTACAAATGTGATATTAATTTTATGGAGCAGTTCAAAAATAATTTAATAATAACACACTTACGTTTTAGACACAATATATTGCTCTATTTCGACAACAAATATAATTTCAATGTGCGTCTCTGAGCAACAGCTGTTTTGCTCCTCAAAATGTCTGTGCACGTCCCTGCTAACATTAAACAACTTAGTGTTATAAGTAGGCCTACAGGTTCATTTTAAGAATAGCCTACGCACAGCTGATTGTATCGATGGCAGACTTACTCACTCATCTCCTCATGTCGTTACAAATCTGTATTAATTTTTCCTTCTGCAGATGGCAAATTAATTTTGGGTGTAATCCCAGTAATGTTGTTCATTTTAAATTTGTTTTCCCTGTAACAATTGCTCACTGTATTTTGTTATTATTAATAAATTACAGCAGATGGAGAAAACGCTCACAACACAAACAAATAAAGAAACACACTGCAAATGCTCACAACACAATCAAATACATTTTATTTGCAGTGCTTTTCTTTTTTTGGTTGTGTTGTGAGCATTAGCAGCGTGTGTGTTGTCAAATTGATAAAAGTAATTTTCTTAATTTGCAGGTGTTTTTTCTATTCATCACATAATAGTCGACTTTAAAAAAAATAAGTCGTTCAACCCCTAGTACACGAACGACTGCACATCTAAAGAGCCCTCTGTCAAGCTCCTGAAGTTTGCAGATAACACCACACGTATTGGCCTCATTCAGGGCGGTGACGAGTCTGCTTACACACTGGAGGTTAAGGAGCTGGCTGTCTGGTGCGGACTTAACAACCTGGAGCTCAACATGCTCAAAACAGTGGAGATGATCGTGGACTTCAGGAGAAACCCCTCTGCTCTCCCCCACTTACCATCATGAAGAGCACTGTGACAGCAGTGGAGTCATTCAGATTCCTGGACACCCCCATCTCCCAGGACCTGAAGTGGGACATTCACATAGACTCCACTGTTAAAAAGGCCCAGCAGAGGTTGTACTTCCTTCGCCAGCCTGAGGAAGTTCAACCTGCCACAGGAGCTGCTGAAACAGTTCTACTCTGCCATCATTGAATCCGTCCTCTGCACTTCAGTCACTGTCTGGTTCAGCCTCAGCTACCAAATCTGACCTCAGAAGACTACAGAGGGTAGTCCAGACTGCTGAGAAAATCATTAATACAACCCTCCCACTCTCCAAGAACTGTACTCATCCAGAGTGAGCAAAAGGGCTGGCAAAATCACTCTGGATCCCTCACATCCAGCACACTCCCTCTTTGAACTGTTCAATAGTCGACGCTATTCTGAACACCAGACCGACCAGACACAGAAACAGTTTCTTTCCCCAAGCAATCCATCTCATGAACACTTGACCAGAATTATGGTACACACTATTTATACACTTATTTATCTAACACACTAACATTAACTAGTGTTACTTCTTTAGTAACTAGTTGTCTAACTAGATTAGCATAAGTAGTCTACACTTCAATTGCACATAATTTACCTGTACATACAAAACTGTCCATTGTCATATTCCTTATTTACTTGTTCTTTTTAATTCTTCGTTTTATTATGTGTGTTTTGTTCTGTCACTGTCATTCTGTTGCACTGTGGTAGCTTCTGTCACGAAAACAAATTCCTCATATGTGTAAACATACCTGGCAATAAAGCTCATTCTGATTCTCATTCTGAAAGGATTTTAATGCACGACGTGGAGGCAAAGAGGGTGGTTGCCTCTGTGAAGTGCATTCAAATCCTTTAATGCACGTCTAGCCATTGATTATCGCTTACATATAGAATCAGAATCAGAATGAGCTTTATTGCCATGGGGGGTGTTATATGTGCAGCAGCAGTATTTCTTACATGCTCACAGCAGCATGTTGTGGATGTATTTGGCAGTAGCAAGTCTCCGTACTTGCTCTGCAGCAGCAGTGTAGCAGATCTGTTCTGCCAAGACCAGATATATTAATATTGTACATTACCATTCCAATCCCTCCGAGAGTTGTTGCGGCAGAATTATATTTATACCGAACATTTATTTTAAATAAAATGCTACAGAACAATATATGGAATTCTTGCACATTTTTTGTACACTGGTGCATGTCCAAAGCGCCATGATAATACCATCCCATGATACTTTGATACATCCCATGGCATTTTGTTATATGTGACCTGTGTAGTGTGAATAGTGTAGAAAATACCATGGTAATACCTCGATACATTCTGGTACTTTGTTATGTGAAACGTATAATGTGAAGTGTGAAGAGTGTGGGGGAGTCTATCTTTGGAAACATATTTAAAAAAAATATAAAACAATAAGGTTGTGGTTACATCTAGGTCGCCCCTGCTTCTCACCCACTCACCTTGCAGACTTCGTCCTACTTCTAGCTTCAGGAGGTGCCCTGAGGTCCCTGAAGCTAAAACACACCCCTCCAACCCCAAATCTAAACTAAAGAATTCAAGCCCCTATAAACCCAGGGTGTGGACGTGAAAACCAGGAACCTAAATGTAACCAGCTCATAAAGAAATGCTCAGTAACGTCACACTGACAAGCAAAATTCAAACCGCTGTATTGTTTATTCTGTAAGAACAGAACATTGTTTTTAACAAAAAGATTTGTCCTCGTGTATTTTTCATTAATAAAAAATGTGCCAATCAAGAACAGTAACACCATGGTCATTGAACCAGCTTTTGGTACCTTTGGCAGTGTGGGCAGGTGCCAAGTCCTGCTGGAAATGAAATGAGCATCTCCATAAAGCTTGTCAGCAGAAGGAAGCATGAAGTGCTCTAAAATATCCAGGTAGATGGCTGCGTTGACTGTGGACTTCAGAAAACACAATGGACCAACACCAGCAGATGACATGGCAGCCCAAATCATCACAGACTGTGGAAACTTCACACTGGACCTCAAACAACATGGATTCTGTGCCTCTCCACTCTTCCTCCAGACTCTGGGACCTTGATTTCCAAATGAAATACAAAATGTACTTTTATCTGAACAGAGGACTTTGGACCACTGAGCAACAGTCCAGTTCTTTTTCTCCTTAGTCCAGGTAAGATACTTCTGACGATGTTTCTGTTTCAGAAGTGGTTTGGTAGCTCTTTTCCTGAAGATGTCTGAGCGTGGTGACTCTTGATGCACTGACTCCAGCTTCAGTTCACTCCTTGTGAAGCTCTCTCAAGTGTTTGAATCAGCTTTGCTTGACAGTATTCTCAAGCTTCATAAGCTATGAAGACAGTATTCTCAAGCTCGGTCATCCCTGTTGCTTGTGCACATTTTCCTACCCAATTTCTTCCTTCCAGTTAACTCTGTATTTAATATGCTTTGATACAGCACTCTTTGAACAGCCCCCCCCTTTCAGTAATGACCCTCTGTGACTTACCCTCTTTGTGGAGGGTGTCAATAATCGTCTTCTGGACCATTGCCAAGTCAGCAGTGTTTCCCATTATTGTGCTTTCAAAGAACAAGAGATGCCTGGAAATAAAACTGTATGGATGGTCATTTATTGAAACTCAAATGTAAATATTCTAATATTTTGAGATACTGATTTTTGACTTTCATTAGCTGTAAGCTCTAATCATCAAAATTAAAACAAAAAACTTAAGTGTTTTACTTTACATGTAATGAATCTAAAATATATGAAAATGTCCCTTTTTGAAATAAGTTATAAGACAAATGTTACTTTTTCACCATATTCAATTTTTTTAGATGTACCTGTACAATAATATATTTACAGTGTTTCCAAAATAGTATTTATTAACACATTATTTGACATTAGGCTTTATGTAGGCCTTAGCCAGAGTAGATTTATAAAATAAATAAAACATCCTGTCATGATTTGAACAAGTGTGGAGATCAACGTCTACATCCCCTCCTGGTTCCTCGACCCCAAAACTGTTTCCCTATGAAAACAAAACACAAATCACCATATAAAAAATATACAATACCACCAATCATTACACTAGGCCTGTGTATCACAGCATACGCACTGAATGAACACACAGGAAGTCACAAACCTGAAAGCTTTAGCTTGTTTCTGGAACATTCTCAGCTTCTCAATCTCTTCTGATAGTTTCCTAATATCGTCCCCCTCAAATTTTGGAAGCACTGGGTCCTTTGATTCAGGACATAGAAGAATCAGTACATCATTTCATAAGAATCAATCTGCAGAAATGCATTTGAACATGTTGAAAACCACAAACCAAGTCAGTATAATCCTTATATTTAAGAAATGTTGAGCACTTCTCTTTAAAATCAACATACCTCACTGCACGGATCTGACAGGAGTTTTCTGGTAAGAGCTGTATCTGTGTTTTCAGGAGCCTGATGGAATCGTCCTCCTGTATTATGGGCCAGACTCTTCAGAAACTCAATGCATGTTCTGTTAAATTATACATCGATTTTAAAATCACTAATGCACATATTGTTACATACTTTCATTGCAACAAGTGTTTTTGATATAAGACACATAAAAGCGAGTGTTGTTCATATAACTTCTGTTTAGTTGTCTGTAGTGTATACAGCAGAAAGCTACACAAAGTCTGTGTTCAGAAACCCATCTAAAAGTGGATTGTTTTTAAATGCAGTCTGAATAGATGATATTAAGGTAATATGAGCTGGCTGATATCCAAACTTTTTATTACAGACTCAAGATCCAAATTTAAAATAAATGAGGAATTGTTGAAATTGCTTGAATGTTGTGAATATAAATATGTTTATTCATTAAACATATATGTTGCTAAAACTACATTTTCTGGGATTGGGACCGACAGTAAAATACATGCAAATCTTGACCAAGTATTAATACATATGGCCTCATTCATATGCAGTGCAGCATCAGAGTTGACCTGTCATGGCAGTTGACTGCAATGGTGTGGACGGTGAAGTCCTTCTCTTGTCTCAGTTTCTCGATCTCTGTCAGTATCAGACTGTGGCTGGAGTCACATCTCCCATCAGTGATCAGATACAAACCCACAGCATCTCCAAAGCCGCAGCCCATCTGGAGCAAAGACACATGACACACAGTCACACTTGTGCAGAGAAGAGGGATAAACAAGTTGCTTTTGAAACAAAAGCGGCTTCACAGTAACAAACAGGAAAATTACAAGAACCACTGATGCAGACTTTGCATTTGTGATTGCTGCAACTGGCCAATCATTATCAGGTTTTCCAATAAGTCGTGTAATAATAATAATGATATATAATAAAGTCAATATTTCGAGTACCTGCAGTGCTTGTTGTGTGGAGGAAGCTCCATGAGTGGTGAGCTGATTCAACCACTGCACGGCCTCTACACACAGCTCCTCAGTGGACTGAACCAACGCTGGCTGCCACATCCGCACCTCTCCAGAGAACGCCAGCATATTAAATCTGACACACACAGATCAGTCACTGGGAACCTGGCAAATTCTGCATGTCACAAACCATACTACCGAGCAAAAGCAACAGCCAATGAACATTTTCAGGTGTGTTATTCTGGAAATACAGCCACATTTCATTGGTCTCAAACTCAATTCCTGAAGGGCCACAGCTCTGCACGGTTTAGCTCCAACCCTAATCAAACACACCTGATCCAGCTAATCAAGGTCTTCAGGATCACTAGAAACTTCCAAGCATGTTTGATTTTGAGCTAGTTGGAGCTAAACTCTGCCAAGCTGTGGCCCTCCAGGAATTTAGTTTGAGACCACTGTCCTACAGATATGGTGTGAGTTTGGGCCTGTTTGGTCAACCAATGGAAGACAGGTAACTATTTAAACGATTTTTCATATCTCGCTCTACAGAAAAAAAGAGTTTACCTCACGCTGTTGGCGTGCAGCTGATCCCAGATCAGTAAAGTCAGCTCCTTCTGGAGCTCAGGGAGGAAAGGAGCCATAGATCCAGACACATCCAGCAGAACACAGACCATCTTCTCCAGCACCGATCCAAACATACGCCTGCTGCCTGCTCACAAGGGGAAAGATTCACATGCCAGAAGAACGAGATGAAATAGGATCTCTTCCAAAACCTAGTGAGCTTCCATGCTGTCTGTTTTCTGCTGACTAAAATCCTCATCACGCTGCTGGCATTCTGGAACTGCCTTATGCCGCAAGAATACGATCAACTCTTAAATGACGCCATTGCAGGCAGATCAGTGCGTTTTGGAATAATCTTTTTTGAGGATCAGTCATCTTTTAAGGTTGTTTGCAATGGAGGATATGTAATGTACCTGTCAGTAACCACTCCAGTCTTTGGCTGTAGCGCTGCATCAGTTTCTCAGTCTGATTCAGGTACTGCTTTAACTCACCAGGAGTCAGATGCAAGTGTTTCACACTCCCCTATATGAACAAAGACATGGAGCCAACATGGAAAATACATATTTTTAATATCACTGTTACACAGCAGCACTGTGCTTACATTGATTTGTACACTAGGGAATATGGCGCAGTATTTAGCAGACACTCTCTTCAGGACAGACGGCACCAGTTTGTTGTGATGGCAACATTCAGGTCCAGATATCAGCTTATGAAGGTCCAACTTCAGATTCTTGATACCAAACCTTTTCAGCCACTTAAAGAATATAAAAACACGGAGTTAAAATAATCCTTTGCTCTAGCGTTGACTCTTGTGTGTAATGGTCACAGCATAGGAGGATCATATGAGCTAAGTTAATTAGCTAGAACATTTCTAGTAGTTTGCTAAATGGTTGAAAATGACAAAACAATGGAATACAGTATAGTACCTGTTTAGTTGAACAGATGTCTTCATGTTTTGGTAGTTTAATAGTGGTGATAGACTTACGCACACTCTTTGGTTTCGGATATTTCTTGAAGACAACACCTATAGGACAATCAAAACTATGTCACAATATGAGCCAGTAATCAATATGTGTGGATCTCATGTGCTCTGTTTCTGGGTATGGCAAGATAAACATGGAAGATCCATTTCCACTAACCCAAGTTTCCATCTTCCATGAAGAAGACAGACTGTGACACGTTGGTTTTCCTCTGATCTGCAGACCTTGACAGCCTTGCTGGTGCGCTGATATCAGCTGATTGGACTATAAAAAAGACCAATTAAACATTCTGAAAAAATATGAATGCATCACGAGTCACATAAATAGTCACATTTAGTCTAAGAGGCAATCTGAGGATGTTTTAGACTGAGACAAATATAGATACTGATATGCTTTTAGAATCTGACGTGGACAGAATGGGTTACTTGTATAAAGCAAAACTATAGTTGTAGTATAAATTAAAGCAAACTGTTTGGATGGCAAATAAAGAGCATTTGGTATAATATCTCTACAGTCAGGATGTTGATAAGACATCACACCTGGTGGGATATCTGCTTTAGAGCTGTTCGGCCTCCAAGCTGAGCTGCTCTGAGCCAATCTGCTCTTCTGCCTGCTTCCTGTTCACATCAGACATAACGATGAAATGATGAAAACATCCTTCTAAGAAAATCTTTAAAGAGATAGATCACCTAAAAATGTCATTCCAGACCAGTACAACCAGTGTTGAGGAAAGTTACTTTTAATGCATTTTAATATTGCGTTACTCCATAAAAAAAGGAACTAGTTTAAAAGTAACTTAGTTACTTTTTATGGAAAGTAATGCATCATGTTACTGAACTGGGCTTGCTTATTTGTTTTGAACAAAAATCCCAAATCTTATATTTTTTGCAACTGTAAAGGCCCTTTCATACCAAAAGTTACATTTATAAATGTTAGGAGGAAATGCCTCTGGTGGGATAAGAGCGTGGTCTGACCAGTCTAGCAAGGCTGAGTGTTGTGGGTCGAGGAGATGGCAGTTTTGCTCTGCGAGTCCAGGTCTGGGGTTTGATGGATGGGGTACTCGTTTCTCCTGAACCCCTGTCGGAGCCCTTCTGGATCAGAGAGTCCACTAATTCAGAGCACTGCAGAAAAAGTATTACATGCATGCTATATCAGAAACAACTGCAGGTAATGTGAAAACAACATGTTTGAAATCCATTTTATTTTGGTTCACGAGTTCGCCTGCCCATCCATTCCTGATGGTTCATGGTAAACAAACTTTGCTTGCTGTCCTCAATGGAGGCTCGAACCTGCTGAGGCTCGGCTTGAACACTGAGTTACTACCTAGTGGGAGAATAACAGGAATAGGGGAGAAAATGGGGAGGTGGAGGGATCCTGGAAGAATTGATGCTAGGATGGCGCAATGAGAGCTTCTTCTCTAGGCTCGTAATGATGATTGACAGGACTGGATGATTAGGCTCCTCCCGAACCTACGTTTGGGAACTTCATTAATCTGATGGGGAACTGTTGCCTGAGACTTTATCCACTGGGTAATTACTGGATTGTGAAAAACAAAAAATTTAAGGTGGAGCAAATAAATACATATAGAAGAAAATTACAAAGAGATTCCTTCTTTGAAAAAAGTTTCCAAATTGTGTACAATAAGGGTTTTTGAAAGAAGTCTGCTGACCAAAGCTGATTTTTTTTGATGCTGTAAAGAGTCAGTAAAAATGTGAAATATTATTACAATTTAAAATAATGGTTTTCTATATGAATATACAGTATATTTAAAATGAAATGTATTCCTGTGATGCAAAGCTGAATTTTCAGCATCATTACTCCAGTCTCACATGATCTTTCATAAAGCATTCTAATCTCCTGATTTGATGTTCAAGAAAAGTATTATTATTATTATTATCAATGTTGAAAACAGCGTTTAGTCATCTTTAATGAACAGAAGGTAAAAAAAAACAGCATTTACTTAAATATTTTGTCACATTATTAATGTCTTCACTGTCACTTAGTTTTAATTAATTTACTGCATTCTCGCAAAATAAAAGTATAATTTTTTTTAACCTTCCTGAACCCAAAATATTTAAACAGTAGCTTATCTATTAAGAAAGTAAACAGCCTCAGTCATTCATTGATTTACAGATTTCACCGGGACTTTAACAGCTACTGGACTTGATTGAATAGATGATGATGATGATGATGATGCAGCTCAGATGAGGAATGAAACATCTTCAGCAAATCCAGCTGGTTTTGAATGAACACAAAGTTCTGGATGAACCTTTCTAAACATCAAACAACTGATCATTTCTTGCAGGTGTGCTTCAAACTTTTCCTCGGGTTCCCATGAATTATTTAGACACCGAGGACACAGGTCACGTACAGGTCATGTGAGAAAATGGCCCCGAACGCAGTGCTCTGAACTCACCTTCTGAAAATAATTAACAGCCGTCTCCATTTCTCCAATTAGGGCACAGATGTCATCACTCTCCACGATGCCTGCAGGGAAAGACGAGGCAGAGGCTCATATTTTCCACTGCACACACACAAACACAAGACTTCCCATTGTAAGCTGCACTGGGTTCAAGCACCATGTGTTGTACATATGACAGAGACAACATCAGAGCTCAAGTAAACAGCCGCGCTAGGGACTTTTACACATGACCTCAGAACTGTCTAAAAAGCTGAACAACAAAATAAAACTTCTTTAAACTAAGACTTCTTTTGCAGTAGTTCCTGTAATTCTGTCCTACCTTCTACTTCAAACTCATCTTTCCTAAAAAGTCAGTCAGGTATCATTCAGACACTGTCTTCTCACCAGTCTCAGTCATCCAAAGGAAGCGTCCGTTGCCCGCGTGTGCCAGGCCGCTCAAAGCCCGGGCGGTTTCGGTCCGGGTGGCGTAACGGGGCGGAGGGCAGCGGGCAGTGTCCTCCTCTCCGGTGAACAGGCACACGTGGAGATTCAGCTTTGTTGCGCTGCAGCGCTCAGACACATAATTAGAGACAGAAACCTGAGAATGAGAGTATGAAAAACACTGTGACTGCTTTTTGATATTAGCTTGCAGAAGAAAAAAGTGATTCATCTCGATCAAAATACAGAAACTGCACCTTTTATATCTGAACAGCAGAGGGAAGCAGTGGCTGGCCTTGTCATATTAGAAGGGTTCAACATGATTATACATGGAGGACTAGGAATACATTATCAATGTAATAATTCAAAAATAAATTCAACAAAATACATTACAATACCTTAATTCATTTATAATTGAATAATAAACAATTTTTTAAACAAACTTTACAACATTCATTTTTATTTTCCATCTCGAAAAGATACATTTTATTTAACATTATTTATATTAACTATATTAAAAAATAAAGAGTTTAAATATCAGTTTTTATAATGTCAATGAATTTGTCCAATTAAAATATTTATTTCTATGTTTATGTTTGAAGAACATTCATACCAAAAACAAACAAAACAAAAACTTTAGAGCTGTCTTAAATGTTTCCAAAATCCCCCACGTTACAATGACACATAGAAAGTTACCTCATATAACAGCCCACACCATTGTACAGCCAATGCTGTTAACTGAGTGCTATGAGAAACAAAGCGGTCTCAAGTGGCCACTTGAAAAAAAAGCAATTTTGAAGATTTACTCACCATCAGATCATCCAAGATGTAGTTTGTTTCTTCATTAAAACATTAATAGATCCTCTACAGCTGGGATCTCCAACCCTGCTCCTGGAGAGCTACCATCCTGCAGACTTCAGTTCCAACCCTGCTGCAACACACCTGTCTCTAATTATCAAGTAGACTTGAACACCTTGATTAGCTAGTTCAGGTGTGTTTGATTGGGGTTGGAGCTGAAATCTTCAGGATGGTAGCTCTCCAGGGGCAGGGTTGGAGACCACTCAGAGCTCAGACAGCTGATAAAGACATCACAATAATCCACAAGTAATCCACACCACTTCAGTCCATCAGTTACCATTTTGTGAAGTGAAAAGCTGTGTGTTTGTAAAAAAAAACCTTAATTAAGGCATTTTAACTTGAAACTTCTGGCCAAAATATGAGTCCATAATCAATAATAATAATAAGTGAAAAAGTAAATCCCCTGTGGTCCTCTCACGTCAAAATCCACTGACATGCTTGTTTAGAGATGTTTTTGACTGTGTATATTACTCTCCTAATTCAGATGAGATGACTTTTTCATTGGAGAAAGCACTGTGGAAAACTCACCTTTTACTCGGAAGCAATGGATGGAATTTATAATGGATTGAACATTAAAAACATCTTGATGTATTTGTTCATTACAAACACACACACAAGACATTAACTCATGGACTAGAGTGGTGTGGATTATTGCGATGTTTTTATCAGCTGTTTTTGGACTCTCATTCTGACGGCACCCATTCACTGCATGGAATCCTTTGGTGAGCAAGTGATGTAATGCTAAATTTCTCCAAATCTGTTCCAATTAAGGAGCAATTTTACCTACATCTACATCATGGATGGCCTATCATGAAAAGTCTTCCATTGGGCTGCATTCAATAGTTCTAAATCTCCTAACTCCAAAGAGTGGCACCCAATAAACAAATAAAAAATGCTCCTGTAAACTCCACAAAATAAGTGAATGTCACAAGACATGTGATGGCCACTAGACAACAAATCCACATATTGTGCTCTACGTGTGACAGGACGTTGGCTCGCAAGTGATTAAAATGAACTGTGAGAGACCAACTAACCATATGTTGATCTGGCATGCCGGTGGTGAGGAGGTACACACCTCCAGTCAGGGACGATTCTTCCTTCGCTTCCTCCTCTAGAGCGCGCCGTAGAGCAGCCAGAGTGTTACGACCCCCGACACACTCCACTGCCTGAATCCACCTGAAGATACACACATGATTTATCACCAAAAAGACATAGGCTTCAATTAAACCCTAAACCCCGAAAAGCTATATTAGGACATGCACACAGGCTGCACATATTTACTGTTTTGGGATGAACTTAAACCGAACTTAGGAACAAAAACAATTACTAGAATGAAATACACAACTGAAATAGACTAAGTGAACACAGAATTAAATGCCTAAAAGTGAACTGAAGTTTTTTGGTGACCTGATAGATGTGATTTCAGTTTAGCAAACACTAATAATGAAAGGCCTTTAAAAACAGGAAGAGGAAGAGACAATGATAAAGAGAACAACAGACTGTGAAGTCAAAAGGACATTGTGTCCTCTTACTGCCAAACAGCTTGAAGGTTTTCATGGGTGGAGGGAACCATCTTCTCCTGCCATGACTTGACATCTGATCCAAAACTGTGAGGAACATTGACAAGATCACGTACAGTATAGTGAATGTGGCAGCAAACAGGAAATGAACTCGACACAGATGACATGTCATTCATTCCTACTATGTAGTACATTCAATTTTAAAGGATGGTTAAAATAAACATTAAAATAAACCTCAAGTCAACGTTCTTGTACAAGCTAACTGTTAATGGCTATTTATTTCCTTTCTTGTTTACGTTCCGTTTATATACAATCAAGTCTTGAAAATGCTTAAACTACAGCACATCATGCATTCACATCTTTTTTTAACAAAGTTCAACGAGGTCAAAGAACATTAATGACACTTTTAATAACACATGCTGTGTGTATGTAAATGTGGCTCTGCCATACAAATTGAGATTAATTAAATAGCAGGTAACCGGCTGAGTCATGTGACATAATGAAATGCTCTGGAGTGAATCCGTGCAGCTGCTGCAGTATTAAGAGCAGGTATGTGCGCTGCGCTCTCAGGCAAACTCTATTAAGACTTCTATTTATGCCAGACTAAAGTAGATCGCTCATGACTATGCTAAAACAGGAGCAGAATACTGCCGAAGACTGACGATAAATGGTACTGAGGCTTTCGACTGGGCCATTACTGCCTTCATTTCCTCTGTAACTGTGTGTGATGATGCAAATATGATTCTGCTATTAATAAACGACACCGGCACTGAGTTATGAAAAGCAATTTATAAATGTAATGTGTTTCTACAGGCACATGTGCTGTAGAAGCCAATTCAATATACCCTTGCAAAATTACACTTTTAAAAATAATGGTCCCAAAAGGGGGTTTTCACAGTGATGTCATAGAAGAACCATTCTCGGTTCCCCAAAGAATCTTTCAGTGAACAGTTTAAAAATAATCAAGTTTTCTTAGTTTGAAGAATTTATTAATCTGAAGAACCTTCTCCACTATTGTGAAAAGGAATAGATTCCAATAAAGAGCTATTATTATTAAGAGGGGTGGTAATACCATAGTACTTTGATATATATCAGAAACAAAAATGGACTAGGACTTCAACACAGCCTGACACTTGTACCAACCTAATCAAAAACTATTGCCTGCTGTATTATCTAGTTCATATATATAGGCCTATTCATTTTTCTAAACTGTTGACTATGTTGCCAGGAGCCACCACCACAGCTTAAATAGGCCGGTCAGATGATATCAGAATTGTTTCTCCTAATAAAATCTTTGTTTATTTACTTGGTATCTAAATGTGGGATCGACAGCTGGACCACAAGTCGACCAGTCCACCGAGAAAAGTCTCGGTCATTCCTGATCTAGTACATGCACCTGAATTTATTTTTTTGCTCTAGAGCAATGTTACTCACATGCATTTTCTAACTGAAAATTGTACAACTTGCCTTTGTAAGAGCTGTTTTGCACTTGATTTAAAGTAATATGAACATATCGTGCCATTTGAATCTATAGATGCAAACGTTAGCTTTTGTAGCGTTCCTTTTTCTGCAGACCAGACTGGACTCCCAATGAAAAGAAGACACATGCACTACCATTCAAATGTCTGGACACACCTACTAATTCTTTAGTTTTACTGCTGTTCATATTTTAGGATTAATACCACCATGGAAGCCTTATGAAAAAACAAATGGATGTATGGGAATTAAATGTTAAATCAAAGCAATCTCTACCATTTGCGTAGATACAAGTTTTCCTTTTGGGAAATGTGCATTATTTTTAGGATGTATGATGAACTTTTGAAGCTTCAAATGGACTGGACTCTCAGGTTTTATAAAAAATATCTTATTTGTGTTTTGAAGATGAATAAAAGTCTTCAGGTTTGGAACGACATTAGGGTGAGAAAATAACAACTGAATATTCACTTTTGGGTGAACTAATCCTACAGAAAACTGCTTTTAAGTTTAGTTTTATATTTATATAGAGAATTGCACAACTTTAAGTAATTAATCAAAAGTCATTGGATTGAATATCATTAGATTGATAGGTTTTCAGGTAAGTGTGTCCAAACTTTTGACTGGTATGGAGGAAAATCTCAAGATATAAAATGACCTCAAGAGCGAAAGAGATAGGAGACATTAGGACTAAAGGACAAAGCAGATCATAATGTCACACTATAAATGAGTGAAAACACCCAGACGGTGTGTTTGACCTACACGATGACATTGAAGCTGTGTTTATTAGCCAGCTGCTCCTGCAGTAGTATTCGCAGGGCATGCTGGAGATGGAGCTGGTAGTGGGTGTTCATCCCAGACATGTCCAGAAGAACCTGCACCCTGTATGGAGAAAGACAGAGTAAGAGCAATGGAGGCACATAAACACACTCCACATCCCTGCATTCTCCTGGCCCAGCAAAAACATCAGCGTTAATGGATTTCCACCAAAGTTACAGGCTGGAATACAAAGATCAATATTTGTCTTACAAGAATAAACATGGTTTGTGCTGACCACAATGCATTTTGTGTGGTGTGTTTTTCAATTACTGGCTGCTGAGAGCATTTAGAAAAACATTCAAACTATCGAGACAGCAATGGACACTTCTATTGTTGTTGTTGTGTATATTGTAGGGTTTATGCAGTTCATGGGATTATTAAAGGGGTCATAAACGGATAAATCAAAATTCCCCTGATCTTTTGACATACAGGTGCATCTCAATAAATTAGAATGTCGTGGAAAAGTTCATTTATTTCAGTAATTCAACTCAAATTGTGAAACTCATGTATTAAATAAATTCAATGCACACAGACTGAAGTAGTTTGAGACTTTGGTTCTTTTAATTGTGATGATTTTGGCTCACATTTAACAAAAAACCACCAATCACTATCTCAACAAATTAGAATATGGTGACATGCCAATCAGCTAATCAACTTTCCTGAGTCTTCAAAATGGTCTCTCAGTTTGGTTCACTAGGCTACACAATCATGGGGAAGACTGTTGATCTGACAGTTGTCCAGAAGACAATCATTGACACCCTTCACAAGGAGGGAAAGCCACAAACATTCATTGCCAAAGAAGCTGGCTGTTCACAGAGTACTGTATCCAAGCATGTTAACAGAAAGTTGAGTGGAAGGAAAAAGTGTGGAAGAAAAAGATGCACAACCAACCGAGAGAACCGCAGACTGTAGAAACTGTTAAGTTTCCACAGTCTGTGATTATTTGGGGTGCAATGTCATCTGCTGGTGTTGGTCCATTGTGTTTTTTGAAAACCAACGTCACTGCACCCGTTTACCAATACATTTTGGAGCACTTCATGCTTCCTTCTGCTGTCCAGCTTTTTAAAGATGCTGATTTCATTTTCCAGCAGGATTTGGCATCTGCCCACACTGCCAAAAGCACCAAAAGCTGGTTAAATGACCATGGTGTTGGTGTGCTTGACTGGCCAGCAAACTCACCAGACCTGAACCCCATAGAGAATCTATGGGGTATTGTCAAGAGGAAAATGAGAAACAAGAGACCAAACAAATGCAGATGAGCTGAAGGCAGCACATATAACAGCACAAAATAATAAAACACATATAACAGCACAAAATAATAAAAAAGGCAGATCATAACCCTGGTTTACTTTTATATAATTAATGTTGGTACTCAAGTCCCTAAATAAATTCAGACAAGAACTACAAGTGGAGTTCCAGTTCATAGGAACCAAACGCAGTGTTCACAGCTCCCTAAGTGCCTGTTGACAAAATCACTATGCTAAAGGGTACTTCCAATTTTATGCTAAAGTGTACTTCTTTTTCACAAGGGATAAGGTATATTGTTCCTCTATGCCATCTACTGTGCCCTTCAGAAGATAAATACTCCTTACTATTGTGAAGTCCACTTTGCAAGGTGCTGTTGAAATAATTGAAACATATCGTTATTGTCTAAATGTTTTCACCTCTGTTCACACACGGTTCCCCATATCTGCTGGCTGCCCGTCCTGTTCAGCCACTGAACTCTCCTTTCAAACCGACGCACAGCATCCATGAGTCGCTTCTGAATGCCACACATAAAAGACAAAATAAAGTGAAAAATAGAAAATGTCACAGATTCTAGACTGATGGAGAAACACGTCAATTTAAGTGCAACTTTGTATTGAATAGCACACATGTCCTTACTTTCTAACAGATTGAATGGAAATGGGAGATGTGACAGCTTTCAGTTAGGTAATTCAGCAATGTTGAGTGTTCAGGTTTAAAGACTTATTGAGAGCAGCCTGGTGGCTAATGCAGTCTTCAAGTAGTGATTGAAGGCATGAATGACTTCATGAGTGAAAATGTGTTTCGTTTAGTGCTGACATTGTAAAGGACGTGTCCACATCAAATACAATGGAAAGAAACTCTCTACTAGAATGAAATGAATAGCTGAGAAATCTTCAGTTCTGTATATCAGTATAAAAGCCCAAACATGACATGCTGAAGAAAATAAATATATATTGTCAACACAACTCAAGTGAATTCACTTCCATAACTTATTATTTTAGTGGACACTTATCAATTTGTTCCATCATTTTAGCTAAATTGTGGCCGCATTATAGTAATTTATTGTAGCCACAATTGAACTAAAACAATGTAACAAATTAATTCAATGTGTCAACAAATGAGGATAAGATTTGTTTCCCTGCATGTCATGTGTCAGGCTCCATATTTTAGTAATATTTGTTATACATGAAACGTATCAGCTAATGATTGACAGTTTGTTCAGAAGTAGGAGTTAACCTGGTGCACTTGAAGGTGGAGGTTAGCAAAACGGCTAACATTATTTAAAATTCTTGTAGGATTGCAGCTGGTTTTACATGGTTTCTAGTTGGTCTTAGAATGGTATATGGAGTTTTTGGTTTATAAAATGTACCTGGTACTTTTGCACTGATGGAAGATCGACATGCAAATTCTTCACTGTCCCATCATGCCACTCAAACCGTACCATGACCCGCTGCAGACAAACACAGTGAGTTAGTTCAGTAAGTCTGCTGTACAGGTGAACAGATGGGCTTCAAACTGGATTCGTAAATGCAGCAGGACATGTTCATCACCTCATGAACTGTAGAGGAAACAGTCTTTCCCAAGATTGGCACAAACGTCTCTTGTGGAGAATAGGCATTACGAGCCAGCAGCTGATACAGATCCAGCTTCTGAGCTGCATAAACACAACTGTTAGCCAAGACTAACAACTCTGATCAAGGAGACTTGCCCAGCATATACACCGGCAAATAAACTGACACGTGTAAATATGTTTGTAAGATTTACAGATTGTGTTTTTAGGTAATATTCTAGAAAATGTAAACCATCTTAAAATTAATTTGAGATTTAAAGTCAATATTAAACAGCAACTGATCATATTTATTTTCTTAAATTCCCAAGGATAAAAAAAAAGTCTTGCTACATTGATTTTTCCCTTTGTTGAGTGTCCGGTTTCATTCAGAAATATGCCATATGCGTCATGCGTTTGTAACATTACAGAGGTGAACTGGGTTGTAAATACTATTTAATGTTGAAACTGAAAAGTGAACCCAACAGACATTCCTCTATCAGAGTTTGAAAAGGCACCGCATGGCAGATACCCTTCAGGCCGTGGGTTTCCAGCCATTCACTGGAGGCGGTTGGTATCGGGCCTGTGGGTTGGATGCACAATGGAGCACTGAGAGCAGAACTTACAGGACTGAAGTCAGAAAGAGTCAGACTGTCCAAACCTGGGGAGATCTGTGAAGGTACAAATGAGAACTGAAAGTGAAAAGGTGAAAGTTTCCAGCTCTTATGACTGTATCTTAGGAGAAACTGGTAGAAAACACATCATTTCACAAGAATAAAGTGCTGTGGCACTATCATGTTTTATAGACATGTACCAAAGCAATCCCAAGTATTATATATGTTAATATTCTACATGAATGCACCATTAATACTGACCCTTGGAAAAGGAAGTACATTTTAGTATACTATTAAAAATAGTAAAAATAGACTTGAAGAGGAAATGATTTCAATACTTAAGTGTGAACTGAATATAAAATCTTTTGACACCTAACTGTATGTTAATTTCAATTACAAGAAAATGCATTATAGTTACAATTTATATTAAATGTAATTAGATGAACTTAAGAGTGCTTTTTGACCCACCTCAGAGGACTTAATTACATTTTTATATGTAATTGAATACCTCTATTGTCATTGAAATATGGTTAAAGTGTGCTGATGAATGTACTGATAAGTACTATACTTATTATGGTAACTAAAATATACTTTAAAGTCATTTTAAACTTGTACATCATGCATTTGATATATGTATGTAAGACACTTTTGTAATAATTACTTTAAATACACTACCAAATAACTAACACACTACAGTAATTATAATCAAGTGCTATACAAGTATGTCAGTTAACACATCAACATACGTGTACTTCTTTAAAACACAGAGCATGATAATTAAAATATACTGATTTAAAATGTACTTTAAAGGTTTAATATGACACTAGTTCAATGCACTATTAAGGGTCATTCATGGTATGTATCACCACTGTATTCAAATCTCCCTCGATACTAACACAGCACTTTTCTGTGATTGTCTACAGAAGTATTTTAGTGTAACTGTTTGCAGGATCACCTCTGACTCAACAGTGACAGCTGTGTCTCCCAGTCGACCCTGACGCATGTTCTGAATTTGGGTAAGAACATTGCGAGCTGCTTTAATCTCCGTCCACAGCAGATCTATGTCTGTACTGCTGTCTACTACACCCTGTAGAAAAAATAGAAAAAGTGGTCTCAAAAAGTGAATACTGATGGCACACAAAATCTCTGAAGGTCATTCGAAAAATCAATGCAATTAACATCTGCAATCAAAAACTGCAGGAGCTTTTGTAACTTCACTTGTCTTCAACATTTTTGCCCAGCTATTTTTAATCAACAATGTTTTGGTGCTTTTTTAAGGCCAATTTACACCACATAGATACATGCCGACAAACATGTGCAGTGTGAAGTGGCCTTTAGTGAATGTATGAAAGTCATATGATTTGTCGTTACTCTAAATAACATTTTATACTTGATCCAACTTCATAAATTTATGACAAACTGTCTTGTCATTGAGCTGAAGTAAAATATTTAGTTAATTGGAAGCAAAGCTAAGGTTTATTGGTGAAATTTTAATTATTTGTATCAAATCAAATGACAATTTGCATTCTGTGAAAACCATATGAGCACTGACACCAACGAAGTTTGGTTTGAGAATTGTTCCCAGCATGCTTTGCTTGGGAATTAATGAGGAGAGTAAAAAATATGAAATAAATTGTCATTTTATGTGTTTTTGAGAAAGATGAGAAAAGCGACTTGCTAGTGTTTAATGTTCAATTATGTTGCAATTAATAGATCCATTTAAATTACACTGGATTGCTTTGTGAAGACGAGTGGAGCATTGTGGACTGGTAAAGCATGTTATTACAGTTCTGCTGGAAAAGCGTTTAACACTTAGCATTTAGTTTATACTAAATGCTATGTTTATACTATTTAATATGTACCATTTCTAGGTAACTTAGCTACTTAGTACAGTTCTATGATTCAGTTATAAGACAACAAAGTGTACAATATTTAATTGATCCTGTCAGTTGTACACATTTTGAGGGTACTTATTGTGTCACTTTTTCAGCGTGCTTAATATGTACAATTTAGATTTGTATTTATCTGGATATTTCAAGCTTCAGTACCTTCATAAAGACACTATGAAACTAATCCAAATTAATTGAGCGGGTTATTGCAAGTCTTCGGAAGATGGACACTGGTTTTATATGACGAACAGATGTAAGGCTTTTATTTACATATGAACTTTGAACAACACACACACATAGAGCACATCTAACATGGTAAATGGCAGTGTAGCCGTATTTGCTTGTCCTGGTTGGACAAACCTCACTGGTTTCAGACGTCAAGCTCGATTGAGCTCGTTGTGTCCCTTCAGAAGACTTGATTCTTATGCATTGCTTTACGACATTTTTATAAACCTTCTGAAGCTTGAACTTTCAATGAAAGGACACTAAAATGTGTTTTTCAAAGATGAACGAAAGATCATTTTGAAATATGTTTTTTATTTTGGGGTGAACTATCTCTTTAAGAATGAACATGATCCACTTTTTTTATCCATGATGCATTTTTTTTAAATAAAGCTTTGCTTGAAAAGTGTGTTTGACAAAATAAATGTCACTTTCAAATGTCAAATTCATATATTTTAAGTGGTTAGGCTTAAGTCCAAAACCTTTTGGCACCACTGTATGTAACCAGTTTTTTTTTACAGATTACCATTGCAGCAGAAAACAGATGATATCTCCCCCCGGAAGTTGCTGCCATTTGCTTCACAGTCTCCTATGACAGGACACATCAATCAGTGACAATAATGAAAAACATCTCACTACATATTACATAAACACCAGTCTTTGATACTCACAATAGCGTCCGGACTGCTGCAGTTGTAGGCGACCGCATGAACAGGGGTTCGGTTTTGATTTAAAAAATCACATATAATGTCTACTGTCTGATCAGCGCTGAAAATAAAAACAAATAGTTATCAAATAATCATTATATAAGGTTCCAATGATAATTTAGCATCAGTAACACAAACAGAGTGCAAACAGTTGACCACAAATTTTCCTTGGTTCCAAAGTATTTTTCCCATTCATTTTCTCCATCAACTTCATGAGTCAAGACCCAAATTAAGCCTTTGCATTACAACTTTTGTTTTGAAGAAGAAAACAGCTGAACGAGAGTGCAAAGAAACTACATTATATGATTTACAATGTTTCATGGGAGTGTGCGGTTGGGCTATTTATATCCCCAAATTGCACTGACTTTTGTCTTTTAGAGACAAATATAGCAACCGCTTAACAACCTCACAGTTGATGGTGGATCTGTCTTGAAACTGTACATGCTATCATGTAAAATGTATTTCTCTATGGAGAAAATGAGAAGGATTCTACTTGCTCTTGCGCTCTATTATACTGGCAGAGGAAATATGCCTAGGCTGCCATCACTATCTCCTAAGACATTACCAATTATAGCACTCAAACTATTTAAGGAAAATTGACTGCAAATATGTCTAAAGGCGGCCGCAAAAGTGAAGGAAATGAAATGTCTGCAGGCTCGAGTTAAGTTAAGAAACTGTGATTCATCTCACCGAGAGCCGAGGATGATGAGTAGTGTGTCCAGCTCTGAGTGGGTCAGTGCCCTCTGTAGCGCCTGCAGAAGATCACAGCCTCCAGCCGCCCGGAGCTGCGTGACCCATGCACAGCACTCCCTGAGCCTGAGACAGCATGCGTTCACTCACAACAGTTTCCTGATGCAGACTTTCAGCAAACTCATTCATGTTTCATTACATGTAGCATAACTGTAGCTTTAATCCAAAAACCAGTGAGCTGCTTTCATAGGCATCATCATAAACAAGCTCCAGACATGAAGACCGTTTCAAAAGGTACTGAAGTGTCCAATAGTGACGTCGTTATTTGCGGCATTTACAAACATCAACAAACAGTGAATGGAGGACACTGTGATCGGAGCTGTTTTTGTTGTATGTCGTAGGATTCGTAATAACAAAGATGGAATGTAAACACACACAATTTACGATTTACAAAAATCTGACTAAATCTCCTATGACAAGTTTCAGTATTACATATCAACGAGGCTGAGATTAGAACACAACGCTGCAGAAAACAGGTAAATGCCATTATCGCTGTTTTCCATGTTCGTGAGTAAATATTTTTACAAGGCTTTTTAAAAATTCCGACTAGACTGTGTTTCGTAGGCATTTGGCCAATCAGCATCCACTTAAGTCACTGATAGTTCCTATAGAACTGTTTTAGACCCTACTCTGAAGTAGGACACAATTTAGTTCCCCTAAACGGAGTTCCTAGAACTAACATGTACCTTTAAGGTACCAATATGGACCCTTTAGATGCAAAGCACCTATTTAAAAGGTACCGCCCCAGTGACAGCTTTTGTACCTATAGATAGCCTACTATAGTTTCACTTTAGCTTAGCAACATGCATATGTCAAGTCTATTGAAACAATTGTAAGTTCAGTCCCTCTTTGTGTGAGCTGCTGCCCATACAGACTCTTCCAAATGAGTCACATCTGAGGCTCTGTTTCAGTTAGGACAGCTGCCTATGAGCGACTCATTTCATCACCATGCTTCAAATGCAAATGTCTTAATGAATAATTCATTTTGAATGATGGGAGGCCAAAAACATTGTTTTAAGTGTGCGTTAGAAACATGGCCTTTATCCCTCTCTCATTATCTCATCTCCCCATTTCACTCGCGTCCTTTCATCCTCTCCTCTTCTCTCTAGTGATTTCTTGGCATCTAATACAAGTACAAACTGTCCTCACATGTGCCCGCTCATCCCTCAAGACAAACCGAAAATAAAACAAGCAGTCTCTCTAAACAGACGCTAAGCATACTGATGAAAATAATGGCCCGGCAGAGCCGTTTCTGCAAGCCAAAGTATTATATGACCACTACCCGTATGAATTATGAAAATAACAGTGCACATAATCAATTAGCTATCTACAAAAAGTTTGTTTGATTGAATAGTGGAGAGCAAATGAGAAGTGTGCTGTGGAAATTGGAAAATCAACATCACCCACCTTAGTAGACAGGTATCTTGTGGTTTGTCCCAAAGGCTGCTGACTTCTGAACTGAAGGACAGAAGATGCAGCTGTTTCTTGAAGCGCAGTTGCTCGTCAATGAGAGTCTTTGATGGTGAAAGTAAAAAGAAACCACAAAATGAGCAGTGTAATTGATTAAATGAGTAAAACAAAGCATGCAGTTGAAGCATTGACTCATTTGGGATCCTACTAAGAGCTCTCGCTGTAGATCTGCTAGTCTCTCTGTAGAGCAGTTCAAATCAGACGTGTCAACAAGCACTCCAACACGGGACCCGTTCACCACCCCAAACACCTGACGGATCAAACCAAACCAACACAGGACGGCAAAGTTCTGCTTAAACATCTGTTTAAACCAGATTCACTGAGTGAAGATCTCAGAGATTCAATTTACCTTCCTGTTTCCTTGACTGAGCCACCTAATTTGATCATGGTACATCTCAATGGCGCTGCGAAAAACACCTCAATTAAAAATGTATTGTTTGTTATTATATTAAAATGAAAAGCAAAACATGTACATGTGCATTCAGTAGCACTGAGAACAATAAAGCATCATCATGGTGACTGTGCAGTAGAGGAGATGATGCTCACATGTAAAGCTGTTCCTCAAAGTCAGCCAGTGACTCACTGCTAATGTGCATTTGTTTGTTTATACCGTCTCCTCTCTCAGATCTGACACACACACACAGAGAGAGAGAGAGAGAGAGAGAGAGAGGGGGGAGGGAGGAGAGAGAGAGGGGGGAGGGAGGAGAGAGAGAGGGAGGGAGGGAGGGAGAGAGAGAGAGGGGGAGGGAGAGGAGAGAGAGAGGAGAGAGAGAGAGAGAGAGAGAGAGAGGGAGGAGGGAGAGAGAGAGGGGAGGGAGGAGAGAGAGAGAGAGAGGGAGGAGAGAGGAGAGAGAGAGAGAGGGAGGGAGGGAGAGAGAGAGAGAGAGAGGAGAGAGAGAGAGAGAGAGAGGGGAGGGAGGGAGAGAGAGAGAGGGAGGGAGGAGAGAGAGAGAGAGAGGGGGAGGGAGAGAGAGAGAGAGAGAGAGAGAGAGAGAGAGAGAGAGAGAGAGGGAGGAGGGAGGGAGAGAGAGAGAGAGAGGGAGGAGAGAGGGAGAGAGAGAGAGAGAGAGAGAGAGAGAGAGAGAGAGGGGGAGGGAGGGAGAGAGAGAGGAGAGAGAGAGAGAGAGAGAGAGAGAGAGAGAGAGAGAGCACAATTTACAGTCTGGTACTAGTGGCAAAAATATATATTTTTTAAATATATTGGAATTTCTATTGAATTTGTATGTCATATATTTCAATAGTTGTGTTAAACATTTGTAATTAATATTTAGTACATTTTAAATATAGTCAAAATAAATCTAATATTATCAAATAACACACTACAGTTAAAATGACCTTACATATGCTTTAATTACTTAGTGTCAGTCAACATTAAAATAAGGGTATTTCTTTAAAGCACGACAAAAGATGATTAAAACGATGTTTTAAAATGTACTTTTTGAATAAAACGTTTAACTTTTTTTGAAGTTACAAAGTGTTTTTTTTATAAAGGTGTTAGTGTGTTCTCTCTATGTACAATTAATTTCATTAATATTATATTATGCCCAACGACAGTAAAAAAACAAATCTTTTAAGATTAGAAGTACACTGCAAGAGCACATTCAAAACAATTAAGCACACTTATTTTTCATAAGGCTGTGTTTTTCTTACTGTAACAGAAGCCACACAATAATACCTTAAACACAATTCTCTATTAAATAATGGTAGGTTTACTATCTGTATTAGTTGTGTGTATTAAATCTAAAAGCATGGTTTATAATTTCATAAAAACAATATGTTGAGCTTGCATTTCTTTCTTTCTTTCGTTCTCTGTCTCTCTTTCTTTCTTTTTTTTGAGAACAGCAGGTGATGATTATAAATCCACCACCTGGTTTCTAAGACCCAAACTAATTCACATGCTTTGAAACAACATTCTGAACAGATATTGTGAGGGGAGTTTGTTGTTAAAGACAAAAACGGTGCCAAACAAATCTGTAATCAGTTCATTTACAGCTTTGTTAGTTATAATGGGAGCATTCTAGATTGAGCCACATCGAGTGTCAGGACTGAAGTCAAACAGCACAGGATGCAATGAGTCTATTATTCTGTAAACTTACACATTAGCAGTGGTGCAGAGTGACAGGAGGTGAGAGAGAGACAGTCCACAGCTCTCCAGACCGCTCGGCTCCAGCAAGCACTTATAAACATCAGTGTGATCCATCCGCTTCTGCACGTGCTCAATATTAATGATGATTCACAGGTCAATGATCACAACAAAAACAGAGGATTTGAACGATGGAAGATGAAAGATGTAAATGAGTTTCTTCATCAGAGCAGATCTGGAGAAATTTAGCAGAGTGGATCCTCTGCAGTGAATGGGTGCCGTCAGAACGAGAGTCTAAATCAACATGCAGCTTTTCACTTCACAAGACATTAACTGATGGACTGGAGTGGTGTGGGTTACTTGTGGATTATTGTGATGTTTTTATCAGCTGTTTGAGCTCTCATTCTCACGGCACCCATTCACTGCAGAGGATTCATTGGTGAGCAAGTGATTCAATCCTGAATTTCTCCCAATCTGTTCTGATGGAAAAACTAAGTCAACAACATACTGAATGCCCTGAAGGTGGGTACATTTCAAAGAGTTATCATTTAGGAATAAACTATTCCTTAAAATGTGACACTATCATTATTATTTAACTGCATGAATACATTTAGGTGAACAGGTGGTAATGAAGTACATTACATTTTCTCTGAAGACTGGTGGGATTTCCATGGAGGACTGATCTCTCACAAAGCCAGACTCCAGCCGACAGACCATTAAAATAAGATATGAACGGAAAAGAAAGGGCTCTTTATAATCTAGCACAGATGAATTCAGAAACAGACTGAAACTGTTGTATAATTTTACCACTTGACAGGTCCTGTCTTCTGCTCTATATGAGATCTTCCAGGTGCTGCAGGTTCTCTGAGTGCTATGAGATAACAGTGTATTGTGATGAACAATGAATACATCTTGCTGGATTGATTTCTTCATACTGCAATCACTCTTCTACTATAAGTGAAATGTATTGTTATTACCAGAAGGTTTGTGCCTGACCTGACCCATACAAACAACGTTTGTTACTGACTGTGACAGTCATGTTAATCCAGTTGTAATTTCCACAAGAGTGAAAAAGTTTGCCTGAAATTATCATATGAATGTATCTCAGTACTTAAAAATCCCCTAATGAGACCTAATTCAATGTTTCTTAAGCAGCAAATCAGCATTTTAGACTGGTTTCTGAAGGATCATGTGACACTAAAAATTCAACAAAATATATCCCGATAGAAAACAGCTATTTTAAAATCGTAGTAATGTTTAACAATATTGCTATTTTTACTGTATTTCTGAACAAACAAATGCAGCCTCGGTGAGCATAAGAGACTTCTTTCAAAAACATTCAGCCAAGACAATCTTACCTTTATATACAATGTATAGGCCATGTTTGCTGAAGCGCTTCTAGCTGTGACGTTATATATTATTATTGTGTAGTCTTCAGCTCATGTATCCTTATTTCATTTTAATGTAACGAAAGAAAGAAAAGGAGAACGAGAGAACGAGTCTGAACGGAGTAGAAGCGACCTATGCTGTTTTGCAGGACACAACGGTTACCATGGTGAAGTGTTGCAAGGTTCTGAATGTTTACCTTCACAGACTCCGAGCGCTGGTTTGTTCAGTACATCTATCATCTCTCGCAGGAATCAGTACATGTCCTTGTTGGGTTCAAACTCAATAGTGACTGACAGTTGCGCTGTGTTAGGCGTCTCCATAGCAGCGACTCAGCCATTCAACACGAGAGCAGCTCATGTTTACATTATGTAAAACATTTTCATAATCGGCGCTACTTGCTAAATATCCGTGTAATAATTGCTCAGACTTGAGGGTTTGAATAAACGCTGCTCACTGAACTTCATTGAGAACAGGTGTGCTGTGCATTTGATGAAACATCTTGAATATATGTCGCATGGAAGATATAAACGCTTTTTATAGAATATTTTGCATATAAACGATTTTTGTTACAAACACAATTTATCTCTATCTATCTAGCTTTTTTCCATTGTCAGTTAATTTTCAGTTGAATTATTATAGAACACAAAGCTGGGTTTACTGGATTACTCACAAAATGTAATCTGTTATTGATTCCAAAAATTGTAGATAGTTACGTAATCCATTACATTACACATTTTAGGTAATATAATCAGACTACTGTTTGATCTAAGTTGTATATCACATTGATTTAAATAGGATAATCTTGCACCATATCAATATTAAATGTAATGAAAAAGAAAGTATATTCTATTCATTGTTCTTGACAACACAAAGTGCATTACATATTACACTACATTATTAAGGTTTCCTAAACTGGGGTTCATAAAGGAAGTGCAGGGGGATTGTGTGTTTTCCGAAAAGCAAATAATTAAATCATAAAATAAATAATTTTGAAATAACATCAATTGAAATAAAACACTTACCAAAAAGTTTATATTTGATTTGTATATGTGCGTTCCATATGACTATTATCCAACATCCGAGAACCGTGAACATGCACATTGGACCAAATATTACAATATTATACAATAATACAAATTATATTATATTATTAAAACATTTATTTTCAAATCTCAGGGGTACGTCAAGTAAATATATAGGATGTATATTATTATATTAGGTTCAGCTGACAAAAAAAATAGGGAATCCCTGCATGTAAATGAGAAATAATGTTAATTTGTGCATTTTAATGTGTTTGAAAGACCAAAAGCCTTCCAAAGACATACATGATTAAATAACCCTCGGAGTGATAATTCAAACAAAAAATAACATTTATCAGTAGTTGGTGTAATGTTGAAAAGCCAAGAAAACACTTCTTACAACTGATTTGATTTTTATGAATCCAGTGGTCAAATGTTACGAGTCCTCTCAGTTTTCTGTGTAATTAATTCCCACCGGACTAGTGACTGATCTCGGTGTGAATGACCACGAAACTGAATGGGTATTAACAGTAGGCCATTTTAGAAAGTACAATTTAATAGATGAAAAAGAGGAATTAGGAAGAGTAAAATTATGAATACTTTATTGGTATTGATTCGGAGTATTTAAAATGTAACACTCCAATCACAAATGCTTATGTTTTAATAAGATTAAATTTAATCCAGATTAAATCATGTTATCAGTTACTACCCAGCTCTGATAGAACATTATGTTAAAATAAATGAGTGAAACTAAAAATAAATGAAAACTAAACTAAATTAAAATGAGAAAAATTGGCTTGGCAACTAGCTCAAACAAATTATTATTATTAAAGCTAATGCATTTTATTTGAAGTAGTGATCTCAAAACACATTAGGAGGCGTCTTCCAATAACAATGAAAAAAAAACGTCATTATTCCAAACTTTTAAACTCATCGCAAAACATTGTTTAAAAGGAAGTGGTGGTACGATGGATGCTCTACATTTAAAGGCCCTGTAAGTGACACCAGCAACTTCTGCTCGAGTTAATTAGACCGCTCTTCTTCAAGCACATGGCCTCTTTCCGAAACCCGCCTTCAGGACCTGTCAGCCAACCCAATGTGAGGACATGTGCAAAAGCTACAGAACCCTTTAACATTACATTTCACTGAGTTAAACTTGTAAAGGCTCCAAATATGACACTAGGATTTTTAATTAAATGTCAAATACTGAAAAAAATGCTTCACGAGCAAAGGCAGTCTGGTGAGTGAATTCATCTTTAGCTCAAACAGGGAGGCATGCCTGATGTTTCGAACATTGCAAATTTAACTAGTAGTTGCTAGGCAACCATGCTTCCAAAAATTACTCCAAACTCAATTAGCTACAGACGCAAACATGCAAAGTATGGTGAATTTTAACCATTGGGATAGAAAGTAGAGCAATCGTTGCAACCGGACTCCTAATAAAGTAAAGCTCAGTGGAACTCCAGCAGTTCGCCTTCTTTAATGCCTTTTATTGTATACAGTGAGATACTGAAACAAAGAGAAGCAGAGAAAACAGTTGTCTTGCCAGTAATACGGATCTGGTAACAGTAACGGTGCACGAGGACTGCTAACATCCTTTGATAGATAATACTGTTCCTCATACATTTGTTTCCTTCCCTTTTAAATAATAGCTTTTCATTACCCTATATGCACTTTTTTTTCCATTTTATGATGGGTTTCCAAAAATATCCAAAGCAGAAGCAGTCTTTAGCACGGAAGTCGTCCACCACGGGCCGCCGTCGTTCTCACAGTTCACATTAATTTAGGTCCCAGTGCGATACGAAGAGACATCTTTTGCCAAAAGCAGTTGTACACATCTTGCCTGAATGCAGGAGGGAATTTCGTATAAACATTTATATCAATTCTTCGATCAAGAGTGTATGTTGTTACCCCACATATTTACGAGAATCATCTAAAATTTGAATAAATATTTTATCTTATCGCCATCACTATAATGAATATGAACCCTTCCAAGGAAAAGTGCAGTCTTTCAAAGCATTAATGAAATTAATTTAGTAAATAATGTAAAGGCGACTGTGAGTATGACCTTTCTTAAATGAAGTGAACAAAAAAGCACATTCAAATAAAACAGAACACACACTTTGAGAAGATTCATGAAATAATAATAATAAAAAAACAGCTTGTGGGCAAAATGTAACCTTCACGTCACACACATCCATCATAAACAAACACTTCTGGTTTTGTTCCACTCTCACAAAGTACATTTGCTTTCCAAACAAACAGGGAACCCTTTAAAAACAGAGCTGACATAACACGCACGCATTCTTGAGCTCCTTTTATTCAGTGTCAGATAAATAATTTGCCATGATCACAGCATTTGAATGAAAGGTCCGTGATCAAGGCAGAACATAAGTTACAGGGCACATATTTTGCCATGGTGAGGGAAAAATCATTCTGAATCGCAAAATACTGAGGTAAGGAGTTCCTTTTTGTACATCTGTAGTGCTTCACCTACTGAAATGGCTATACCGCACAGTGCTCTCTAAAACCCAACTCATGCCCGTCGCATTCATACAACAAAAAACATGTTTATGGCACATTAGCAAATCAAACCAAACAAGTAAAGGGTTCTGCAAACCCAGAGATCAAACAAGAAGAGATGAGCAGGTGTAAAGTCAAAAGCACAAACACATGCCTGTGACTGAACCGAACTCAAGTTGAGCTCAGGCGGGAGTTTATTTTGGTATGTCAGATTCAGAGACGCGTTTGTCAATATCTTAGTGTGTAACAGTGAGGCACAGCCTTGCAGGGTCCTGACCAGCAGTCCTGGAGCATTCGCCTCATGTGTGTGAGCAAAAATGTTCTTAATACTGTTCACTTTTGCCTTTTCCCTCTTTTGTAACAGTGGAGTGTCCCGCCCAGCTCTCTGGCCGCTAGACAGAACGTGGTGAGCCTCTCTTGTTGGACCGAGCACCTGGTCCATTATATCAGTGCCCGCATTCTCCACCAGTTTCTTGTTTTTCCCCTCCACAAAAGTAGGGGGCGCAATTGTGTGAAACGCTGCAAATCTTAACTGCACAGAGGATAACGGAACATTATTCCAAAGTAAAGTAGTACTGGAAGCAGCTGCTGTGGATGCGCTCCTTTCCGGACGGGCCTGTGTGAACTTCAACGCCCCCCGATCCTTTGGGTTGAAACTCAAAGGTGCAACAAAGACAGCAGGGGTTTAACGAAGCACAGGTTGGGCAGAGGGGAGCACTCGTATCTAGTGCGTGCAGTAATCGTCTGTTTAGTTTTGCAGATTAATGAGTTATTAGAATATACCACCACTCCCTGTCGTAGGCCCTTCTCGAGGAGTGCCGATTCTTTCCGTTTCACTTTGAACACCCCAGCTGTCCCCGCTGGGAACGTCCCCTCAGCCAGGAAGGCAGACTTTTCCCGCAAACAGGAGCCCTACTATTGTGAAGAAGATGGAGAGCACGAACAGTACATAAGAGGAGCCCACCACTGTGTTGTTGGGTAATTTGTACGGTTGTCCCCCTACTTCATTGATGTAGAATCCTATTGGGAATATGAGGGCGGCCATACAAAACAAGATCACTGTAAAAGAGGAAACAAAAGGTGTTATTAAATAGGTGATACAGGAATTTACATACAACAATGAGGAAAAAAACAAGGTTGTTTTTGAAAAAAAAACAAACAACAATTACAGGGTTGAGCTAATAATGGCATAAATATTCATTTAAACACATAAGAATAGAACCATAGAATAAGTAAATTTTCTACCAATATGTACATTTTTTGACCAACAGGGGGCTCCAAATTCCTCAGGGCGTGTTTACAAGCTCATTGTAATTTTGATAGGCCAAAGCAGTAGGTTAGGTCTGGCCAACATATGGATTACTCACCAAGTATCTCACCCTCATAATATATGCATCATCACTTGACTTCATCTTAAAAAACAAACAAACAAAGAAAAAAACCTTTGCTTTCTTTCCTTGACCTCTCCCTGTCTAGCTAGTATTTATGCTGAACAATGTGTGAAACTTTGTATTGCAAGCACTTCCTGTGTCTATTTGCCTCTTTATAATGAATCGCTTATTGTATTCCTCAACTGTAAGTCGCTTTGGATAAAAGCGTCAGCTAAATGAATAAATGTAAATGTATTCACCATGATTTTAGTCCAAGTATAAAATTATGGGAGATGGTGAATAGCAATGATTTTGCATGGTTTACATTTAGCCATCAAGTTTCCTGAAGACTCAATCCTTCAATGTTCCTTCCTTGTTTCATGAATTGCAAGTATAAGTACATTATGAACGACGTTAAGAGTCCAATTTAAAGTTTAGTAGCAAAAATTTTAAGTTGGTATGTTTGGTATATTTTTAATCATTACCATGAATCAGTTCAAACTGGCAACTTAAATTAATTAATTATTTATTATTAAAATACAGCATTTGTTGAAAATACATATCAATTTGGAGCAAATGCATGAATACTGAATATCATTATATGCAGATATAGAATCCAATGTTGCAGAGTAACTAGTTACAAGTAACGGAGTCACAATTTAATTACAAAATAAATGCAACTCTAAACTGTTAATTAATGTGTAATTAAAATTACAGTTACTTATGAAAATGTTAACGCTTACAAAGGGGGTTACATCTGAATGTTTTCTGTAAAAATGTAGTATATGTTGAATAGTATTATTTTGTTGCTTTTACCGTTTTTGATGTGTAAGATACCGCCATTTAAAAGCAGTTTAAACTAAAGTAATACTATTCTGATTCTTTTGATTGGTTCTCCTCTTTGAATTAGCAGTGCACCACGTCTGCCAATTACATCCATCCACATTGTCGCTGAAAGCTTTAGGATACAACCTGTCTGAGAGTTGCCACCATGGCGAGTGATAAAAATGTGTTCCAGTGCTTTTAAAGGGCGTTTCAGTGCTGTGCTTTAAAATGAAATTCTTCGAATCTTAATTAAAGGGATGAAGGATTTTGAAAGTCTTGAGAGTAATCAGTGTTGAGTCCTACTGTACGGTTAACACTATGTGGTTTAAATTTAAAATTAGGGCTGCATGATAAATCTAAATGAATTTAGGCAGATTAGGCAGAAGCTGCGATTGTCATGCGTATCTTTAAGTGAAGCACAGTTCTGTGACCAGCAGTAAATCTGCAATTTTTTAGCATAGCTTGTCAGAGAACTACAGCTCTGTGTAGTAAATGCCGCTCCATCTGAAAGCAGGTGATGGACATTTACTACTAATCACAGAACTGGTTTACTGATAAGATGCGCATAACCAATTGCATTCGAATAATCATGCAGCCCTAAAAAAAAAGTGAAAACATTTGTTAGAAATTGTGAAAAAATTATCAAATGTTCTCAGTTACATTACTTTATTAAAGTAAATGAAACGGCTACACTTCTCATCACATTTTAAATAAGGTAACTTGTAACTGGTAACCTATTACATTTCCAAAGCAACCTTCCCAACACTGATAGAATAACTTCCTGTGTTTCTGGAAGATGGTTGATTACTTTAATAGTAGATTAACAGAAGTCCATTTAAAGGTGCAGTATGTAATATTGACAGCTAGTGGATGAAATAGGTACTGCAGTCCAAATTCAAAATATCGAGAGTTGTTTCTTTCGCCCTTTCCTCCTCAGACTCGATGCTTATGCAGGTTGCCAGATTGAGGACACGCGACAGTAACAAGCACAAATTACATTGGAAGCTGTCAAGCCTTGATGAGATTATTTATCAGTGTTTTAATATGCATCTGGTCATAACGCTGTATTGATGGATGCCAAGGCTTTTTAGGTTGGGTAGAACCTGCAAACTTTGACTTCCATGGTGTGGTTTCTATTAACTAGCAACCCGGGGTGTCAAAATACAACTGGGTAAACTTGCAGTGAAATGTTTTTTTTTATATCTGCAAACAAGTAGTATTTTTATGGTTTATTATGATAAAAAAATGACAGCACCTTTGATTTATGTTCAGTTCGATCTGAAGATTCTCAAACCCCATTTTTAGCCCAAATATGTAGGAGGACCTGTACAATTTTCAACAAAATCCTCAGACAAAAATCTAGTCAGGCGTAACACCACATACTAATTAGGTGTGATGCTGCAAGCCTCCAGCTGCAAGCAGTTTCTCTCTTTCCACACTAAACATGAAAGTGCTACAAGATACAATTTGGACTGCTGGTGGTGCTAGAGAATGAGAGACTGAACCCCCTCACCAAAAGTGTCACCATCAATATACCCCAGCCAAACTTTTTCGCCTACGGTTCCTCGACCTCTAAATATAAATGCCGACCAAAGGACCATGTTGACAACAGCAAACCCCTTGAATGTCTATTCTGAATCATCAAGCCTTCAAACCTATGGCCCGTTATGTTTAAAACTGACCTCCACCTGACCACAATGATAACACTCAGCACGGGTTCATGTTAGCCTGGCAGAAAGGCTTTTAGCGTTATAAAACAGACACTGCTAATAGATGCCTGAGTGCAGTCTCGGCTCAATCTGGCTGCCCATTAGCAAGATAATAGCATCTTTCAGCAGAATGCAGCACTGCAATTAAACATGACAGCCTTGAGAGAAGAGCACAGATCTGACTGAGGCTCTGCGTGTCAGCATTAAACTTCTGCCTTTGCACATTTATTGCATAAACCATTTGCCGGTCTCGGCTCTTAGATGTACACAAAGGAGAAGGTTAAGGAGATGAATGGCAACCAGGCTGCTGGACAAAAGGTCATGCCCTTGGCGCAGTGTGTAAAAAGGCACTTCCTGCTGTGGTAAATGCCAGTCTGCCGCTCTGGTCATGCTGTTAAAAAAAAGAAAAATATGTTCCATGAAAAAAGGGGTGCTTTTTTGAGCACAACAAAGAAACATATAATTGATTGGATAGAGCAGAAATAGAAACGGGCTTCGGTCCTGACACCAGAAACAATTATGTTGCTAGCAGACCTGTCTGAGAGTCTATTTCTGGATTGACAGGTACAGAAATGCATTTGGAAACCCACAATTTGGCTCTTTGCTTAATGATTCATCATAGATATAATGTATATAGTCTGGCACACAATGAACTTATAGCAGCAATGATTCTTGGAAGAGATGGATACATTTTATCCACCACCGATAACCATTTATTTTTTACATTACAGCTGATCAGTAATATAATGATTGATATGATATCAGTATTTCCCAAAAGGATATTGGGAGACTTGTGGTGGCAGGTGACGTCACATAGTAATTTGCATATTCATGACTTCATTGTGTCAAGTCTGCGTTCAGACGAGTTTTGGCACTTCAGACCTGTTCTACTCTATGAACGGTCACATACTGCAATACAACTGAATTCCCATTAAACCTGTTCACATTATATTTTCTGTTGTCATACATAAAACAAGTAAAAATGGTAAACACGACCCATTATTAGGCTATTACTTGTTAACCAGGAATTACTCTTCACTATAGTCCTTGAATCCTGATTTATAATTTGTCTGATAAAATCAATATAAATCTAACTTACACTAAAAAGTGACTATGCGGTGATTTTGGCTACAGTTTTGTCTCAATGAGCGCACTGCCTGAGTAGCAAACTATGCGCATATTAACAGATGAATTATGTTCGTATTTAAAGGTCCAAACAGTCAGTAAGCAACAGGTGCTTGGAAACGCTGTTTTGTAAATGATTTACTGACGAGTCTGCTGCGTTACGGCCAGCTGAAAACTTTGCCGCTCGCTGGTCAGAACAGACGCCGAGAAGAGCCAAACTGTGCCAGGAGTCAGACCTAGCGCTTACGGGGCAGTACTGGAGACATCTTCCAACTGAACGATAGCTAAGGTTTTTAGTCGCTAGGTATGTTAGTATGTCCCTGTTATGGAAAAAAGCCACCAGAATGTTCTGAAAGTTGCTATATATTGTGCTAAAGTCGCACTCCTGTGTGAGAGACGCAGGAGCTGATGGCAGCGGGCGGTGGATATTGTTGCGGCCCGCCACAAATAAATGAACGTATGGGAAACATTGGAGGTCGTCTGTGGGAGTGTCGACAGTTCTCGAGCACACAGAACGAGCCGTACGGGCGACGGGAGATTTTCCAATAGTTAATCGACTGCGGATGGTTTCATTATCTCGGGTGGATAATAAAAGTGTAAGAGATAATAATATTAATGAAAAGAAAAATGTGTCACCAAATATACATAGGTAAAGTCTATAAGTGGGAAACACTAGATATTATACAATAATTAATAATTTTGTGTGTATATATATATCAAATATGTATATTATTTGTTTAAAAACGTCATACCACAAAAACCTGATATATTAAAATAATAATCATCATCATCATCATCATCATCATCTTTAATAAATAAATGTAGAACTAAATGTTATATAACAAGGCAATATGTGCATTGTATAATATATATAAAATAAAAACAATCATCATATAGGTTATTGGCTGAAAAAAATATCCAACTATTGGTGGAGGGTACGATTAATTCATGCCCATGAATGATATGATATGGGAATGATATGGTATATTATTATTATTGTTTTTAATACTAATTATACACACACTAATAATTATATTCTTATTAAACCTCTAAATACACTTATTCTAACATTAAGCCAAGAAACTCAAAATTAACCGATGCTACATTAATAACCTCAGAGCATGCTATATTTTCCGAGTTATGAAGGCTGCCTCTGTTTTACTTTTTATTTAACGTCAGTGTTTTCCAGCAGTGCATTCTGGTTGAGCCACAAGCCTGAGCACACAGCAGCTAATATTTACGTCTGTCCCTGCTGACAGCCCCATATGGTGAAGCCGATGTGAGCCAGAGCCACAGCTGCGGACATGACAGCAGACGTGGAGCCTTGAGCGTAACCTGGTCAAGCTGGGCGTGGTGTGAGGGGACACAGGGGGCTTGTGTTACTCACACAAAGCTGGTCTTTCAGGTTCGGGTGGCTTGAGGCCAGTGGTGGCTTTAGCCCAGACACCTGTGTTAACCCCACCTGGAGCCCAAACACTCATGCAATGGGCTTTAAACGGATTAGAAGCAGAACTTCCAACACTGCTTGAGGAGACGCTTGTGGAATAGAAATCAACGTAAACAAATGCGAGAAATAATGTTTTTCTAATATTTGCAGGTTATTTTTATAATGCAAATTTGGACCACCAACTACATCAAATATGTATTTACTATACTGTATACTAAGACTAATAATACACTTTAAACTGTTACCTAGCACCAGGACACGCACTAAACGCTCTGTTTGCTCATGTCATTCTTTACGAATAGATTAAATGAAACAGGACAAAAATTTATCTTGACAAACGAGGGAAAACTCAAACGAACTAAAAACAAACAACTGATTGACGCCAAATTGCCGCTGATATGAAAGTCAAAGTAAAACGCGCACGGCGCTTAAAGGGTATTTAAAACCAAAGGAAAGCCAGGAAAAGAGGGAAAACTCAAATAACCGGTGTTGTCACACGTCGATTAACCGAAAATTGTATTCTTATTGTATTTTTTTTGTGGTCAAATAAATCAGTTATTTGATGTCTAAGATTCTGTCTATAATAATTGTATAATTGAAAAACATACAGTGGTATGTATAATGGCCAAAATAGTGTAATAATTTGTTGAACTCTTCAATACATTTGGGAAATATTTTTCCTCAAACGTGGGGGGAGTCTATATATAGTCTCAGTAAAATCTTATTTGTCATGGTATCTTCAGATTTGAAATATAAACACGAGACGTGACTTTCAACCCATTACTTTCTGGATTGCTCCAGGATTTATTTCATGTATTTTTACATGAAATAAAAAAAACTAAAAGAAATCAGTGTGGTACACAAATTTTTTTTCAGGGCACTTCAGTCTATAACGTTTTATCCTTTTGAGCATTATCAACTCTGGATAGTATCTCATTATCAACTCTGGATGATGGATAGTAAAGCTCAAAGGGACTTCTTTCCAAAGACACCAAAATTGTGTGTGCAGCACACTTAAGTCAGCAATTGTTATAATTTTAAGTTAGGGAGGTCATTTCCAGCTGAGAGTCCCGAAATGGGGGGTGTGCTAGCTAACAGGTTAAATAACGACATCTTATTAGCTAGTATTAGTTTTCTTGTCATCACGTTAACACAAGAAAAGATTTTAAATAATGTTACTACTTTGTTTTACTAATTGTATCTACTGTTAAATACTATGATTTTTTGTTCCTATGCAAATGATTAAAATACAAAAAAAAGCAGCTAACAAGAAAAGCTGTCAATTTAGAAATATGTTGAGTTTGAGTTATATTACAGTTAGTTATATTATATAATAAATATTAGATTTTGTAAAAAGTTTTTTTTCTCCATTCAAAATGTTAAATAACAAAAAAGGTTTCTTGTGAATTTCCTCAATATTACTTGGTCCTCAATTCCATTTAAAATTGCCATCAATTAGTTAATTAAAATTAACATTCATGAAATTACATTTTTTGATGATAAATGATGATCTGTGGTATTAGTTGGTTTGTCTCGGTTTAAAATGTTGATATTAAAAAAAAATCAAAAAAAATCGATCAGTATAACACATTTTTTGTTTTGTGGCGTTGCACTGATTTTTGGTCAGTCTTCATAATATAACGCCAATGGTTTAGGTTGTGATCCCAGCCTGCGGAGGTGTTCTAGTCAAGGAGCTGTTGCTCTTTTAAACGGCATAACTACCGCCCACACATGGCGATAGAAAAAGACAAGCGAGTCACTGAGGTTCAGAGACGGTAAGCAGAACCTGGACAATTGGGACTATTTCTTTCCTGTTACCATAGCAACCATGCCACTACGTATGCAATTCTTGGCGAAATGACTTCTTCATTCAGCAGCACCTCTCTGCATGTGCTGCCAATGCCACCCATTAGACGACGGAAAAAGACTCTTTCATAATCGCACTGTACTTGGCTACTGTGACACACTACAGTGCCGGTTATAGATTTTGGGCTTATGATTACAAAACAGAGACGACAGCCGTAATCAGGAGCTATTTATTACAAATAGCTTTTATTCAATCATACAGCTTGTTCAGGAGAGGTATGCTGTTACTTTTCTAACTTTGTGTGAGCTTTCTGATTTTTTACTTTTTTTTTTAAAGATTTCTAATCTTTTTTTAAAGACTAAGACAGCTGCCCGTGGATAAAAAATAACTATTTTTCTTAAATGTTTAATAACTTTTGAACCGCTAATCCAATCTGAATGCTTTTTGGGAGGGAGCACATTTACATAATTTGGACATTCAGAGGCTCCATAGTAAAGTGATGGCTTCATCACATTTTGTCAAAAGAAACCTATGCATTTTGTTCCTCTGAGCCAAACAGGAATGATTGTTGATGCTTAGTCCCAACCCCGTGCCCAGATTGGTTCAAACCGTCATCTATTCCACCAACAGGTTTTGGGCTTTTAAACCACCAATTAGCATGTTTCTTTGAAAATTTGACCAAGCGCAAAGTGAAAGTAAAGTGCATTGTGCGTCCATGAAAACAAAACAAAACAACACATTTACATGAGAGCGCTCTCTGACAAAGCACAGAAAAAAAACACGACAGAGCACTTTGACAAAACAAACCAAAAACAAGGATAAAACAGTGGTACATATCGGATATAGAACAGGAATTGATGTTGTTTTCGCGTCGCTAGACGCTGACCCAGAAGAATCGACTCCGACAGAGTACAGCCAGCGGATCAATCCATTTGGTTGTTATATTATGTAAATGGTTCTTATAGTGTGTAAAAATTATTTTCACAATTTGTTCTGTTGCTTTCTCTCTCATTTTGTGTGTAGTTCGTGTATCATTTGCATTGTTTGTAATTTTGTTGCACAAGACAATTTGCGCAATTGTTTTCACTACTTGCAACTTTGCTGTTCATACTCCGATTTAAAATATACTTCTTACTTTTGCTTCCGTGTTTTGTTATCATAATACATGGTTTCCATTTATTATACTCCGTTAAATGCTTTTGGACACATTTATATTGTCAATAAACTAAATAGGCCTGTTTTCCACTGAATAGCACCTATACTAATATTGTAATAAATGGCTATAACTTGCTTGGGGTATGTTATATGTAGACTAAATTTGCATTTGGGTGTTTTGCACTTCCAAACAAACTTTCTATATAAAATAATTAAAACTTCAGGAGTTTCTGTTTGAGTACACATAAAAAACACCCAATTTTTGCTTGTGTTTTTCTTACAATTCTGGAAAATGCAATCATTCATTGAGAAAACAAAAGGAAAATGAGGATTTTACATTAGCAAGACTTAAACTTCAAATTAACCTGTTTATAATGATATATGGCACTTGATGCTGACTGCTAGAATATGTCTAAAAAAACTAATACAATTACAGGCGTGACAGGTGCCCCAAAAATGGACTAGGTCTTTAAGGGTTAATTTTGCAGGCGATTATATGGTGATCAAAATGTTGTAGACCATAATGAAGGAGCAACTTGACACATCTAAATTATCACAGAGACTTGAGGTGAGATCGACTGAACAATCGGCAACTAGACTGCTGACTACGCGACAACCACATAGCAATGTGCTTCAAATTTTTTATAAAATATTAGCAAATGTATAGCAACACCCTGCCGGTGCCAACAACACCCTAATGCAATGCCTTTAAAACAACTCCGAACATCTGAGCAACACCAGACAGTCGACGGTAGAGGTGACATTACATTAAGGTGATGAATCTGCAGCACAGTTACCTATTCCTGCTTTCTCATTTACCCTCGAACGCTTGTATCCTGAGAGGAAGTTTAAACCGAAGTGTTTCTTTATAGAATACACAAAGGATGTGTAAACTAGCCTGAGGAATAGAGAAGAAATTTAATAGTGTCTCCAGTGAGCGAACACAACAGATGCTAGACACATGCTGGACAGACACACAACACCTCAGCAGCGCCATTCAAGCCCAAACCACACAGATCATCTATCTCGCTGACTGCTTGTGCGCAAGACTTTAAATTGGTCAGTGTTACATATTCCCCACAGCTGGGAACCCACACCTCATTTGAGAGGATAAAACCAATGTTTTGTCAAGCGCATGTGTAGCTCCAGATGAGAAAGTTATGTCTGTGAAATGATCTGTCAATGCACATGTTTAGCTGTTTCACAGTTTCCTGTAGAACCATTTGCAGAGACTAGGGGTCGACCGATTATCGGCGCCGATATTAAGCATTTTACCGATATCGGCCATTTTAAAAACAGATTTGCCGACAGATTTTTTTTTTTTTTTATGCAAACAAACATACTATTTACAGGTGACATTATTTATTGGTGAATAAATAATACAGGTGAAACTATTTAATGTTTAAATGCACTATTTGGCTCGATGCAGCCTGTCTGGGCTCAACACTCTGTGAGAGTGAGGCGATCTCTCAATCTCTGAGAGCAATCTCCGCCCACCGCTCATCTGTTATGTAGAGAGTCACGAGTCCGACCAATCAGCGGAAAACTGAAGGCAGTCTCACACCGAGAGCACTTGCTAACTGGAGCTGCGTCAGTGATCACGCATCAGTTGTCTCTCAAAGGTAAAACAGCAGCAGACGTTGCTGAAGTTGCAAAACACCTCAATATAACCTATGATGTCCGCGATGCGAAAATGCGGGCGGAATCGCGGAATGCAGTCATATAATGGAATTTACCGTATATAACGCGAATGTCATGGAATGTGTCAAGTTTGGATGAATTAATCAAAAGTAGGTCAATACACTTAAATCGACTCGCTATGGACTAGTATCTATAAATATTAAGCTGCAAAAACACTATTTAAATATGAATCCTGCATGTTCTGCATCTTTGTTAATGAATGACACAGACGTGCGGTTTCATTTACTGCACACACACATACTGAAGCGCACGTGACGCTCGCAGTGACTTCAGCATCTGCCGTCTCACTAAATGAGGACATAAATACATGAACAACATCCCCAGAATTGCTCGGAGAGTCACTTGATTGCATTTGACTGTTTCATTTGAGTAAAATGATCGTCATATCATATATACATAGGCTACAGAAACAAGGTCCTCATGGCAACCTGTCAAAATATAAGTTCGGTTTAGCCGAATATATTACTGTATACGTAATACAAGTACAACAATTATTACAACTTTTGTTGAGAATAATCACACTGTCCTTCATCGTTTACTTTAAGTTTTACAAAATGTTTACAGAATGCTTCTGGGTGATCTCTGTACTTATGTTATTATTAATATTACTGTTTATTTAATGTTGTTGTTATTAACAGTTTTCAGAATTAAAGACATGTTTAAAAGCATTTAAAGAACGTTTTTTTGTCAGAGCTCTTGTTATTATTAATTTTGGCATTCATTTTCATTTTTACACCAGACACGTATATCGGTTCAAAATATCGGTTATCGGTCTACTTGATCTGTAATAATCGGTATCGGCCCTGAAAAACACATATCGGTCGACCCCTAGCAGAGACTCCTGTGCCTTTGTTTGAAATAATTTAATCTCATGTTGGGCTACTATTGTGGTGTCGTCCTTTTCGGAAAAATCTACCCACGGGCCAATTATATAAACTTAACTTCTACATTAAGGGTGTATTCACAGCAGGAAAGTCCAAATTGATTTTTTTTTGTTTGGTGTGGTTTGCTTTCACACTGCCCTTTTTGTAAGTGAACCAGAAATTGTAAACGAAACCACACGTGTGCCAAGGTCATCCATTCATTGGACAGAAATTCTCAAGCAGGAAAACAGGAAGTGCAAAAACAGGCTAATCTTGGAGATCTTTCGTAGTGCAATTTTTATTCTACTGATTTGCTGTTATGAGATACTAACGCAATATGAAGAAACTTATGAGCATCAAATGAGACAATGTCATACGATGTAATTATGACTTGCCGAAAATAAAATCTATAGATATAAAATACTTAAAGGGTTAGTTAATCCAAAAATTAAAATTAGGCTGTGTTTTACTCACTTTGGAAGCATCCTAGGTGTATGTGACTTTCTTCTTTCAGACTAATCCAATCGGAGTTATATTAAAAATTATAATGGGACTAAACGGGTGTTTGCTGGATCCAGTTCGGAAGACGCGAAATAACGTGCGTGCATCTATAATAAAATGTGACTCACACATCTCCGGTGGGTGAATCAAGACCCCCTGTAGAGAATCCATACATTTTTGAAAGATAAATATCCATATTTCAAAAGTAATACTTTGTTCTCACTTCATCTAACTGTCATAAGCGGAAGGAGTCTTGTCGGATGACGTAAAATGTAGATTAGTCACAAAAACTGTATACTTTTGGTTTACGATATGGCACGTAATTACAGACAAAATGGGAAACTGAATTTAAATATGTAGTATGTAATATTCACAGCTAGTGGTTGAAATGGATCTTGCTGTCCAAATTCAAAATATTGGAGAGTTTTCTCTCCCGCCCCCTCCTCCTCAGACTCGACGCTCACACAGGTTGCCAGATTGAGGGCACACAACAGGAATCGACAAGGGAAGGTGACAAGCCACACACTGAAAATGTCAATATGGCATCCAGTATAGATACGTAGACAGAATACAGATTTCAGTGTCTCATCACGGTGTCACTTAAATCCCTGAGTGATCGATTTAAACATTTGTCATCTGGTTCTCTGAAACAAATGTAAATCACCAGAACCACACATGAAGAATAATTTCCAGACTGAAAAAATGCAAGTCGGAAAGCTCTAATAATGAAAATCCAAACTTTGTAGTAACGTGAGTATTTTTGTTGTTTTCATATTCTGACTTAAAAGCACAACTCGTGGAATGAGATTTTTCCAAGGATCATGTGAATGCAACAAAATAACACTTGCTCTGATGGCAGCAGGTACCGTTAGCTAGCTCAGCTAAACAAGTTAAAATTAAAATGCGTGTTAAAAAAAAAGTAAAATAAAAAAGCTAAGCATTTCGACGAGAAGCATTTCTAAATCTGTTGTCCAGCAAAAGAGAACATAAAAATGTTTTTTTTGTTGTTAGTTAAACAAATCCCCACAATTCTGAGGGACATCACTTGTGAAGAGCTGCTTTGACACAATTTGTATTGTTAAAAGCGCTATATAAATAAAGGTGACTTGACTAGTGTGCTGAAACTACACACTTGGGTCAAAAAAGGCAAGAGGGAAAACAGCAGGGGTGATTCAAACATGAGAAACACTCACTTCCTGTGAAGGCGATCCATCTTGCGTATTTTGTGGCTTCTCGACGCCAGTGCGAGGCCACCAGTAGGCCGCAGGTGACCGTGAGGGAGATGATGCCCATAATGATAAAGAAGAGAGTGGTGACCCACTCCGGAGGGAGTCGCGGGGGGATGCAGGTTCGATCTCGTCCGTGAATGGTCTGACATTGACGAACCAGCCCCACAGTAATAGCTCCTGGAATCAAATACAACAACAACATCAATGACGTGTGAGTCACATTCAACCCACATAACCTGAAGGGTGTTATGCAGGATATGCTCTTTATCAGGAATGAAGTCCTGGGTGTTTAGTTATGGATTCAACTATAACATGGCACACCAGAGACAAACAAAAACTACACAGCCGTGGAGTATAAAGTTCAGAGCTTGTTTTCTGCAGGAAAACACACTGCACCTGTCAGAAAATCCTTATAGCAGCTTTACAGTCAGATCACACACATGGCCATCAAGAGATGAACCTGTAAGAGACTGAACGTTAACCTGTGGGGCTCAGTCACACAATCCAGTTAAGACCATACACAAGGTTTAATGTTAGGACTAGAATTTGCATTAAAAATAATGATTATGCAACTCAATTACTGCCATGGTTCATTTATTTGAATCACATTTGTTTTCTTTCCTACCTATATTTAAGCATTTCATTCAATATTTATGCATGTAATTCAACTTGTGTATCTAGATAGTCAATATTAATATTTTCATTAATAGAAGTGACCATTCACTGCCAAAGATTGTTCTACCAGGGAGTAACCTGCTAAAGGCGAAGTCCCAAAAACAATGGTGGCTGGGTTTTGTTGGATCAGTAAGTTATCCCTGTTGGCATCGGTTTTCAAAGGCTGAATATTTAATAGACTCTTTTTAGATTTCTGGGGTTCTGAAGTGGAAGTGGAAGGTGTCGTCAATGGGTTAAACTACTATCATGTTGAATGGGAGACAACAGCAAATATGATTATTGCATTCCCATTTGCTCCAAAATCAAATGAATTTCCAAACAATAAAGATGAAGGAGAAAAAGAAAAACTACAGAAGGACTGATTACGGAGTAAGAAGAAAGCAAGCTTCCATTGGTAGGGCCCTATGAAATCCGTTTTATTTTCTCCCAAATTCAGTTTTCTTTTTCTTTTTATTCTGTTTTTTCATTTACATTTTTCTGGACTCCTTTTTAATGATCAAATAAAAAATGTATTAATCAAAACGCATGTTTAATTAATTAAAATCACGAACCTTATACAATTTAATATTAAGTTAACATATTAAAAATGTAACACAAATTACATGTTTAGGGCCGTCTAGACTGCTTTATTTTTTCTCACCTTATGTTTTATTGTTACCAAATTCTGTAGGTAGCATGTCTAATTATTTGAATGCATACCATTTTTTTTATTCTTACGAAATGTTTTTTTCACCCTCAGAAATTCTGTGTTGTGTATATACATTTTACTGGTTATCAGATGAAGGCATAACACATTGATTTAGTTTATATTTTAATTAATGAAAATTAAACATTTTCCTCAAATTAAATGGTAAAATGCTCATGAAGTGACTCTCAGAACAGTTCTGGAGAATATGCAGGATTCATATTTAAATCGACTTTTGCAGCATAATATTTACAAATACTAGTCCATATCGATTTAAGTGTAATGACCTACTTTTGATTAATTAATCCAAACATTGACACATTCCGTGACATTCCGCATTGAACTGTAAATTCCGTTTTTATGACTGGATTCCGTCCGCGTTTTCTGCATCGTGGAAATCATAGGGCTCTACATTGGCGTTTGTGGTGTAGTGATGAGGTAAGCTTCACTGTCGACTCCATAGAAACATGGAGGTGTGCAAATGCAACTGGTTTGGGGGAGCAGAAATAACAGGGTTGTGAATTGCGATTTGTAACATGCTGGGTAGTGAGGACCTACCTTTAGACAGATAAACCTTACAACTCAGGTAGACTTAAACAGCATATTTTATATTTCTAAGATAGAATCAAACATAAAAAAGTCTCTTTCTCAAGACTTACAGTACAGTATATACATAAGATATATTAGTGAATGCATGCATTAAATGCATACATAATATTAAGCTTTAAAACAATTAATATCATAAAGCATCTCGTCACAGCACAACAAGCACTGCTTCATCTACAATCAACAACACACAACGGCACAAGATTTAGTGAGCCAGTCTTAACACGTATGGTATGGAATTCATGCTTTAACAGTGTAAATTCAGGCCAATATCATTTAAGTCACAGTCTATGTTTAGGGCTGTATCAACTCATGTGAATGACAAGCATGAGTTTGATGGAACAGAAAAGTTCTACTTGCTCATTTGCAGATTTCAGGCTTGCATTATTGTATTGTTGATGTACTAATAAAGTAACATCACATCTACAGTGTTACTTTATGCATTTAAAAGTGTTTTGCACCACCTGGAAGTGTGTGAGGGCTGTACACTAACTAACATATGCAACTCCTCACAGTGTATCACTTGAGTCACTTGATCAGAAGTGCAGCAAAACAAACTCAACAAGGCGCCAAGACAGCCGAGAGGAGCACAAGACTTCATCATTCCCATGGCCTCAGGAAAGAAGTGACTTCAGATAACATATCACCGCAATACAAAATACACCTAATTACACAAAAAACAACAACGTTCATTGGGAATACTGATAAGCCGGTAATTATTTTCAACAAGACTCCATTGTTAAATAGTTAAATTGATTGACACTGAAGAATTAACACCATCACTAGCTGTTTTCCATTACCCTTCAAATTTAAATTGAAGATATGTCCAATGGAAACATGTCATTTCGCATAAACTCCCATATATTGCAAAAAGGGTGGTTTTTCAGGCACTTCGAAAAAGGAATATTTTGCAGAACTGCAATAGAAACATTTTCTCGCATTTACAGCTCACTTGGCACACGTAAAAGTCACATGATCATTTAATGTACTATAACCTTCAAGAAACGCTGGTCGCTCTCAAGTATAAAGGGCTTTCCTTTCCATTAATGCTTGTATAACCCCTTATTTATTTTGCACATGTCTGCAGCGCATTACGGCTTGCAACAAGGCTACTGGAGCTGATTGCAATCACTCGAGTCAATACTTGTGTTAACGCGCCGCGACACGTTTCAGAAGTGCCCCAGGCGTGGCTCTCTGCACTGCTTTGCTAAATATAGACGTCTACATCTCCTTTGATTAAAAATAATGGCTAATGCGGTGGCTGGAATATACATAAACCTACCAACATCTGTCATCATGGCTTATCGCAAGAGGAAAAAAATTATGTTTTAGTCACATAACATCATTTAAATGGAAACATTTTTCATTTCGCAATAAAAAATATCGGAAAAGTTTTGCGCAAATCTGTAACCTACACTGTAACCTACATACACAGTACACTGATAACATTCATTGCATTTTATTCTAGTTTTTGCCCACATTAATGCATTTATTAATGCATTTTTTTTGTGGCTGGGAAAGGCCAACTTCATTAAGCTTCCTGAAGATCCATTTCATATGATGCACTTGTATGGCCTTCCGAGTACATACTACACACAAAAGATGGCATCAAATGTAAACACATTAACTGAATTGTTTTTGACACACAAGTGCTCGCATTTTTAGGTCTCACTGCATTTCAGCCTGACTGGGAGTTTTGTTTATGCCCATGCTGGCATGCATTTTGGCCGTCTTGGAGTGCGTAGGATTCCTCAAGTCTTTATCGAACAGGAAAACAAGGGAGGCACTTAATCGGTTAAACTGACTCGTCACTGTTTGAGCTTACATCTGGTAGCAGTCTCATTCTGCTGAGCTCTCCTCTGGAGTGAAACACAACATTTGCATGATTTTGATATCTGTCAAGCACAACAGCATCCAAAGTTCTGTAGTGATAAACGCGCCTGCTGGCACTGATACTCAGACTGGTGCCGCGCTGTCTGTGAAGGCCAAGAGCAGGTCTAGAGAAACTGTAAGGTAACTTCAAATTCATCACTGAACCAGAGTTCACTTAGAGAAAGAATTCACATTACGCCCTGGAAAACAGGCAGGAGACTGTGGAGAATCCACCAAGAAAACATCCTGGACATGGAAGAACTAAGGAAATCCTGTCCTTTTCGCCACATGCAGTTAAAATGATAACAACTCAGCACCTCTCCCAGTTAGGCAGGGTTAGCTACACTGACAAAAGAATATTGGACCAAAATTTCAGGAATTGATACCAATGCCAGTGGAATGTCACAATTCCCAATACCATCTTTGACACCACGGTAAAAACTAATTAAGCAATGAAACAAGTAGAAATAACAGTTTTGTGTGGATAGATTTTTAATGGATGGAAAGAAAAGCTCTCAGATTTGATTAAATATTCTCTAAATATCTTTATGTGTGTTCTGAAGATGAAGCCATCTAATTTGGTCTTTTATTAATAAAATTTTTTCCCAGTTGAGAAAACCTACTTGGTTTACATTGTTTAGCATGCACAGTTCAGCACTATGAATGGAAATTAGTTTAATAAACAGATGTATTAATTTAGCTTCAGGCAAAATAAGTTCATCTGCATTACAAGCTCTAGAGGATTTTCCCATTTTATAAAGCAAGAAAGTTGATTTATGCTCGGCTTTATCATCATGAGCCGTTACAGGGTTGCAAATGTAAAACAGAACTTCGAGTTTAAGCCACAGTTTGATGATGGGAAAGAAGCATTTTGTCTTGGTGGGAAGAAAGCTTTTAAAGGGCTTGGTGTCTGCATCCGGTAAACATTTCCCTCATCACCCACCAATCCCCTGCTGATTCACAACTTCAATGCCTAATTCCATCATTACAACCAGCTGGCACGCTATGGTACACAAACAGAACAGACAGCACTGAATCGCACCGCAACTGCAGTTTAGACTTTCATAGGGCACAAACTCCCCGAGTCCTTTCCCAAAAACACATGCACACACACAAAACAGCATCATTTAGAACAACACATCTGGATAAATAAACGTGGAGCAAGTCAGAGCACTGGAGCTCTGCCAAATTCCCAAGAAGCCTTCACTGGAAACTAAAAATATTCGATTCAGAAGAACATGTCACTGACTCAAACTTTATTTGTGATTATCAAGGAACATATCCTCAACAAATCTATCTGAAATCAAAGTTGGTAAATGTGCTTGGGTCAAGTGTAAAAATTCATTTTCAAGTTTTGATACAAGTTCGATAACAAACATTCGATCTGGCTTAATATCAGAAACATCAAAGCTGTATTTATGCTTACAGCTCATTACTCTTTGACTCAATGCTCTCTGCCAACTGCACAAGTGGTCAAATGCACTTTGATAAAAATATGCATTATGAGTCCTTTAAGTGGAGTTAGAAATAGTAATTATGAGCTCATGAATGACCAAGCAAAGTTGTACTTACAAGTGGAAAAACTCATAATTCACAAGAACAAGATACAAAATATACCGAGTTGTGACCACATATGATGGTATGGCAAGATACAAAAGATACCGAGTTGTGACCACATATGATGGTATGGCAAGATACAAAAGATACCGAGTTGTGACCACATATGATGGTATGGCAAGATACAAAAGATACCGAGTTGTGGCCACATATGATGGTATGGCAAGATACAAAAGATACCGAGTTGTGACCACATATGATGGTATGGCAAGATACAAAAGATACCGAGTTGTGACCACATATGATGGTATGGCAAGATACAAAAGATACCGAGTTGTGACCACATATGATGGTATGGCAAGAAGATACCGAGTTGTGACCACATATGATGGTATGGCAAGAAGATACCGAGTTGTGACCACATATGATGGTATGGCAAGATACAAAAGATACCGAGTTGTGGCCACATATGATGGTATGGCAAGATACAAAATATACAGAGTTGTGACCACATATGATGGTATGGCAAGAAGATACCGAGTTGTGACCACATATGATGGTATGGCAAGAAGATACCGAGTTGTGACCACATATGATGGTATGGCAAGAAGATACCGAGTTGTGACCACATATGATGGTATGGCAAGATACAAAAGATACCGAGTTGTGGCCACATATGATGGTATGGCAAGATACAAAATATACAGAGTTGTGACCACATATGATGGTATGGCAAGATACAAAAGATACCGAGTTGTGACCACATATGATGGTATGGCAAGATACAAAAGATACCGAGCTGTGACCACAAAGAAATCGCATGTTGATTTGAAAGATGGCAGGAACACTATCATATCAGAATCCTATAATACCCATAATGGGCTTCATGTGAATTGTTCATAAAGCTGCTGAACCCAAATGTTAGATTTGTGGAAATATTCGTATTTTCAAAATGCTAGTTGTACTAGGGATATGCGAGACTCGTCAACTAAACGGAAATGCAGCTGCTAGTCGACACTGAGATACTAGTCGAAATGTAGTCATTTTAAAAATACATTATTTTGGATATCAGAAGCACTAAACAAATTAATTTCCTTTCAGCTCTGATCTTGCAAGCATGCTTTTTCCTTGTTTCACTAGCTTCGGGTTCAGAGAAATGCCAACTTGCAAGACCAGCAAAATGTGGGAGTGCATTTACCAGTTTAACAGGGGAAACATTATGAATGAAAGGAAACTGACTTTCTTCAGGAAAGTTTTGGTGACATTCTTTCCATATAATGCCTAATAAAATGGTGTTTTACACTACTTTGTTTACAAGGAAAACCATGGTAACCAGTGTATTTATGCATGTCCAAAAGCACCACACTGTAAAAAATAGCTGCAAAAATACAGGGAATTTTCTACAGTAAATGTACTGTTGAAAACTCTGTTCTTCTAAAGTAGAAAACTCAGAAGAGAAGACCAGGAGACTTCGGATTCGATCGTCAGCAGAATTTCTTTATTCTATGACATGTGTTGTTATCTGCAGTCATCGAAGATCTCCTCTTAAGTCATTTTTACAGGGTATCTTATAGGTCTTTTTGGAGGAGGGATTCTTAGAGGTGGAGACAAACATCAAACAAAGCAAACATCTGAGGGAGGCGTTAGTTAATTACAGGAACCTTCCGTGGTCCAATAAACCTAACAAAGGTTGAATCTCTCAGTAGTCTAACTCCTTGATCTTACCATTACAAAAGGCACAGCTGTCCCAAGCCCAAATGGTCAGGAAACAATCTCAAGCACCTTTGCCTTGCCCGACACCTCTTAGTCAGGACGTGAATTCAAATCAAACATAGAATAACATTTGTGATCCTTCAATCCCTCTTTGAGAGTTCTAATAACTCTCACAAAAATACAAATTTAGACACTTAAAAGTTAATTCTTGTAACTTGTAATCGTTACAGGCACATTGTACATGTTCTGTGTTGTTTATATGTAATTGCATGCTGACACAGAAACAAAACATGCAATTAGGGTCCGTGAAGATTTTACGGGTAATAATCTTTTCTGGTTGGAACTGTCATTTCCTTGTGAGAGGCGGGCGTCATTTGCTGACAGAAACACTTGATACTGTGGATGCATAGATAGTACGCAAGTAGGAGAAACAACAGCAGAATTGCTATTTCCTTGATCCACAGCCAGGGTTTACCTAACAAGTTTCGAACCATGAAGAATTATCTTCAGTCATCTGGCGTAATTTTCTGAAAGACCAAGAATGTCTTGTTGGATTTTGTTCAAGTTCTCTGTTGGATCCATTAACCCGTGCAGCATTCAGGACCGATAATGGTACAGGCTCCCCTTGTGTTGCAAGAATGTAATCCAAGGCCACTCTGTTCTGTAAGATCATCATCTTGTGCGAGGCAAGAGTGTCCTTGATGTTGCCCAGGGCCAAAACCGTATCATTGGCCAATTTCTGTACAGAATCCGACAGGCTTCTGACTTGATCGAGAGCCTGCATGACACCATACGATGGGATTAATGCTCCAAGAGTTCTTGACCACCACGTTTGTACACAAGTGAGTCCTGGAATGCAGCCATCTTTGTTGGTAGAAGCTGAATTTTGTAGATGTGGAGAACTTGAGGTGGAGTGTGTATTTTCTCTGATGGCTGGTAGGACATAAACCAGGGTGCACCTGCCATTGAATTGGCTGGGTAGGATGCTGTAGACAGAAGTCCCACATAACCACAAAGTGCCAGTCGGTGGAGGAATCATACACCACTGATTTATGGCAAAAGTTTCGGTAGGGATGGGTTCCCGTAGAGACACTCTTTTAAATCATTCTCCTCTTCGTATCTGATGTAGTAACGACACATCGAATTCGGTTCTTCTTTCAATCACAAAGCTGCAACGCTCACGTTCAGGAATTTCACCCAGTGTAGTCGATGCTGGAGCATGATTTTCCATGCACCAATAGAACATCCTTGGCATGAGTAGATCTGTCATGATGGGAGTAGCTGAAGTTAGGTTGCAGGATGGTAGTCCAGGAATGCAACACGACGAAGCTGGAGGAATTGTTACGTTGTGACATGTATCCTTGTTGTGTAATCCACTGGTATGATGATCGAATAAGGTACACGTGTCACATTTGGAGATAGGGTGTGCCACCCATGGGATTCCTGCTCCTACTGAAGGTGCGGGCATGCAAACATTCTTTCCAGCAAACAAGGCATTTCTTGACATATTCATCAGCTCTCTGAATATGTTGTTTCTGGGGTCTACACTGCGTGATGTCCATGATGGTTAATAGTACGAAAATCTTGATCATGTTGATGGATGACTGAAGTTCCGTATGTGAGTCTCTGCGTTGTGTATTTTTTTTCTTTTTCTTGTGTGATAGTTGGCTCGTGATGGGTCTAGTTGTTTTCTAGAGGTTGTGGCTTTATCCGCAGGTGAGAAGGGTGGTGCATATGGATCTCAGGACAGCCATCAAATGGTATCTGCACAGAGGAAGAAAGAAACACAAACAAGAGAGAACTAACGGCACAGAGCAGTATTTGTAGAGTCTGCATACATTAGGGTTGTATCCTCTGTTCAAAATATAGTCTGCTATGGTTGTTCCTTCTTTCCTATTTCTCAATTCCTGCGACACCTAAAGAACAGTGAGGAAAGGATGGACTAATGGAGGAAAGGCCTATGAGGAAATCTTCACCTCAGGGTTGGCCCCGAGCCTGTTGCTTTCGGTTCTTCCCTGGGCTCCTCACTGGTTCTTGTGTCTGCCCTATCCTATCCCTGCAGGGGGAGGAACAACCTTACAATGTGACACATGTTTCTGACATGTAACACATCTCTTGACTGATTCAGTGGCTGCGTTTCTGAATTTTGGATTCCACCATTGATTTGAGAACCTGTGATTCATCGTTGCTGGACCACTATGACCCAAACTGTGTATTTGTTGAGCCAAATATGGCAACAGTGATTCGGGAGCAACATACTTTCCCCCTTTGGTCCAGCAGCCGGATGAATCCACAGTGGCTCCTTTGTCTAACCATGTCCATGCTTCATATAGAGGAACGTCTTTATACAGATCAACGATTGATTCAGGAGGTAGAATTATCTTCTGTGCTGTACTACCTGAACACACTTGTACAGTTGCATAGAAACAAGCCTGTTTAGCTGCTACATCAGCAAGAGCATTACCTTTAGCTTCCGTAGTATTAGTTGTGAGATGTGCTTTCACTTTGATCACCGCTAATTTCTTTGGGAGTTTCATGGCAAACATTAAATCTTTCACTAATCCAGCATGCTTAATGGGGATCCAGCAGAAGTTAGAAATTTTCTGGTTTGCCAAATGACACCAAAATCATGAATTACCCCAAAAGCATACCTGGAATCTGTGTAGATATTTGCAACCGATCCTGAAGCTAGCGTGCATGCTCTAGTTAAGGCTACTAGTTCTGCAGCTTGAGCTGAAAAATGATCTGAAGACGACCTGAAGCAACTACTTCAGTGGTGGAAGTTACTGCATATCCTGCTCGCCTGTTACCTTCAATAACTTGAGCTGAACCATCAACAAACAACTCCAATTCTCGTTCTCTATGGGAGTTTCTGCTATTTCACTTGTCGCTGCATATGTAAGCGTAACACAATCATGAGTCATTTCGCCTTCATCCTCTAACACAAATTCAGTCATTGCAGACATCATACATGAGGATGGGTTCGTGACTGGTGCACGCTGTATAACAATATTCGGGCTGTGAGAGTTGCTAACCAATTTCCCCAACGGGAGGAGGTGACAGAAGTGACTTTTGCTTGATTCATTAGTGCGGACACTGTGTGAGGGCATTTTACGTTACAGTCTGACCTAACACCATTCCTGATGAAGCCTGAAGCGCTAGATGAACTGCCTGTACTGCTCTGAGGCATGGGCCCATACCTTGAGCGACTATGTCAAGTTTACCGGAATAGTAATGAATTGGGCGAAGCTGCCCCCATGATCTTGCATTAGACATGCAGTCATAAAGCCTAAGTGTTCATGGACATAAAGCACAAAGGGTCTATCAGATTGGGCAATTCCTAATGCTGGTGCTTGACATAGTGCTCTCTTCAAATCATTAAAAGCTTTAAGATGAAGTTCTTCCATACAAACAGTATCTGAATCTTTACCATGGCCTCAACAAATCATAGAGAGGCTGAGCAATCGAGGCATAGTCTTCAATCCAAGGTCTACAATAACCTGTTGTTCCTAAAATGAGCGGAGTGTTTTAATGGTATTAGGCGGAGGTATGGCTTTGACTGAAGCCGCCGATCCTGTGTAATGGATCTATTTCCTGCACCAATTGTTTGACCCAGAAATGTGACTTGCTTTTTAGCAACTTGAGCTTTGTGAAAGCTGCATTTGTGTCCTTTTATGCAAATAGTCCAACAATGATGCCAATTCAGTTTGATGTACCTCATGATCTGTTGAGGCAATCAAAATATCATCGACATATTGGATCATAGTGGACTGTTTTACCGGACATTCTGGGTCACACAAATCACGCCTGACAGCCTGATGATATATGGTTGGGGAGTTTTGAAATCCCTGTGGCAATCGTGTCCACTGGTATTGTTCATAGTCAACTGTGAAAGCTAACCATGGCTGGCTGTCAGAGTGCAACGGTACAGAAAAGAATCCATTAGACATATCAATTACTGAAAAATCTTACAATCTAATGGTAAGCCATTACAAATTGTAGATGGATCTGCCACTAGGGGGTGATTTTATCAATATGTTTATTGGCTACTCTGTAGTCTATTGTCAGTCTCCATGTCCCATTAGATTTCTTGATGGGCCATATGGGTGAATTACATGGACTGTTGGTTTTAACTAGCACTCCTTGTGTCAGCAAATTTTCTACAATAAGTTTGATTCTGTATAGCTTCCTTATTAATCGGATATTGTTTGGTGACCGGAGGTGGAGTTCCTGTCAATTTAACTGGTTCTACACCTGTCAACAACCCACAATCATCCTTGTCTTTAGCCCAAATTGGATGATTCTGTAAGAAAACATACTGGAGGGGTTGCATTATTGGTAGAAATCTGTGCTGAGGAAATTTTTATGCTAGTAGATTCTGAGGACATGTCTAAAGTTAGATTTATTTGTCTCAGAAGATCCATGCCTAAAATGGCACCTGTATTTAATGGAGCGCATAGTAATTTTGTAGTCAGAGTTTTTGGGCCAAATTGTACCTCTATGGGCGGAGTTTCATACAAAACAGAATCTTCACCTATTACACCAGTTAAACAAAGTTTGGTTTTCTTGTATGGGATGTTTAAACCTTGTGCCAATTTTGTAGGAATTACTGTAATTTCTGCACCTGTATCAAGCAAAAATCAATCTCTCTTTCTTTATGCTACCTTTCACAAAAATTCTTTGGTCATTGTGTTGGATTACAGGGAAAGGTAGCTACCACAGCCCCAATAATTAGTTTTTTTCCTGGTCTTGTTGTGCTCTTAGAAGAGCCTGAACTAACTGTCCTATAGTTTCAGTGGTCACTGGCGGAACTACTTCAGGGTTGTGTGCAGGCTGAGAAGGAGCAGAATTATGCATAGCATTTCTTTTACTATCTTGCAACTTCTTCCTACACTCTTTCTCCCAATGTCCTAATTTTGCACAGTATTTGCATTTGCTTTCTTTAGACCATCTATTGTCTTGTTTCGTTGTGTTAAACGTAGCTGCTGCTACTCTTACTTTTGCCTTGACATCAGCATCTCTTTCCCATGTAGCTAACCTGTCTAGGTTACTTCTGAGAGTTCTGTTAGACCAAGTTAGATCTAAGAATGGTAAAGCTTTTCTGTATTCGGCTACAAGGCCATCTGACCAGATACGAACCAAGGGTCCCTTGTCATCTAGCACACTTTCAGGGTCATCAACAATTCCACTGTAGATTACAGCTGACTGACAAAATCTCTCAGTATATTCACTCACAGTTTCTTCTTTCCTTTGCACACAGGTAGTAATTCTAGACCAATCTATTTTGGGTCCTAAGATATTCTTTAGGATTTTCAAAATACCTTCTCTTAAATCACCCTTACTGACATTTCGCAGTTCAGAAGTGACAGCAGATTCAAAACTGTTGAATTCAGATTCAGTTAGTATTTGTGACATCAGCTGCGTGACTTCTGTCAACGACATGTCATAAAGACGCATTTTACTGATCAATGTTCTTCTAAATTCAGAAAAATGTGTGCGTGCTGGTAAACTTTGAGATAGTCTCTATATCTTTAGGACCTAAAGCTTTGGCAACAGTTTGTATTTGCACCACAGAAGAATTGAGAGGAACACTATCAGTTTCCTCAATCCCTGAGATCTCCTCCTCGCACACACACATTGAAGGAATTTACAGGCACATCAGTTACTGATTGGAGAGCTACATCTGTTTCAAAAAACGCTTGTAAATCAGGGGAAAAGTTATCAGGCTGACTTACTTCCACATCAGTTTTTGCCTCTTTCTTGAGGTTCAATTTCTTGGTCAAAGTGTATATTCTAGCACGGAGTTCATTGTTCTGTTTCTCTAGCTCTGCGTTACGCTGAGACTGTTGTGTGGCGCTAAACCAAATTCTCTGTGGCAGCAGATAATGCCTTTCACATTGTTCTTGCGAATACATGCTCCCAGTACCTTTTTACACTCATCTACAGACCAAGTCTTGTCTGGATGGATCTCATATTTCTGAGTTAGTTCTTGTCTAACTTTCTCAGTGACTATTATGTTCATTTGCACTCCTAAAAGTGATTTGAATTCGCTTATCTGACCACAAAGGAGTCGCTAGACCACCTTTTCAGTTGTGGGGATCAGTCTAGCATTCTTTCTAAACATTTTGTGAGTTTCTTTGTTATCACACAATCAAAACACTAAAACTTCTCTGATCAACAGAGGGTACACTTGTTAACACAGATCAACTATTGTTAACCTTCCCTGGCAAAGCAGAGGATAACACAATTCACTAGCACTTTACGCTAATCTTCCTGCATGAACAGAGGATAACCAATTCTTCCCTGCCAAAACAGAGGATAACAAATATTAGCACGTAATGCTAAATCTTCCCTGCCTGAACAGAACAGAGGATAAACCAAAAATTAGCACGTAATGCTAACCTTCCCTGCCTGAAAGAACAGAGGATAAACCAAAAATTAGCACGTAATGCCAACCTTCCCTGCCTGAAAACAGAGGATAACCTTCCCTGCCTACAAGAACAGAGGATAAACTCTTCCCTGTCTGAAAACAGAGGATAACCTTTAGTTAAACAAAACCCTACAGATGTATGTTAACTCTTCTCTGACGGCACAGAGGATACAAAAATTTGTACTGGTCTTAGGTTCTTTCGGATTAGAGACAGCACTCACCAGAGAGAAAATTTCAGTCTGGGAATCCTTGTTCAGTTTGAAGTTTCGCTGGATTCCAAAAGATGAGAAAGCTGGAACTCTATCCGGGTTCACGGCAGCATCTGTTGAAAACTCTGTTCTTCTAAAGTAGAAAACTCAGAAGAGAAGACCAGGAGACTTCGGATTCGATCGTCAGCAGAATTTCTTTATTCTATGACATGTGTTGTTATCTGCAGTCATCGAAGATCTCCTCTTAAGTCATTTTTACAGGGTATCTTATAGGTCTTTTTGGAGGAGGGATTCTTAGAGGTGGAGACAAACATCAAACAAAGCAAACATCTGAGGGAGGCGTTAGTTAATTACAGGAACCTTCCCGTGGTCCAATAAACCTAACAAAGGTTGAATCTCTCAGTAGTCTAACTCCTTGATCTTACCATTACAAAAGGCACAGCTGTCCCAAGCCCAAATGGTCAGGAAACAATCTCAAGCACCTTTGCCTTGCCCGACACCTCTTAGTCAGGACGTGAATTCAAATCAAACATAGAATAACATTTGTGATCCTTCAGTACCGTTCTATGTAAATACAGCTACATACTGTAACTTATGATAACATTAACAGCAAGCTACTGTCCAGTCTTAACGGTATAATACAGTATTTTTTTAGTCTAGTCAGAAGTGTGACGTTGTTGCTTGAGCCAGCTCATAACTTATCTGAGCAAAACCACGATGTATCAACACTCAAGAGGTGTGCACTCATGCAGGTTTAAAATTACTGATCTACAATATTTCATTAACAAGAGAAATAAGAATAAAAAGCAGAATTAAAGACAATTTTTGTGAGCTGCCTGCAATTGAAATGGACCGGCTTACTTTTCTACTCACCAACGAAGGTAATTGTGATTTTTATCAAAGTCAGTTTTAGCCTGTGACATTATTTACAAAGTTAGTTATATCTTTTTATTGAATGAAGTTACCAATGACAATTCTATTTATTTTCATATCCAGTGAACAATAAGCAAATCAGCTAACTAGGTTAGCAAGCTTATTAATTCGAGTTTAACTTTTGGATGATCAGTATTGAAAGCCAGCTACTGTCTTCAACTTCCAAAACAAGAGAAAACTACAAGGACATTGGAGTTTGTTCAAAGGTAAATATTGTTAGATTTTTCTGCCCATCTTTGATCAAAAATATTCGCTCTATTTACCTCCCACCTCACCTCTCTCTTTCTTTACTTCTCTCAAACACAGTAGGACCCCAATTAATCTTTACTTGCCATGCCCAACACCCCATATTTCTCCATTATTAAATTTAGGCACTTCATTGGGGTGAACCACGAGACAAAGGCCAGCCAAGTGATGGTGGTGTCGAAGAAGACAGGGCAAGGTTTTATGAAAACCTTGTGAACTTTGAGCCGGACAGTATTTAGCCAGGTGAAGTCACATGTTCTGCAACCAAAAGTCATAGCATTTTGTTTTGTTCAGTCCAGTTTCACAGGTGAAGTGGAAACATTAATAAGTGTCATTAATAATTTAAATCATTAGCTTCTAGCAGTGTTTCAATGTTAAGATCACATTCTACAGTACTTTAATACTTTTTACAGTAATAAAGAGCATATGAAATTACAGTTGGAATACTAAAATAACAGTATTATACTGTAAAGCTTATATTTTCTACTGCACGGAACTAATATTTTTACAGTAATAAACTGTTGCAGATTACAGTAGGTACACTGTTAAATTACAGCATTATACTGGTTCATCTAGCTGCCAGTAGTTTACTGTAATTTAACAAGTGATTTTTTTTTACAGTGCACCTACTGTCAGAGAGTGAATCTGTTTTCATATTCATCCCATCTGTTGATTTTGTTGCCATCATTGTTGCAAATTTTAACCATATGATGGAAAATAATATCAATTTGGATAAGTTTTCTGGAATTAATTGTTCCTGTGGCTCAGTGGTAGAGCATTGCGTTAGTAACGCAAAGGTCGTGGGTTCAATTCCCAGGGTGCACACAAAATGACAAAAAATGTATAACCTGAATATACTGTAAGTCGCTTTGGATGAAAGCGTCTGCTAAATGCATAAATGTATGCATTTAATCATGTAAATCAGCGCATTCATTACGCTACAGCAGACCGAACGAGGTTTATAAAGGCATTATTATTGTAATATTCTGCATGTTGTATTGTAATGTTTTCTCACCGGTGAATGAGACATGAGGTAATCTGACAGCATTGCATACAACCCTCCGCCAACATCGTCTCTTGTGTTGCTGTTAAGCCTCTGCTCTGCCTGTGTGCGTTCATATGTTTTGGAGGAGGCGTGGCTTTGGAGAGTGATTTGCTGGGAGGGTGAAATCTTATGTTTTCAAAGCTGGCTGTCTATTTCTAACCTTTCCAAAATAGTCAACCTTTAATTGAAAAATCCTCAACAGCTACATGCCACTGAGGAAGAATTTATGAGTGAGGGGTTTCTCTCACAATAAGTGGGCACTGTTTGCATTTCACTGAGATATAAAGCGGTAAACACTGGTAACCTTTGGGAGACTCCATTTCAACCACGGCTTGACACATTCAGACACTCTGGACCAATTTCCTCTTCACAGCCTGTGCATAAAACAACAGGAAATGAAGCGACTGCATCTGCTTCCTGGGCATTGCTGTACTCTCATTAGTGCAGGCTGAGCAGCTCTGGAGATATGGAGCGCTATGGAGATGAGTCAAACAGCCTCTGAACCCTAGTGGGTGGAAAGCGGAGGCCGTATGCGGCGCTACAGGCTTGTTCTTTTTTAACGCACTGAATTCTCTCAGACGCATACAGATGCATTCACATCCTGTGCCCGTGATAATCCCACAGTAAACACAAGGAAAATGTATTCACTGCTGGAAGCATTACAAGATTTTACCGAAACAATATTTGAAAATAGATGAATGGCCTTAACAGTTGATGATAAAATTACAGCCTACCAAAAAAGACAATATGGAAAAACTGTCTTAATGCCTGTTGGACGAAATAATGCCAACACATGGGAAACACTGGCAATATTTCTACACTGCCAATACACTGGCAATATTTCAGTAGTCAAAAGGCGTTTGACTACTGCTTGCCTTCAACAGAGCTTCCAACCTTCTTACAACGGATTCGTACAAGGGGTCGACCGATATGTGTTTTTCAGGGCCGATGCCGATACCGATTATTACAGATCAAGTAGACCGATAACCGATATTTTGAACCGATATACGTGTCTGGTGTAAAAATGAAAATGAATGCCAAAATTAATAATAACAAGAGCTCTGACAAAAAATGTTCTTTAAATGCTTTTAAACATGTCTTTAATTCTGAAAACTGTTAATAACAACAACATTAAATAAACAGTAATATTAATAATATTAATAATAACATAAGTGCAGGGATCACCCAGAAGCATTCTGTAAACATTTTGTAAAACTTAAAGTAAACGATGAAGGACAGTGTGATTATTCTCAACAAAAGTTGTAATAATTGTTGTAGTTGTATTACGATATACAGTAATATATTCGGCTAAACCGAACTTATATTTTGACAGGTTGCCATGAGGACCTTTTAAGTTTCTGTAGCCTATGTATATATGATATGACGATCGTTTACTCAAATGAAACCGTCAAATGCTCATGAAGTGACTCTCCGAGCAGTTCTGGGGATGTTGTTCATGTATTTATGTCCTCATTTAGTGAGACGGCAGACGCTGAAGTCACTGCGAGCGTCACGTGCGCTTCAGTATGTATGTGTGCAGTAAATGAAACCGCACCTCTGTGTCATTCATTAACAGAGATGCAGAACATGCAGGATTCATATTTAAATAGTGTTTTTGTGGCTTAATATTTATAGATACTAGTCCATAGCGCGAGTCGATTTAAGTGTACTGACCTACTTTTGATTAATTCATCCAAACTTCGACACATTCCATGACATTACGCGTTATACGGTAAATTCCATTATATGACTGCATTCCCCGCATCGCGGACATCATAGGTTAAATTGAGGTGTTTTGCAACTTCAGTGTAGTGGATTGTGATTTATTGCAACTTCAGCAACGTCTGCTGCTGCCTTACATTTGAGAGACAACTGATGCGTGATCACTGAGGCAGCTCCAGTTAGCAAGTGCTTTCGGTGTGAGACTGCCTTCAGTTTTCCGCATTGATTGGTCGGACTCATGACTCTCTACATATCAGATGAGCGGTCGGCGGAGATTGCTCTAGAACACAGAGTGTTGAGCTCAGACAGGCTGCATCGAGCCAAATAGCGCATTTAAAAATTAAATCATTTCACCTGTATTATTTATTCACCAATAAATAATGTCACCTGTAAATAGTATGTTTGTTTGCATAAAAAATAAAAATTAAAAAAAAATTATCGGCAAATCTGTTTTGAAAATGGCCGATATCGATAATCGTAAAAATGCTTAATATCGGCGCCGATAATTGGTCGACCCCTAATTCCTACGACATCTGAACAGTCTTCAGTTGAATGTCAGAACATCGGCCAATTGCTGTAGAGATGCTGGTGGAGGGAATCTGCTTCTCACTCTCCTCTTCAAAGCTGCCCACATTGGTTTGTATACAATATTCAAGTCAAGTAACTTGTCTGGCCAGAGCAGATGTTAAAATTCATTTTGGTGCTCCAGCTGTCCAGGTTCTATTATTTTGACACTGTGTTTTTGCATTTTGACATTTGTGTCTGTGATTAAACTTTGAGCAAATGTAGCTCTTTCATAGATGTTGGCTTTGCAAAGTCCTCTGCAGTATTTTTGTGGAAACAGGGTCTTTAAGGTAAATATTGACTTCGTCTGTCACTTTGCTGCAGTACTTCGTATTGTCTGGACACAGTCCGTCTTCATGGATGAAGTTTAGCCATTCTTTGTGAACAGGCATAATCATGAAACACCAAACCAGATGGGCTGTTAAGGTTACACATGCTTCTGCTAAACAGGCTTCCATGATGTACCCCTTTTTAGAAGTCTAACAAGTCACCCATTGGCTTGTTGAACAAACTAGATAACTACACTGATACAAAAACTAGATAATACAGACACCAAAAGGATAAGAAAATAATAATCACTGTAGCCTGCACAAATGTTATTAATCACTTTAATAATCGGTTTTCACATTATTTTGTCCAACCCCCATATATCATGCACAGTGTTGTCCAAAGTACCAGTACTTCGGTACCAAGTGGATCCTGAAATTTTAAATGTGACAAAATCAGACTTTATGTATCACCAGTAGAACCAAGTACAGACTCAATTTGGTACTGCTGATTGACATGCAGTTCATACAGTACCATGTGTATTTGTGCTTTTGAGCATTGTAGCATTCTGTTAAGCTGTTGAAATGTTTGTATCGTAAATACACTAACCATGAAACAGAATAAAAAGGCAGGACTAGATTAGATCATTAAACGCTGGTTAAGAGAACAGAGGAAACTATTGGTTAGTATTAGTGAATATTAATCAATGGTAATGCAAAGCATTTTTATTTAATTTTAGAATTAAGTAGTTTTTTGTGCGAGTCATTTTACAATATAGGTATACATTTCAGTAGCTTTAAATTACATTTAAAATAAAACTATTATCAAAAAAGTACCACTAGTTATAAATTATAAAGCAGGGACATTAAATTAGGAAATAAATACGGTCAATCTTGGAGCAGCAAGACCCTAGAAATGCTCGCTGCAGGTTGAATTGAGTCAGCGAGACGGGCTTTATTTTCTCAAGCAGCCATGAGTCAGTGGCATAAACAGACCGGCCTTATCACTTTTCAAGAGGTCTGTCTCTTTCAGTCGCTTATTATTCTTTTCATGTATTCGGACAAGCATTGCTGAGAGCACGTTGTCCTTTTCATAAAACGCTTCCTAAGAGCTCCTCAGTATGTAGCTCAATGAATTACAATGAATGGGACAAAATAACCAGGCCCACATGGAATCCGAGCCTTAAGAAAGCTCCTTGGGTTTTCGCAGAACCAGAACGCCAGGCATTCACAAAACTCTACTAATGGTCTGCCCCTTTCACATGCTTGTTCACTAAATATTTGGTCTAATTTGATTATGTTCTCAGGTTCCAATAAGAGCAAGGCCGCGATAGACGGTGATGACGGTTATACCGGTGTTAAGCCGCAACACCGTTACATCACTTGCCCACCGCGGCACCGTCCCTCACCGTCGTTTAGATTTTTTTTATAGTAATACAAATAATTTTGTTCAGTTAGAGGACACTACAATTAAAACTGAACACGTCTGCTCAATGCAGTGCACCGAACGAACGACAGCCGTGCATCACAGCAGTCTAGATCTGCATTGCCGGGGCTTTCCCGACCAGATTTCTTACTCCGCGGGATTTCTTACTCCGCTGTCCTTGAAGGACGTGCAATTCTCTTTCCTTTTTTTTTGTATTATGCTTATCCTATCATTTTAAATGACAGACTGTGTCGAATGTATTTATTTTTTCTCTGCTGCACTTTTCACTGTGTTAATAGCAAGATGTTAAATGAATTTAGTGTTTTGACAAGACTAATAAAATAGCTATTAGGCTAAACCTACATTTTTTTCCTATTGTGTTGTAGGCTGAATGTTAGCATAAACAAATTATATCCTGACAAAACAAATTATAATAGGGATTACAATTTTTGTATAACTTTTTTCCTCTCTGTGAAACTTTATTCCGTGTTGGCAGCAAAATGTTATTGACATTTATCAGTCAATAAATTCAAGACTCTTGACAAGACAAAAATAAAATAAATACACTTTTGTGCAGACTAAACTTATTTGTTAGCCTAGCTCTCTTTCTTTCAGCAGAAATGTGAACAAACAGAATATTTCAAGCGGGGGTGCGATGCGTGGAATACAACCTAAAATAGTCCCGCGCAGACCTCTACATCACAGATCAGATTTCATTTATCACGTGAAGAGAGATGACTGACAAGAAGAGTGAGGTGACACAGACAAGATGATGCGGAAGAGTTTCAAAACCAAATGTAAAAGCGCCCGTTTTGACTTCTGAGTCTGACATTAATCTTAGTCTGGGAGAAAACTCACCGAGATCTACCAAGTGAAAAGTAAATAAATGATAAAATACACATTAAATAAATAATTAAAAAGGCTTGTTGTGATGTATCTTTATGTTGCATTAATTTAATAATGATAAATAAAATAGTATTTTATTATTATTCACGTCGCTGTATTCAACTATATACTGAGGTGTATTCTAGCAGAAATATGATGTTATTGTGATCGAGAGCGCACATACACGGTTCGTTTGCGCATCATTTATAACGGACATAACGCGCCTAATGCATGCGATCATGTCACTGTAATCAGCTTTACCTTGATTACAAAACTTGCCCATCAAACTTGTGTGTACTTGTGTGACACTGGCTTCTTTTATCCAGCGAGAGCAATGGTTTGTGTATCATGTTCTCATACAGTGGCTTTGAGCCACCGTTCAGTCTGTATTCACAGCGCCATGAGAACCGTATTCTCCTCCTAAACACAGAATACGTGAGAGGTGAATCGATCTATTACCCCTGATCTAAGTGATAATGTTTAAAAACAAACATTCGTTTCTCATTTATTTGGTTCCACAGTATTTGCTGTTTTACTTTAAACACTGCTTGGCGTGCTGCTGATTTTAAAGTCAAAGTAAAAGCAGCGCTGGCGCTTACAGGCTATTTAAAACCTAAGGAAAGAGGAAAACAAAACGACCCCCACGGTGATACCGTTATAACCGGTGTGACATCAGGTCGATTAACCGGTGGGAAAATGTCCTCACCGTCACAACCCTAATTTCCATTGTCATTTCAGTAATTCAACTAAAATTGTGAAACTCGTATATTAAATAAATTCAATGCACACAGACTGAAGTCGTTTAAGTTAGGGGTCGACCGATTATCGGCCGGGCCGATATTAAGCATTTTACCGATTATCGATATCGGCCATTTTCAAAACAGATTTGCCGATATTTTTTTTTTTATATAATGCAAACAAACATACTATTTACAGGTGACATTATTTATTAGTGAATAAATAATACAGGTGAAATTATTTAATTTTTAAATGCACTATTTGGCTCGATGCAGCCTGTCTGAGCTCAACACTCTGTGAGAGTGAGGCGATCTCTCAATCTCTGAGAGCAATCTCCGCCCACCGCTCATCTGTTATGTAGAGAGTCACGAGTCCGACCAATCAACGCGGAAAACTGAAGGTAGTCTCACTGCTAACTGGAGCTGCCTCAGTGATCACGCATCAGTTGTCTCTCAAAGGTAAGGCAGCAGCAGACATTGCTGAAGTTGCAATAAATCACAATCCACTATGATGTCCCGATGCGAAAATGCGGGCGGAATGCATTCATATAATGGAATTTACCGTATAACGCGGAATGTCGCGGAATGTGTCAAGTTTGGATGAATTAATCAAAAGTAGGTCAGTACACTTAAATCGACTACGCTATGGACTAGTATCTATAAATATTAAGCGCCAAAAACACTATTTAAATATGAATCCTGCATGTTCTGCATCTTTGTTAATGAATGACACAGGCGATGCGGTTTCATTACTGCACACATACATACTGAAGCGCACGTGACGCTCGCGAGTGACTTCAGCGTCTGCCGTCTCACTAAATGAGGACATAAATACATGAACAACATCCCCAGAACTGCTCGGAGAGTCACTTCATGAGCATTTGACCGTTTCATTTGAGTAAAACGATCGTCATATCATATATACATAGGCTACAGAAACTTAAAAGGTCCTCATGGCAACCTGTCAAAATATAAGTTCGGTTTAGCCGAATATATTACTGTATACGTAATACAACTACAACAATTATTACAACTTTTGTTGAGAATAATAACACAATACGTTTTAATTTTAATAGTAAACTCATTTGTTTGCCAAAAATAAAGTCTAACACTCATTTGATTAAAAGATAAATTAAATTAATGTTTTATGCCTTCATTTGCACTGTACTGTAAATTAAAACCAACGTAAATGTTGTTGTTATTAACAGTTTTCAGAATTAAAGACATGTTTAAAAGCATTTAAAGAACGTTTTTTTGTCAGAGCTCTTGTTATTATTAATTTTGGCATTAATTTTCATTTTTACACCAGACACGTATATCGGTTCAAAATATCGGTTATCGGTCTACTTGATCTGTAATAATCGGTATCGGCCCTGAAAAACCCATATCGGTCGACCCCTAGTTTAAGTTAGGGTTGCACGATACACCGGTGCTACGGTAGTATCGCGATACTAAAGCTTAAAAATACCCGCGGCGCCATTGCATTTTTTTAATGGTAGTATCGTCCATATGTTTAATATGTTATCGTCCATATTAGGGATGGGTCACGATTTTCGAATATTCGAATATTCGGTTTAATTATAGAATATTGATTAGGTTGTGCGATTATTTTCTAAAGGTGTACCAGGGCTTGACAATAAAGACTGTCCGATCGCGTGAAGGACGCTCGGATTTGTCACTTGCCAGATCGGGCCACTGCAGGTGGTCACTAAATTGTATCATTTGCATGCGTTTTTAAGCCTTGTTTGTTTACAAATGTAAGCGATTAAAAAGCATTTGGGCGTGAAAGACAACTCCTTTCAGTACATGCGCGCTGTGTTCTGTTCTGTGTGAACAGCGCGAGCACAGACATCCGCATCTCTGACACGCGCGAGCAGCCTGAACGGGCAAATACATGAAGTATGTCAAACTACCTCTCTTGGCAAGTAACTTTAGCAATAATTCATCTATATTGAATTGATATACTGGAGTACAGATGCACAGATCAACAGGATATGTTTGTTTTATTTTAGAGCATCTTCTGTTCCGTGCTTGAACACAAACTGCACTGTCGGCACTCGGGCGCGGCACACATACATACACACACACACTATGTATGAGCGCTAACCACGCCGGAGAACAGAACTTCTGAAAAGTGCAGGCTGATTGCGTGAACAATAGACCTGTTAAACAATATATTGCGAGAGGGCCGTTTGCTACAGCGTCCCAAACAACTCAAAATAATAAACCAAAGTTAACAAAACGATGGACTCCACAGAGTGCTTCTCTGCCGCCTTCACGTCCTGTTTCCCATTAATGAAGCCGTGACGAGCTCCATGCATTCAAATTATTCGTTTTTTTGCTGAAATAATAACGTAATATTCCGCTGGTTGATATATTTTGTTTATATGCAAAATATTTGTGTTGTTTTTCGTGTTAAATGTGAAGAATGACAGGTTGGATGCCACACTTATTATTATTTTTTTTTTGGCAGAGTATACAGGTGTAATTTTCACTTTAACTTCAGGCAATGTAACATGATTTTATGATCGTAATTTTGAATTTATTCTTAAAATATTATAACGTTAATTATTTAGTTATTTATTTGAGAAAGATAAACTGATCAAACTTGCGCTGGCCGCTTGGTATTTAAAAAAACAAAAACTCGAATTTAACAAAAATAAGATGTTCCAATCATATTTCTAAATTAAATTAATAAAGAAAGGAAACAAAATAATGACCAATTTGCTATTAAAAACCAAAACTGAACTATTTAAATGGCTCAGCTAGAGAGAGAGAGCTAGAGAGAGAGAGAGAGAGAGAGAGAGAGAGAGAGAGGAGAGGGAGAGGGAGAGGGAGAGAAGAGACACGGACTCACACTCCGGCGGAGAATTCTGAGAAGCTGCAGGGATCTATATTCCTTCCCTTGTTTCAATTCAAAGTTCACCGAACTAATTGTGAACAACACTCCTGTCTTCTTCCGGAGCATGTGAACATGTTCATTTAATATATATATATATATATATATATATGAAATAGGTTATTGTTATGAAGACAGACGTTAAAATTAATGTTCACATAATAAGTGCCGTCATTCAGGCAGTTCACAATATGTTTTAGCGCGTAATATGTTTTAAGAATGATATTCTGTTAAGCGCAATATGTTTTACGCCTAATATTCATTGATGCATTAATCAGATTTGAGATTTTCTTTTTAATAATATGAATGTTCATGCTAATTTTTAAAATAGAAATGTCCTAGCCTTATGAGCAGTTGATAATCAGCGGACTGTTCTGTTAATAAATGCCGTCCTTCGGTTATGTTATATTAATGTTTCAGCACTCATACTTTACAACCATTAATTTGCTTGGGTTAAGATAGACTATTCTCTAATTAATTAAACAGTTTGTTATCATACAGATTGAAAGCCTGGATGGTCTCTCTCCCCCTCTCTCTCTCTCTGTGTGTGTGTGTGTGTGCGTGCGTGTACATGCGCGGGAGGGGTGCGATTTTCGAATAGTAATCGAATAATACCCAGCGATTATCGAATATTACTTTTGCTTAAAATGCCCATCCCTAGTCCATATGTCATACATCAAACTGAAGATCTCATGAGTCAATGTCTTATGGACTATCCTCCATTGCAGTCACATGCCCCTCGGATGGCCAACTCCTGTAGTTTAGCCTTCTTGATCTTTGGCCTCGGCTAAACCAGCTGGCCACGCTCTCTCTAGCATCAACATCTTCCAGACTTGGTCTCTCTACACTGATTCTTATCAGATCTTCCACTGTGTGTGAATGAAGGGATGCTCGAGTGCAGTGCTTCTCAAACTTCTTTGGTCGCAGGTTCTCAACAGTGAATGAGACATGAGGTAATCTGACAGCGTTGCATTCAGTCCTCCACCAACGCTGTCTCTCATTGTGTTAGCCTCTGGTCTGCCAGAGCAAGTTCAGATGTTTTGAGGAGGCGTGGCTTTGGAAAGTAATTTGCAGGGATTTCATCTTATGATTTCAATGCTAGATTGCTATTGCTAGCCTTTCCAAAATCGCCTACTCTACATTTAAATGAAGTACATTGGTCCTGCTTTCAGTTGCGCTTATACACCTTTGCATAAATAGCAGGAGGAACAGGTTCATGTTAGGGGTCGACCGACATATGTGTTTTCAGGGCCGATGCCGATTATTACAGATCAAGTAGACCGATAACCGATATTTTGAACCCGATATCTGGTGTAAAAATGAAAATGAATGCCAAAATTAATAATAACAAGAGCTCTGACAAAAAACGTTCTTTAAATGCTTTTAAACGTCTTTAATTCTGAAAACTGTTAATAACAACAACATTAAATAAACAGTAATATTAATAATATTAATAACATAAGTACAGAGATCACCCATTAGCATTCTGTAAACATTTTGTAAAACTTAAAGTAAACGATTTAGCGTGTTGTGTGATTATTCTCAACAAAAGTTGTAATAATTGTTGTAGTTGTATTACGTATACAGTAATATATTCGCTAAACCGAACTTATATTTTGACAGGTTGCCATGAGGACCTTTTAAGTTTCTGTAGCCTATGTATATATGATATGACGATCGTTTTACTCAAATGAAACGGTCAAATGCTCATGAAGTGACTCTCCGAGCAGTTCTGGGGATGTTGTTCATGTATTTATGTCCTCATTTAGTGAGACGGCAGACGCTGAAGTCACTGCGAGCGTCACGTGCGCTTCAGTATGTATGTGTGCAGTAAATGAAACCGCACGTCTGTGTCATTCATTAACAAAGATGCAGAACATGCAGGATTCATATTTAAATAGTGTTTTTGCGGCTTAATATTTATAGATACTAGTCCATAGCGCGAGTCGATTTAAGTGTACTGACCTACTTTTGATTAATTCATCCAAACTTCGACACATTCCATGACATTCCGCGTTATACGGTAAATTCCATTATATGACTGCATTCCGCGATTCCGCCCGCATTTTCCGCATCGTGGACATCATGGGTTATATTGAGGTGTTTTGCAACTTCAGCAACGCCTGCTGCTGCCTTACCTTTGAGAGACAACTGATGCGTGATCACTGAGGCAGCTCCAGTTAGCATGTGCTGTGAGACTGCCTTCAGTTTTCCGCGTTGATTGGTCGGACTCGTGACTCCTACATATCAGATGAGCGGTGGGAGATTGCTCTCAGAGATTGAGAGATCGCCTCACTCTCACAGAGTGTTGAGCTCAGACAGGCTGCATCGAGCCAAATAGTGCATTTAAACATTAAATAGTTTCACCTGTATTATTTATTCACCAATAAATAATGTCACCTGTAAATAGTATGTTTGTTTGCATAAAAAAAAAATAATAATAATTATCGGCAAATCTGTTTTTAAAATGGCCGATATCGATAATCGGTAAAATGCTTAATATCGGCGCCGATAATCAGCCAGGCCGATAATCGGTCGACCCCTAGTTCATGTCAAGTGTTTGTAAACAACGCATGTCAAAAGTCCTATATGGATTTTTTTACTTAGTATAATTTAAAATAAAGTATCATGCTGTAAATTTGCCCTTGACAAACTTGTTAATACTAAAAGTTATCAAAACTTTTACATGGGGTAAAAAAGGCATCTTCCACTTCAAGGACTGTGCCAACATCACCAGAAAAAGTAAAAAAACTCACCTTAAAAATACAATTGTCCAGAGGAAAAAAGGTTCAGAAGAAATCTGCAGATTTCCCAGTCAAAATCAGTTCTGAAAACATCCTCCAGTTTAACATACACTTTCATATTTTGTTCTTGAGTCAGACTTATGCATGAGCGAGTGCTTCAGAAACAGTGGGAGGAAGTGGCATTTCTAGTTGGGCACTTATTTTTCTGCAAACAGAAACCGTACTGTTAAAAATGCCGTCAACACCTCTAAAACAAGCTCCAAACAATCAGCTCCCTGCCTGGAGAGTGAAATGAGTACTGCATGCTGTCACATGGAGACAGTGAGCCGAATTAATCATTCCTCTCACTCTGTGTTTCTCTGGGAATAAAAGGCTCGGAGGGATTTTTTCATTTTGTAAATGTCACGACCACCAACTCGTGTTTTGTCCCTGCAAGCTCTTGGGTTCTCAGTCACGGGTTGAGTTTGAAGGTCTCCGTTGCATAATTTCCTGTCTTTGCCGTAACTCCTGCCTATGAACAGCAGCTCTGCGGTGTCTCACTAGCACAGCAGATGTGAATTAGAGCAGTAAATGCCAATCAAAAAGATTTCCTTTTTTTCAGCTAAGGTTTGAGGGGACTGACTGGGTCTGTCAGCATAATGAGTCTGAGATGAGAGCAACGGGGAAATGAGGTTTAATTGCCCTTACTGACAGGCCTGGCAAGTTGAGAATAAAATGTTACTACATTTTTTGCCTAGTATTTCATTTATAAATGTCAGGGCTAATTACTAGCCAATGCTGATAATCTCATATGTATACGAGCATAGACTTATAAGTATATATGCCATATATATATATCATGTTGGACATCTAAATGACTCTACTGCTGTTCTGCACCCTACTGATGTTGTAAATGCGAAATCCAGGGGAATTTAAAAGGCAAGCATTTTCGAAGTCTCTGCAGGTTGACTCATTAAAAAGCCTCCAGATGCAAAAAAAAATCCTTTAATAAAAATGAAGATTTTAAATGTCTTACTAATATGCAAGTGGTGCTTGTCTGTGGAAATCTTGCTTTCACAATGGCAAGGTGTTGCTATGCTGTTACTATGGTGCTCAGAGTTTTGTGGTTGCTTTCTTGGCCACGTCAAATAAACCTTCTATATAAAAGTCTGATATTTTAGTCTCTCTATATATGCATGTGTCCCTCCCTCTAAGCAAGTAAGGGATTTTTACCACCCTTTATATTGTCCACCAGGCGAAATTTGTTGTAAGTCTAAGCCTAATCGTTTGCAACAAGCAACACGATTTGAGGGATCATTAAAGGAACAGTTCACAAAAGAGAAAATCGTATGACAATGTAATCACTCTTAGGTCATCCAACATGTAGACGATTTTTCTTCAGAACAGATGTGGAGAAATGAAGTGAATAGGTGCCGTCAGAATGAGAGTCCAAACATCATAATAATCCACACCACTCCAGTCCATCAATTAACGTCTTGTAAAGTGAAAAGCTGAGTGTTTGTAAGAAACAAGTCCACCATTACAATGTTCATAACTTTAAACGGTTGCTTCTGGCTAAAATACAAGTTCATCGTCCAGTGAAAAAGTTCAACTTGTGTTGTCTTCTCACATCAAAATCCACCAACATATTTGTTCAGAAATGTTTTGGACTGTTTTCACAAAGCAGCTTATGTATGTGTGTGTGTATATATATATGTATATATATATATATATATATATATATATCTTTTGATTCATAAGAGAAAACTTTAAGCAATATTATGGATAGAAGACTTTTCAGCCAGAATTTTTAGCCAGAAGCAACAGTTTTAAGATAAAAACCGTGTTATTGATTGATTGATTTGTATCTTACAACACATAACATTTTCACTTCACAAGATGTTAATTGATGGACTGGAATGGTTTGCCTAATCATGATGTTTTTATCACCAGTTTGGACTCTCGTTCTGATGGCACCCATTCACTGCAGATGATACATTGGTGAGCAAGTGATGTAATGCTGAACTTTACCAAATCTGATCCCATTAATAAATAAACTCATCTACGTCTTGAATGGCCTGAGGGTAAATTCCAGAACATATCAAGTGTATTGAGCGAACTATATCTGTAGCACAACTGGATGTGGGACAAATTAAGTGCCAAAGTTGAATAATCAAAGTTAGGGTTTCATTTGATTCAAAAACTATAAGCATAATCATAGCAACAAAAGACAACAACCTTTCTTGAACTGTGTGAAAATGTCTTTGTGTACTCATCAACTCAGGGAAAAATAAACAAATAATGACAGAAAAAACACTCAAAGCAACCATTTAGTCAAAATGTCAAAAGAAGATCAAAGACATGATTTCTCTGAAAGAGCCTAAACAAAATCTCATCAGCCAATTATTCTGCCTCATTCTGTTCATAGACCACATCAAAGAGAGGGCAAGGACTCTACAAACACTTCAGTGATTTTACCATTCACAGGAAGGAAACAATCTGACAATGGCTCTCAAAGGAGCTCATTCAGTTTACAGTTTACAGCCACGTACTGAACAATGAACGCTAAATTCTCCATTTGGCAGGCTAAAAGAACAATCTGACACACAAACAAACTCCTCTACGAGGACTTCACGGTATTGTTTTCATCGAGTCATTATGTTTCAAAGTGAATCTTACAAAAATTACAAAATGCACCCAATAATAATAATACCACTGGCTCTGCACCCATTTAGCTACATTCACTACTTCAGTCCTATATGCCCTCTAGAAGCTTGCGTTCCGCAAGTGAATGACGCGTTACTTTACCATCCCAAAACAGTTACAAAATCACTTTCACAGACTTTTTCATTAACTGTTCCCATCTGGTGGAATGACCTACCCAACTCAATCCGAGCAGCTGAATCCTTACCCATCTTCAGGAATCGGCTAAAATCACATCCCCATCTTTATTTGACCCTCTAACTCTAGCACTCTCTATTTTAATTATATTTTATCTATCTGACCCTCTAACACCGGCTTTCTTTTTTATTCTATCTACTTGCTTTCTTTAGATATATAAGAAAACAACGAAAAACACTTATGTGTACTGCGTTAGGATAACCGAGACTTGTCATAGCGCTTGCATATTATTGCTCTTTTGTTGATTTTGATTGTTTCTAATGTCCTCATTTGTAAGTTGTGTTGGATAAAAGCATCTGCTAAATTAATAAATGTAAATAATAAGCATCAAGTAGGCAATATAACCCTCCAAATAACTGGCATTTATATAATGCAAAAAATCATACATAGCACATACAGTAACATGCATATACAGTGCTCAGCGTAAATGAGTACACCCCCTTTGAAAAGTAACTTTTAAACAATATCTCAATGAACACAAAAACCATTTCCAAAATGTTGAGAAGACTAAGTTTAATTTAACATCTGTTTAACTTATAACATGAAAGTAAGGTTAATAATATAACTTAGATTACACATTTTTCCGTTTTACTCAAATTTGGTTGATGCAAAAATGAGTACACCCCACAACAAAAACTACTAAATTTAGTACTTTGTATGGCCTCCATGATTTTTAATGACAGCACCAAGTCTTCTAGGCATGGAATGAACAAGTTGGCGACATTTTGCCAGATCTATCTTTTTCCATTCTTCAAGAATGACCTCTTTTAGAGATTGGATGCTGGATGGAGAGTGATGCTCAACTTGTCTCTTCAGAATTCCCCATAGGTGTTCGATTGGGTTCAGATCAGGAGACATACTTGGCCACTGAATCACTTTCACCCTGTTCTTCTTCAGAAATCCAACAGTGGCCTTAGATGTGTGTTTAGGATCATTGTTATGTTGGAAAAGTGCACGACGACCAAGGGCACGGAGTGAAGGTAGCATCTTCTCTTTCAGTATAGAGCAGTACATTTGTGAATTCATGATGCCATCAATGAAATGCAGCTCCCGACACCAGCAGCACTCATGCAGCGCCACATAAGGACACTGCCACCACCATGTTTCACTGTAGGCACCATGCATTTTCTTTGTATTCCTCACCTTTGCGACGCCATACAGTTTGAAGCCATCAGTTCCAAAAACATTTATCTTGGTCTCATCACTCCAGAGTATAGAGTCCCAGTAGTCTTCATCTTTGTCAGCATGGGCCCTGGCAAACACTAGGCGGGCTTTTTTGTGTCTGGGCTTTAGGAGAGGCTTCTTTCGTGGGCGGCACCCATGCATGCCATTCCTCTGCAGTGTACGCCGTATTGTGTCACGGGAAATAGTCACCCCAGTTTGGCTTTCTACTTCTTTAGATAACTGCAGTGAACTTGCATGTCGATTTTCTTCAACCCTTCTCATCAGAAGACGCTCCTGACGAGGTGTTAACTTCCGTGGATGACCTGGACATCTCTGTGAGATGGTTGCAGTTCCATCTTTTTTAAATGTTTGTACCACTTTTGCTACAGTATTCTGACTGATAAGTAAAGCTTTGCTGATCTTCTTGTAGCCTTCACCTTTCTTGTGTAAATAAATTATTTTCTTTCTCAGGTCTTGTGACATTTCTCTTCCATGTGGTGCCATTGCTGACAGCATGAAATGGGAAGGGGTTTTCTTTAAGTAACACCCTTTTATAGTCAACTGTCTGCTGTGTAATGAATAATTAGACTCACCTGTGGTTGAATTCTTGTTAAATTAGACATTTGTAGTCTAAAATGTAGCTTTGCTCCAGAGACTTTCAGTGGGGTGTACTCATTTTTGCATTACCCTAATTTGAGTAAAACTGAAAAATGTGTAATCTAAGTTATATTATTAACCTTACTTTCATGTTATAAGTTAAACAGATGTTATATAAAACTTAGTCTTGTCAACATTTTGGAAAATGTTTTTGTGTTCATTGAGATATTGTTTAAAATGTTACTTTTCAAAGGGGGTGTACTCATTTACGCTGAGCACTGTATAATATTAAGTCTGTGCGCGTCAAAACATTTGTGTTTCTCAATGGACTTTACTAAAGAGTCTGGAAGATATTTGAGTGTGTGAGATCCATCATCTACTTTCATAATTAATTTCATAACAGCATAAAAAAGGACTGCACGATGGCAGGGTGTGCTGTGTAACTCTTATTTTGAAATCTATAATGCGAATTACCACTGAAGATAAGAACTACAAAACAAAATGAACCTTCAAATGTAAAACAGACACCTGGATACATTACAGTAATGAGAATTTTCCATTGGGGGAGTAGTGCACTGTGCTAAATTGACATTTAAATAATATCAAATAATGCAATGGGTCTTAATGTCAGATTAATTAACTTTATGAAATATATTATTTTTATTTATTTTTTGTGATATTCACCTATATTAACTGACCACTGGTTTCATAACCATGGGACAACAATGCCTACTCCAGACAATAGGAAAGCCTCAGACAAGTGGCCTAAATGAATTCGATAGGAAGCATGTGCTAAAACTCCTTGCACTGGATGGCTGAGGAAAGACACAAAGGAATATGTTCATACGGCTGCTTGTTTTCGCACCTGATTCACCGCTGGAGCATTTGACGTGTAAGAAAACAACACCAGGCCAGTGATTCTTGCTGAATTGAGTGGATTGTGCTTGAACCCCTGCTGACCCACTTACTGAGCAGTCATGCATGCTGAACAAAGAGCAGCTGTTTATCAACAGCCCGCTTGCACATGGACATCTGAAGAGGCTTCAATGTTTGTTAACGGTGTAGGTTAAAGGTTTAAAGGTTACATTTAAAGGTTTGAAGCTGGATGTAGTGATTTTAGTGCTCAGATGACTGTGTCGTGTGGTTAAACATTACAGAAGAATCATGATGCAATTCTGACTGCAGTGGTTGATGTGTTAAAATTACCTTTTTGGTCACTCCAGATCCCTGGATAATGGTTAATATGATTTTACAGTGAACTTACTCACAAAATGACTAATAATAAGATTTAAGAGTTGAGCTTAAATTATGACAAAATACAAATAACTTTACATTTGTATTTAAATTAGATTATTAACATGTTTCATATTTCGTTAAAATAACAATTTGTGCGATAAAAATGATACATATTTAAAACAGATGGAAAACATGCAGTATTAAGGCCTGAAAATCAAACTTGAGTGACACTAAATATTGATTTCATTAAATATCAGATGTTATATAGGAATGTTTTCAGCTCTGTGGTTCATGTATTATATATAACGTTACATACATATATAATAACTTGTGTGTGTGTGTACTCTCTTTAGTGTTGTTCAGAAGTGCACGTGAACTAATGATCCGTTTTGCATTATATAATCATGTTTCTTAATTAATGATAAAATGCATCTTTATAATCTAATGTAATCTCAGTAGAAAACTTTTTTTTAAATCTTGACAAAAAATAAATTCTACTCCGATTGCATTGGATTATAAAGATGTGGCAGGTCTTTGAACATGCAAGGTCTTGTTTAGAGATGCACAGAGCTCCCAGATCTGAATACATTATAATACGAAGTTATTGATCTCAAATCTCACCTGCGGACTCGCCAGTGTTGATCCAGTCTGGATTAGCAATGCTCGCTATGGCAAATATATCCGCAGCCAGAAAGAGACATCCTGAAATAATGGTGAGTTTATCCATCTCAGGTGAGCTGGAGTGTGATGCAGGAGTGAAGAACGGAGCTAATCTCTCTCTACAGCTCTCAGCAGCAGTCAGTAAACAGGACGGTCCCTGCTCGAGTCTGACTGCATGATATGGCGCGATATGATACGGCTAGGAGTCCAGCAGCCCTGGAGAACAAACAAACACCTTAAAGATCAGGTTGTGTGCCTGACCTTCCTCCTAATACGAGCTCAGGGCTGATGCTCATCCTCGTATAGTGACTGACTGCGGGGCTCTTCTGTTACTAGCTAACTTAGCAGGCTACAGATCCCCGCGGGCTGTTTGCCATCCGGAGGGCCTGCTGCCGCTCGCCGTCCACATATCCATCGCGAAGAAGCTCTCGACTGCGGGAACTGACCGGCGAATGCGTTAAGACAGCGACTCAGAGCCGTAGCGGGCTGTTTTCATCGACGGTGTTACGGTCCATCTTTCTCCTCATCTGCACAAGCGCCGACGCATCATCCTCAGAAACCCGTCAAAATCGCGCTGTCTACCGCGAGCGGTCGTTAAACGGGTGTATATGCACAGAGAGGGCTGGACGACGCCGCAGAAGCATGAGAAACAGTGGTGTGTAAACGCAGCTCTCGCGTCTTTCCCAATGACATCAAGCGAAAACCCCCACGCAGCGTCTCTCCCTCGTCAGACACAACAGGCCTGCGGAGATCTCGCTCAGTCGCTCTCGCGAGACTCAGGGGGTCTGTGGCGTGTGTGGGCATCATCAACATCCATGAGTGCTTAATGCACGCAGTGATTTCAAAATGCATTGGCTACATTGGGTGAACAATTTATGTGTTATGTAATACAAAGAAAGGGATCAAGACATATATTAACAGTGGGGTCCAAAAGCCTGAGATCACAATGGAAAAGCGTTTATTTTAAATACGTATTCTTGTTATTTTTAAATTAAATGCAAAATGTTTTATTACTTTTTATAAGCATAACAATTTGAGATGACGTACAAAAACGTTCGTGAATTTGAAAATGTAACAAAATAAAACAAAACGACAGACAAAATACATAACGATGTAAATTGAAAAATAAGGTTTTTCTAATGTATGAAATACAATAATTGTAATTAATCTATATATTATAGAAAATGGTCAAATGAACATCAGCGTTAGTGTTCAACTCATACAATAGTACTATATAATTTAATAACCTTATGACAAATACTTAAGATTTGTTTTCACTTTGAGCAAAGTATGTTCTTATGACCGATTTCTGACTAGAGATGTATTATAAAACTAAACATGTATATTAATATTTATATACATTTAGCAAATAGTTGAGACCTCTTTTTAGCACTATTTATGCCAAATATGATTTAGTTTAATTAAAACATATAAGGACCAAAAATGTATTAATGCAGGTGTTAATTCCACGCATGAAAAGATAAATTCATGCATATAATATAACAAATAAATAAGTTTAAATTTTGTGAAGTAAAAAAAGCTAAACAAAACACAATTTATCTTTCTTTCTATAATTAATATACATCCTTTCTTTAAACAGAACCACTGTTGAAAAGATGGGAATGTTTTTTTTCTTTCCGTAAACCTAATGTGCAGCTCATTGTTTCCATCTGCAGGCTAATGAAGGAACTACCACAAGCAATGACTTCAGGGGAATGATGAAGCAGACAAGGAGTATTATCATCGATATATTGGTTTTAATGAATGTACATCAGATATACAGTGAAATGGACAAAACTGTTAAAACCGTGTAAACCGTTACTAAGGACCAGACTTCATGATGAACTGATCAAAAAACAGCGGTCAACAGCAATCAGGGATTCGTACAGGTTAAAGATTGTTTTTACACTCAAATAAGCAGCTGCACAATGTGTGCACTTTAAACTGGGACTTGCTCTCATAATTCATCAACAAATGGTGTGTTTGCCAGATGTCCACAACATGACATGGTCTTCTTGCTCTCAACAAACTTCTTTGCAGCCTGTGGAAAAAAAGAGAATTCTGCTGTCATACATCGTTCAACAGTTACTGTATATGTACTGCGTTTACAGCAAGTGGTACTGCTAAAACCAGCAGGTAAGCTAGCAAGCCATATTATTGGGAACATGGAGTATTCATAAATATGTCTGTGATGATTAATTAGTAATATTTAGGTAGTGCTCCTGTAGCTCAAACAGCAGAGCATGGCACTAGCAACATTAAGGCCATGGGTTCAAGTAACGCATGAAAGACCCAATCCCCTCACACCTTCTCCAAGCAATCTCTCCCACTCTCAAACAACAACAACTGTTTTTCTCTTCATTTATTCCTTCGCTTGCTAGCTCGTACTTATTTGAACGATGTCTGAGACTTGGTGTTACGAGCACTTCTTCTGTCTGTTTGCTTCTTCAAGATTAATCACTTTATGTATTCCCAATTGTAAGTCGCTTTGGATAAAAGCGTCTGCAAAATGACTAAATGTAAATGTAAATAAAAGGTGTGTAACCTGAATGCAATGTAAGCTGCTTTGGATGAATGCGTCTCATAAATATATATGTAATATTTGCTGATGCTTTTTTTTTTTACTTGATCCTAAAATAATACAAAAAATAAGGCAGCACAGTTGTTTTAATCACTGATAATAAATGTTTGTTGATCAGCAATTCTGCATTTTAGAATGATTTCTGGATGTTCATGTGACACTGAATACTGGAGTAATGATGCTGAAAATTCAACTTTGCATCACAGGAATAAATGACATTTGAAAAAGTATTAAAATAGTCATTTTAAGTTAACTATTACTGGTTTTACTGTATATGTGACCCTGACCACATTGATATTTCTACATCATCCTAAACAGTGGTCGAATTGTGTTGGGGGTTGTTAATCCTGAGGCAAATTTTACACAATGATTACAAAATTGGTCTCATTTTAAAAAATGTTTTTATTTAATGAAAAAATTGCCTTATTGAATGAACTATTGTTTATAAAGTTAGTTTTTTTCCTTTTGGGGCCTGAAATTGAGACATTTTGGTCAATATTGATAATTAAACAATATTTTGCTGAATGTGTTTTTGTGTTGGCACCTTGGGTGCAAGTTCCTGTTTTAATAAATGACTTACTGAATCATTCATATCAAACGATTCATTCAAAACGGCTGATTCAATATAAACTAAACAAGTGAGACCATCTGAATGGACTGTTGAATCATTGGATTCGTTAAAAAACGGATTCATTCATGGAATGAAACACCGTGTTGCTATGTACTTTTATATAAAAAACTAACAGCACATTTGTGTTCGGGCCTTGCACACATGTGCTGATATACAGACAAGTACATTGCTTGTTTTTTTTGTTTAATTGCTGGAATTATAAGGGCATTCTAACTGTTTTCTAACGGGCTTCATCGCGCATGCTTTTGGACTCTCAAGAGTTGTATTTTTTCCCCAAAGTTGGAAAATGTCAGCTCTCCTAACGTCTCTCAGTCCCTCACAGTCACACATACATTATGTCAGGAGAATGTATGTGTACAAGGTAAAATAATACTTTCTGTTGTCTTTTTCTTATTAAATAATTTCAAAAGTTGGGCTTGAACCATTTTGTGCAAAAAATGACAATATTGATCCTGCTCATGCGCAGCTTGTTAAAGTAACGTTACCAAGTTCTGATTGGCCAATCGCCTTTATTTAGTTTGTGAATCATCATAAGTAGAGAATTTTAACATTTCATCTGCATGATAAGTTTTATGTAATACACAAAATGAATAATCCAAAGGGGATGGTAAGGGGGGATGGTGGTTTACAGGGGGGATGCTTTTTGTCATTTTTTTCGACAAGGGGGATGCCATCCCCAGATCCCCCCTTAATTTGAGCCCTGATCCTGAATCATATGAAAGTTGAACAGATTGCTTTCCATTGATGTATGGTTTGTTATGATAGGACAATATTTGGCTGAGATACAACTATTTGTGATCCAGGGTCACATATTCCATCAAATGCAGCCTTGCTGAGTATAAGAGCTTTCTTCTACATTTAGTCATTTAGCAGACACTTTTATCCAAAGCGACTTACAATTGGGGAGTACATAAAGCATTAATCTAGAAGAGGCAAACAGACGTGCTCGTAACACCAAGTTTCAGGCATTGTTCAAATAAATACAAGCTAGCAAGAGAAGGAGAGAAAGATTATTATTATTTTGTGTAAGTTTAGGATGAAGTCAAGTAGTGTTGAAAGAGATGAGTTTTCAGTTGTTGCTGGAAGATTGACAGAGATCCAGCAATAGGGGTGGGAAGATCATTCCACCAGCCAGGAACGGTGAACAAGAATGTTCTGGAAAGTGATTTTGAGTGATAACTTATGATTTACATAAATGACTTACTTTGACAACATCACTTGAGGTCAGCGAGTCGATGTTCTGCATCACAGACTGTGGTGAGCTGTAGGCGCCGCTGCTCAAAACCTGAACTCCCAGCTCCTCCAGCAGACCTTCTGAACTCTCCAAAGACATCAGATAATCAGTCTTCAGCTGGGTCCTGAGAACACAACACCAGGTCCTTCATTCAACTGATGGAAACAACAAACATGACCATTTACTTTCTTAAAGTGGCCCTATTGTGGATTTTTGAAAATGACCTTTAATGCAGTGTGTAACACAGCTCTAAGTGAATGAAAACGTCCTGAAAAGTTTTAAATCTGAACGTGTATAAAGTTATTGTCTCTCAAAAAAAGAGTCGACTCTGAATCATTGAAACGAGTAATTTTTTAAATGAATCCCAAGCGGTTTCGTGTTGACGACAACATGAAACATTAGCATATTGCCATAGTGCTCTTCAGAAAAACTACAGGTGATGCCACGGACACTGTGTCCATTTTCTTTTAAGAGTTTATGTACACAAAGCTGCACTGCAGTGCAGGCATTAGGCATCGCATGCGAGATGAAAAAAGAGACCAATCGAACCAATCACCACAGATTAGCATCCCGAAAAGGAGGGGTTTGGAAAAATGAATCGTTTGGGAGTCGATTGAGTAAATAAGGTAAAAATAAATGCATATTATAAGACAATTAAAGTGTTTTTTGACCTTGCATGCACGTCAACCTGTTATTGGGGACTCCCAAAACCAAAATACGAACCTTTCATTACCCATAATAGGGGCTCTTTAAAGCACATTACTCCAAATATAAAGCAGCACAAACTTGCTTACAGTATTTCTGAATGTCTACTGTTGCCTACAGTTTTATAGAAATACTTCCTGATTAGTTCAAAAAGCACTTCTATACTAACTATGTGAGCACTATATAGGAATGAATTATGGGCGTTAAAAGCATTTCTTTTTACTCTGCTGACTGGCTGGTGGTGATAGACTCACTTGGCTCTGGTGAGGTCATCTGCAGTAAGTCTTCCTTCAGCTACAGCCGTCACCTGTGCCATGGCTGCATTGATCACCTGCACGCAGAGATCAATGCAAATGTCACTCACTCACTCACTCCAATGTCATCATTAATGGAACAGTTCACCCACAAATAAAAACCACAGCCACTGTATGAAAAAGAGCTTATATAATGCCACACAGGATTAGAACAAAATCAGAATTGAAATTGAGTGATCAATTCCTTGATCAAACAACCATCCCTGCTCTCTGAACACTCACCTCGCGGGCTGAGTCTGCTTGTGAGATGACATACACTCCGAAGAGGCCGGAGTCAGAGTAAGTAGCACTGAAAGCCGTGGCCTGTGAGGAAGATCAAACAGAAACATCTAAGCTGTAGTGAGATCTAAACATCCGTACTCTGAGGAAAGTGATCACAGATGAAGTGTACTCACATCAAACGGCTGTGCGGTGGCTTTGGCGATGCCTTGGCTGAGTTTGCTGGTGATGTTGGATCCTCTCTTAATGTGTGGTCCAGCACCCAGAAGCCTCTGCAGCACGCTGAAGGCGTTGGCCTCCGCAGAACCCCCCGCGGCTCCTTCACACGCCAGCAGAGCATGCACCAGACCTGCACCGCTCTGCACACGCAGCTCACCTGCACACAAACATCATTTCTATATAATCACCAATTCAGTCAATCTCACAAAGTACTGCCAGGTCAAATTCTAAAGTATATATTTTTTAAGCCCATGGTACAATCACTATAATGCATGGCTCCTCATGACATATTTCTTTATTTTTAAATTGAACTAAAAACTAATAATTTGTTTAAAATTTTACCTTCATTACAGACACAGCTCAGACATTTCATCTCCCTGTACGTGTCATGCAGTGTCGGTGTACTCACCACCGCGGTAAACGGCTTTAGCCCCTGGTGCACCTGTCCCTGCATGTGTACCGAAGAACTGCTCGCCAACCTTCTTCAGAGCAGCATGACTGATGCCTTCACAAACACAGAGATTCAACATGATCATGTCTAACAGGAGACAGTCACATTCACTCGTCGCACAGACAGTCCTGGGTAAGACAGCTACATTAAACTACATGAAAGGCTATTTTTTATTTCAAGTAGAGCAACCAAACCAACCAAATCCTCACCAAGTAGATTTAAGACACATGATGCAAGACACAAAATTAAGTGAAAATCTAGTTAAAAAGAATAAAACTCCAAAAATATGTTTTAGGATCTTGCACATATATTCATAAAAAATCAAATTGATTTACTTATTTAATTGAATAACGTTTTGGAGTGCACCTGGACATCAGATTCACTCACTGTAAAGCTTCACTGGTACAATTATTTGGAAAGTTAACTTGCCAAAGTAAAAGTGACTTCAAATCACTATCAAAACAGTGTTTCATTTTTAGAAGGCCAACAAAATCCTCACAAAGACACCATAAATTCTTCATATCTTGCCCAGCGCAATGACATTATAGAGAACTGCAAGAACAGATGTAAACAGATTTTTTTTTTTTTAATGGCTCTTTGGTTAAATGCCTGAAACAAGATCTGTGGTGAACACAAGATCAAAATATTTTTTGCATTTCATAAAACATACTGGTAATAACCAAACAGGCAAACTCATCTACTCATTAGTCAGCTTTCATAGCCTTGTTGTCTATAGGTGTGCTCTTGCAAACTATTCTAAGGCAAATTTTCAGGGGAATTATTATTATTTTATTGTTTTACTCAAGAGTTGTTAAAGCTTAGTGATGGTGAAGTTGAAGTCATTCAGTCATGGTGTAGTTTGTTTCTAGCCTACGTTTAGTTTTTTATTTTTGCAATTTTACTGAAGCTTCAAACTTTAATAAAATCTGTGTTCATTTTTGAAGATTATCACGTTGAACAAAACATGTAAGAATCAAACGTTTGCTGTTCACGGAGCTTACATTCTACAATCATCTAAAGGCCAATGGAACAATCCTATTGGGTTTATGTTGATGTAACGAGGGCGATGCAAACTTCCAGTTTTGCCTCCAAAATGACGTGATCATTGCAGCACTCTATAAGAAAACTTACCTAATCCAACGAGGGCCATTCTTGCAGTGGTGTAATTATCGGCAAAGAACTGCTGCAGCTAGAATGTGAAAACAGAAAGAGACGTGTGTTTGCATATGGCTCAGCTTAAATAAGGTATCATTATGAGACAGAATTGTGAAATGATCAGAAGCTGCTGTCAGTCACTTACAAGATCAACACTAAACTTCCCCACCATGTGGTCTGGACAGTACAGAGAGTTGGATAAAGCGTTCTTATATGCAGCTTCATGCAGCTTCTCCAGAACACCTGTGAGAGACAAAACATCTCATCAGCACCAGATGCTGCATGAGCCGAGTCTTCACATTCATTTATATGAATGGCTGTAATGTACCAATCTGTGGACTCAGGTCCGCCACGGCCTTGTCTATCTTGACCCTCGGCGAGAGGTCAGGCAGCTCCCAGGGTCTGAAGTCAGGAGCAGTGCTCACATTGACCAGGTACTCTACGACGCCGTCACTGCACAGGAAACACATTCATAATGCACACAATTCCCATTTCATTTTCAAATCGGAATAATTAAAATAGCGATTTTTCATTTTAATATGTGACACTGGACCACAAAACCAGTCGCTGAGGTATATTTGTAGCAATAGCCAAAAATACACCGTATGGGTCAAAATTATAGATTTTACTTTTATGCCAAAAATCATGTTCCATGCAGATATTTTGTAATCTTCAGTGTTGCATGATCCATCAGAAATCATTCTGATATGCTAATTTGCTGCCAAACAAACATTTCTTACTATTATCAATGCAGAAATCAGTTTTTACTGCTTAATATTTTTGCTGATTCTTTGATCAATATAAAAAAAAAATATTTGTAACAATTGGAAAGCATTTGCTGTTACTTTTGATTAATTTAAAACATTCTAGTTGAAAAAAAGGTATGAATTATTATAAATTACAGACCAAAACTGTTTAACTCTAGAGCGTTTTATGTACATCGTGTCTTAGGTAACACTTCATTTTAAAGAGCAATTCTCACTAATAACTAGTTGCTTATTAGCATGCATATTACTAGCATATTGGCTGTTTATTAGTACTTATACAGCACGTTATTAATAAGTTATTCTCCATGACCATATTTTAGATCCCTAAGCCCATTCCTAAACTTAACTACTAACTATTAATAAGCAGTAATTAGGACAAAAGTCATAGTTAATAGTGAGAATTTGTCTCCAAACTAAAGTGACCGGTCTCTTTTCTACAGAGATACTCACAAATCATCCCTAAGACAGTCCAGAGAATAGACCATGTGTTCCCTCGATGACGTCACACTAAAAAAAAGAGAGAAATGATTAAGAGGGCAATACATAATGTGTTTCAAAGTAGTTATATGAAACTGACCTCAAACTGGCACCCACTGCCTCCAGACCCCGACAGATCCTGAAAGCTGACGCACCTTTAGTGGTCTGAAACACATCCATTACTATGAAACCTACAAAACTACCCAAAAATCATCTGCATGTATGATCAACTCAGACTAAACTTTCAACAGAGAATTCAGATAACACGTAATGAACTTGTTTGATTACATGTTCATTAAAACTACTTCTAATTGCCCTGAACATACCAGATTGCTTGCCAATCGCAGGATGTGAGTGACGCCCAGGTTTGCTGCAGTCTCATAGCGGCTGCCGGCTTTCACAAACACACCGATTTTAGAGACGGGGGAGTAGTTCTCCAGAGAGGCGATGAGAAGACCGTTGGGAAGCTTGGACACCTACAGAAAACGGTATTAAGTAAGTAAAAGTAGTGGGTTTAAGCAGTGGTTTGAACTGAAAGCATAACATTATACATCCATTCCCTTTACCTGGACGTCCTGGGGAGCGAGGGCTAGTGCTGCTGCAGGTTTTCGGGTGACCAGAGGTTCAGTCAATGCCTCGCTCCTCCTGGCGGTGGCATAACATCGTCTCTGTGAAAAACACTCTATGTGAGTAAACAGGGTCTTAAGATTAAGGCCATTGCACATGGAGTACAACATTTTCGCATGTGGAAAAATAAATACGACCTTACGTTGTGTCAATCATGTTTACACACTGCCTCCGAAACTTTCGTCTGTCATAAAATAATACAAATAAATCGGACCATGTTTGATTTTCTGCGTTTTCGCATCCGTAGCAAGCATTTTGATAGGAAAGGATGACAAATACGATAAGCACGAAAAACGCATACAATAATTTCTGTAGCTTCAATTCTTATTTTGAATCGTATCCTGTTGTGCAGTTTATCACACCAAGATTGGCAAGCATCACGGTTACTATTGCTCATATTAGTGACTTGAATAAGCCCCTCACTATAAGTATTAAACTGCAGTGAATAACTCAGTCATCCTGCACATGAACCTTGCTAAGCAGAGGTTGTGCAACTAATTGTAAGATAAACCAGATGTAAAATAGCCAGTAAGCAACTGTGCCTTCCTTGAAGTTTGCATAACCCGGTTTTGTATTCCATCGAGGTTGCAACTCTCAGAGAGGTGTGTACTGTATTTGGGTTGTAGTTGATGTATCGATGTGTCATATGGTGTGACGAAAAAAAACTCTAACATTGAAGATAAACCTCTCATGCTATTTGTAACTCCAAGAATGAGGATACATTGTTTTTCAACATTTTTGTAAGTATTTGATACTTTGAATTACTGTTAATGGTTCATGTTCGATGGTAAACACAGGCATTGCGGGTGATGGTGAGGTATTTCATCAACAGATGACCTCTGTAATGTTAAAGATAGACCCTTCACTATACTTCTACTGTATATTTGAGGTTTGAAGGCTTACTGTAGCTTCAATTCTTATTTTGAATCGTATCCTGTTGTGCAGTTTATCACACCTAGATATTTCTGTAAAATATATCCACCTCTTTCCTAATGAGCCTACAGTGTTTTAAATGATGGCAGGCACTTCTGGTTTGGGGAAGTTCCCCTCAAAAAGACTGCAACAAATCATTTTATTTTTTCTCCTCAAATCCTCATGTCTCTTTCCAGGTTTGTCACACGGATGCTGTAAAATATAATTGCTATATTACTATAAAATACTTAAGTTAAAGGGGTCACACGATGTTGCTAAAAATAACATTATTTGGTGTATTTGGTGTAATGCAATGTGTTTACGAGGTTCAAAAAACACATTATTTTACATATACTGCACATTATTGTTGCTCCTCCTTTCTGAAACACGCCGATTTTTACAAAGCTCATTGTTCTTAGAAGTAGGGTGTGCTCTGATTGGCCAGCTATCCAGTGTGTTGTGATTGGCCGAATCGGTGAGACGAAACTAAAATAATAAAACCCACTAAACAAGGCATTTGTTGCATCCAGTGGGGACATAAATACTGATTATGATTCGTACAGTCTTTTTACGCATTGTGCCGCGTAAACATAACACCATGTCTGCATTTGTGTTTGTAGAAACGCCAAACAAGCGCTACTCTACACTGCTCAAAATTCTCGTTTGAATCCTCAGAGGCAAATTCTTTAAATATCGAAACATACTTAAAGGCTGTGAGACAGATGCACCAGATGTTGGAATTGCCTCACTTTATAGTGTTCACATTGTAGGCTACTCTCTCCCAAGTTCAGGAAACAGTCCTCCGTAAAATGCGCTGCACACACTCAAATATTTGGGTTGATCTGTTCTGGAACAGTGTTGTAAATATAGCTTAACCACGGATGTCTAGTGGTGTCCTCTTTTGGAAGCCCAAACAAAGTACTTTCACAACGAAACAAAGCGTCTCCAGGACATGGCGCCGGCGGCAGCAACAATACTACAGTGAGAAAAAGTCCCGCCCTCTCTCATTGCGTATTTGTTTGGGCGGTGTTATGCAAATATTCCCACACCGTGACCTAGACATGTGGGGGCGGGTTTGAATGAGCCGTTTTAGGAGGGTGTGATCGAGTGGTTTTGAGACTTTAGTCTTTGTAACATCAGGGATCTTATCTATGCACGAACAGTAAAAAGTTAAACTTGAAATCACATCATATGACCCCTTTAACACATCTGTAATATTGAGGATACAAGGAGGATCTTTAGGAGTTATTCATGGTATGTCGAAAGTAATTTGTTAATGCTTTTACACTTTTAAATTCCCTCTTAATGCTTGAAGGGTGAGTAAAATAATGTCACCTCATAGAACCCAGTTTTTGAAACTGCTGATAATTGCATTGCGGTCATGGAGCGAACCTTTTGCGGATTGTTTACAGTGTAAACGGAAGTGTCCCATCAATAAATTGTTTTAGTCATAAGGGATGATTGGATAAAGATTTAGAAAATTATTTTAGACTGCCCTCAAAAATAATAATTGTAAAACCAGTAAAATTCTTTAAATTGATTATATAAGCACCCAAACTTTTACTTTTTATCAATTAATTATTACTTTATTTACTTATCAATGTAGACTTCCCCAAACCTGGAAATGACGACTTTAAATCTCTGTGACATTCACCGGTTTTTCAATGACATGGAAACCGTGCTGTGTTTGATCTGAGCGTCTCATTCTGGACGACCAGGCTCTCAGATCACACAGAGACCGGGTTCAAAGGGTCACATGTGTCCGTGAGGTCTGTCACTGGAAGTACTGTACCACTGTGTCATGACCTTCATCACAGAAACACACCAAGACAGGGGATTTACAAACAACCACCACCAGAAGAGCCATCGGGACTCCCCAGAACAGAAGCCTCTGGGGTCCATTTAAATGACTGGCTTTTTTAGAGGTTGTCCAGCGTCCAGGGGAAAGTTTACAGCAGCGACGTGTCAAACACCGGCTCATAAATGACACTAGCAACATTAGCCTGCAGCTCCACGACGAGAAGCTTCTAGTGACCCTAAAGCTCGTCTGTATTTGAAACACGACATGTGAATAGAGAGGTGAAAGCAGTGCAGACTGAGAGAAAGAGGACTCACGGAGAGATGAGAGAAACCTCTGAACCCCGCCATTGCTCCGCTTCTCTCCTTCAGTCGCTGGGAAAGACAGCTATGGCCGATCCGTATATCTACCCACAATCCACTGCGCCTCGACGCCGCACCATATATGGACACACCGGAACGATGAGCTGTTTAATATTAATGAGATGCAATCAAATAGTCAAGACGTGCTCTAGGAAAGAGCCAGAAGTGTCAGTACATTTGATCAAATCTAGATCTAGATACAGAAATACATCAATGAAAATATTTAAACTGCTTTGTGGGAAAATGTACTTTTTGGCCTCTGAATGTTCTTAAGAGGACGAAAAATAATTATATTTTTAATTTACTTATACTATTTTCCCAGATTTAACACTCATAAAGGAACGTTTACAACAACAACAACAAAAAACACACACTTAGTTATTTTGACTGAAAGGTGTACAGAAAGTACAGACTAATATAGCTATGCGTAAGTATTTATTTGACATTTTTGTACCCAATTCTGTAGTATTGTTTTCTCTTTTATTTTTTTTTTAATTTTAGGTTTGAATACATTGTATGTTGTTTTAACTGTATTTGAACCAACGTTTATTATTTATTCAGTAAAATACATTTTTTAAAGTTAATGCAATCTTCATTTTTTAAAGAGACCTTAAAGCAAATTTTGAACTCTTTTTCTTGTTTTATTCAAGGGACAATAACATACAATATGTTATCAAGAAAAAAACATTAAAATAATAAAAGAAAAAGATAGAAGGACAAAATACAACAAACAAAACAGTTGCCAGGGGGAGTATAAAACTTCAAAACAAAAATACAAGATATACATACATACACTTGTATGTATATATATATAAATCAATTAAATATATTGTAAAGTTCACAAACTTTCAAAGTTCTTACAGCTTTCTCATTCTCAGTCTCTGATACTGTCAATATATATATATATACATACATATTTCAGTCAACAAAACCATAACATTGTGTTTTATTGGTATATTTACACTTATGAAAGTGAAATGTGGTCAATAGAATAAGTAAATGAATTAAGTAAAAGTACTGTTCCTCTTGGTCAGGATAGCCAGTAAAGCCGAAAAGTACATTTTCCATAGGAGTGAAGAAATAAAGAACATAAATGTATTTATTTAAATTTATTTAAATGATTATTTAAAGATAAATACACGTTTGGACCTTACACCATAGTGTAACTGTACAGTGCCAAAATAAGTGCAATGCAGTTTTCCTCATATTCATTACAAAAAAAATACAATTTACATTTATTCCTTTTTTAAATTTGTGTAAATAATAATTTAGTTGATACAGTATATGAATAAGCGTATAAGAAACTTCTGTATTCCTATTTCTAAGATGATATTTCCATGGTAACACCTTTCTCGCGGTCTCGTTTTGATGACGTCCGTCGAAGCGCCAGCAGCAACACGCGCAGAACGTTCGCTGTTCGACTCGAGATCCGTTTAAACTCCGCAGCGGTCCGCTTGTCCTCCGTGAAGCACACGCCGAGAGGACCTCTTCGTTATTACAGACATCGAAATCACAGCTCGCAGATATGGTAAATATGTGTTTCATAGTCACAGTTTTAATCTAGCGGTTAGATGTCGATTATGACAGAATGTGTGCAGTGCGTGTCTGTGTCTATCCGTTCAACACGTGCTGCTGTTTTCTTTTGTATGGTTGTTTTTTATGAGATTATTACACACTCGTAGTTAAAACATCGTGTTGGTTAAAAGTAGTTTTCGTGGTTTAAAATGTCACGTGGTGTTTTTTTATGTATTTCATTGCTGTAACTGCGTACACAACCCACGTGCGACACATGCAACATGGTTTACGGCAGCCGCTGGTTTGTTTAGAACCATGTTTGTTTATAAGATATTAATGTAGGACCTCATATGTTTGTGTAGTCATCGTTTTCATGCAAATTAGCTAACGTTAATTGTAGCAAACAGAGCTGCTGTGACGCATAGTTCATTGTTATATAGTAAGTTATAGGTCTAGTTTAATAACCCATGCTTATTGTGTGTTGTTGTCTTTAACTTCATATATGCTGGTCTCTTCCAGGCTGAAGCAGACGTGAATCCTAAAGCGTATCCTCTGGCTGATGCCACTCTCGCCAAGACCATCCTAGACCTGGTACAGCAAGCAGCCAATTACAAACAACTGAGAAAAGGGGCCAATGAAGGTAGATACACATACTAGAAACGATCAGAAGTCTGGCTGCACGGGATGTGACTCTTTTCTTGTGGATTTGTTCCAGCTACTAAAACCCTGAACCGTGGCATTGCGGAGTTCATCGTGATGGCTGCCGATGCTGAGCCTCTGGAGATCATCCTTCATCTGCCTCTGCTGTGTGAGGACAAGAACGTCCCGTACGTGTTTGTGCGCTCCAAGCAGGCCTTGGGCCGCGCGTGCGGGGTGTCCCGGCCCGTCATCGCCACCTCGGTCACCATTAAGGAAGGCTCTCAGCTCAAGCCTCAGATTCAGTCGGTGCAGATGGCCATCGAGAGACTGCTGGTCTGAGAACTCTTCCGCACATCTGCTGTTTTGATTTTTCCTCGTTTGTCAATTACCACATACATTTTAATTTGGTATTAATGTTTTGTTTTACGCATCTTTATTTTTAAAGTGTTTACTTGTCACTTTCTGATTTTGCCATTGGACGAGCACATGTACATTTATATTAAGGAAAGACAAATATAGTAACTATAAAAAATATATTTTTTTTAAATTGAGAATTAAGTTTGTTCAACATGGTAGAACATTTAAAATAAGTTATATATATAACTTATTTTAAATGTTATGAAGATATATATATATATATATATATATATGTTCTCTCATGTCAAACACTTAATTCAAAATAAGAAATATATATATATTAGCGGTCATTGTACAGACTTGTAATAAAATGCAAACTCCAGGATACGCATGTGCTGCATCCTACTTGTATACAGTAATTATACTATAATTATGTACTTGACTAGTGATTGTACTCTATTGTTAAAGATGCTGGGTTGAGTAATTTTGAAAAATCTCCTAGGCTGCATTTATTTGATACATACAATAAATCTGTAAAGTGTTATAATTTTGACTTTCTATTTGAAAATGTAATTGAAGTTTTCATGTTAAAGCTGAATTTTCAACATCATTACTCCAGTGTCACATGATTCTTCAGAAATCATTGCTGTTCGAGAAACATTTCTAAATATTTGCAATGTTGAAAACAGTTATGCTTCATTTTTATTGTGGATTTTTTTTTTTTTCAGGATTCTAAGTAAAAAAGCTGTATTTAAAGTTTTTGACGTTACTGTCACTTTTAGTCAATTCAATGCATCCTTGCTGCATGAATTTCTTAAAAAAAAAAGAATTGTACTGACCTTAACGGTTATGTATGTAGAAAGAATGTATCAGTATAGAGATCAAATCACGAATATTATTTTGAGTTTTATACATGAGAATCCAGTCTGATTTCAGATAGTAATAAGAACCATACATTCAGCAATCTGCTTCACATATTGTATACATATGCACTATATTATTCCTTTTTAACTCCGTCTTAACTAAAGAAGTCTTCAAGAAACGCAAACAAATAATGAGTCAAGGAAAGATGGTAAAACTGCAGCTGTAATTCAGGTTCATTCTTCATACTGTGGATGATCAGGCTGAACACATTGCATTGTGGGATACAGTACCCAGCGCACCGTGCCCAGCTGTATGCTAAACATTTTGGCAAATGTAGAAGGTTATTTTGGTATACATACTGTGCACAATATAAAGACTGATTACAGTTTTAAAGAGTTCATCCTAAAAAAGATTGTAATTTACTCACCCTCAAGTTATTCCAAACCTTTATCAATATAATTTATACGTTAAAGACAAAAGATGGTCATTTGAATAATGTCAGTAACCAAACAGATTCTGGTCCTCATTGTCTTCCATAATATTTATTTTTTTCTCCATGCTATGGAAGCCAATGAGGACCAGAAACTGGTTACCATCGTGTTAAAAAAACAAACTCATACACGACTTGAGGGTGAGTAAATAATGACAATTTTCATTTTTGGGTGAACTACCCCTTTAAAGAAAGTCATGTTACAGTGTATCTGTGCTAGTAACTCCATAAATCTCTCAATACAACAAAAAACTTCTAATAAATACAACAACAACAAAATCACCATATAAAACATTTCACTTCAACACTGTTAGAAAACATAAGTACTTACAAGTCACAATCATGAGGTGCTCAGGAACCCTGTACGTCACTTTCACATCACATTGAACTGATACAGCGGAGACTGCGGCTCACACACAACACAACACACAGACTCACGATCACCACAGATATCATCACACACAACACACAGACTCACAATCATCAATCCATCCAGCCTCACACCGTGGCAGACTGGAGAAAGCATAGCTTATGACAAGTATTTTCTGAAGACCCTCCAGCATTTGGGTCGGACCTTTTACATTCCTTAAAAGCTCTGGTGGAGCGGGGCTCTCTGAAAGCTGCCCCCTGGCCTTCCGTGCCGGCCGGCAGTGATGCAGGTGGAGCCCCGGTGCGCTCAGTCCACGGCAAACTCCGTCTCCAAGGCAGTGCCGGGGTGGCTACCCGCGTGAGAGTCCTTCCGGAGCTGCAGAGAGACACAGCTCAGCCAGCTGCGGCTGGTGGGCATTTCTCCGATGATCTCCCAGCTGTCCGACTCCTCACAGTACCGCTCTATAGTGTCATGATACCTGCAGGGGAAGTCAGTTCGGTCAGAAACACTTAATAGACAGCGGACATAGCTAGCAGGCCTCAGACGGAGTATAGTAAGATCCTATGACTTCCACAATGTGGAAAACAGAATCCAGTCAATATAAAACACAGTGGAACATCACAGAATTTGGCAAATGTGAATAAATAAAACAAATGGCTGTAAAGTTAATCAAATCGCAATATTTGCTAAAATATTAATATTATAAAAAAATATTTGCAAAGGCTTCAAGAGCAGCATAGTATTACAGCTATGATGACTATGGCGTTGGTATTGTTGTACCAGTGTGAGCCCGAGTCTGACAATGAGGGCTCAACCTAGTGAAGTTCTTTGAGGATGGACCAAAGCAGCCAGCAGATGGGCATTATTCAAATATATAACAGAATTTGTATTAATAGGGCCCTAGTGTCTCTCACCTGTCCCATCCCTCCTCTCCTCCTAAAACGTAAATCTTTCCGTCCACCACCGCCACGCCGGGTCGATAGCGTCTCTCCTTCATGGGAGCACACATAGTCCACTTGTTGGTTTTGGGGTCGTAGCACTCCACCTTATCCGTGTTCTCGGTGGAAGCATGCCAGCCGCCTAGAGAGGAACAACTGTGATCCACTGCTCTACAGGATAAAGCTCAAATTGATAATGAAATATAAGCCTCCATATTCACCTATGACGTATATCTTGCCCTTCAGGATGCAGGCAGCAGATCCAGAGCGGGCGATCTGCATGGGCGCCACCTCGGTCCACACGCATGTTTTAGGGTTGTACGCTTGCGCCAAGTTTGTGCCGTCGCCATCTTCTAAAACAGCACCTCCTGTGGTATCAAAAGGGAATATTACACAGCCCTTAAAAAAAAAATTACCAAATATTTCCTAATGAGAGAAGTTCCAAAATATCAGTAAAAACGTATATAATAATGTATTTTCACAAAATAAGAATAAAATTTTTCAACATATACTATATGTATCAGCTTTAATGCACTTATCAAAAACAAAGACTATCTAATGCCAAAGGTTTTCGTTTCAATAACAAAAACAAGTATTTAGAATGTATAACTTTACTTATAATTGGCAAAGGAGTGGAAAGATACGTTCAAATTATTTAATGTCAAAGAACTTTACATAAACAAGTCTATAAACAAACTTTTGTCTCAATTTTCTGTTGCCGTTTTGAAAGCAAACACGCAAGTATGCAACAGTAAACGTAGGTCATACATTTTCCTCGGTCACAGGCCATTATTCTAATCTTGAAATCAGAATTAAGCATAAAAATGTCTTGAGAATCATTCCTACATGTGAAAATGAGCTGATAAGTGAACAAATAGTTGTCACCAGGCTCAGAGGAAGATAGGAATCTTGTCTTTGTGTAGTTTTTCTGGTGATAAAGGGAAAATACAAGACTTTTTCACCTTACAAATTACTGCTGAAAGAAAAAAAAAATCTGCAAAACGTTAATATTTTGCAAGAAAGTGTGACGTAAAACAGGCACTATTTTTCTAATAAGCATCCCAAAATGAGTAAGATAAATATAATGACTGTTCTTGTTGTCAATCATTCAAATATGTATTCTAGTTAAGAGCATGTTATATTTGCTCTACTAGCATTGACTGGCAGTGTAACCAGCACATATTCCAGATATTTATAGTCTATATTGACATTATTTTCTGTGGTAAACTACATCAGGCCACATGCTGTCCATACGGTTGTATTTAACCTGGAATATTCTGGAATCAAACGTTCTACAACAGAGTCTGGAGCAAACCGGTTACCTGTCACATAGAGCAATCCATCCAGTGCCACCACAGCCGGACTGGTGACCGCCATCTTGACCGATTCCATAAACTGCCATGTGTTTGTCTGTGGATTATAACACTCAACAGAGTCCAGGCGAGAACGGCCTTCCCAGCCGCCCACAGCGAACACATAACCATCCAGCATTACCAACCCTGAAAAACAGCACAATGCTCTTGTAGATTCTGATTATTTTAACTTTGAAACAATAGGGTGGGCGGAAATGCTGCGTTCCATCACAAGTTGGATGTGGGATAGTCCTACTTAAGTACACCAATTTCTAACCATGACAGCATTCGATTTTCTGATATTTGGCAATGCTTCCATTAGCTCTGCAGGTGTTTTACAGGCAACAAAAACAAATTGAAGAGAATTGTTCAAAAGGTGTGAACAGAGGAGATCAGTTACCAGATACCTGGAACCATTTACTAAAGTTTTTATAATGTAACTTTGACTCTTTGGAAACCCATCTTTTGGAGCTGAATGGAACGCAGCATAAACCCCCTGCTCTTTGTAAACGTTTATACATATTCGGTAGTCCTTACCCAGTTCTGATCTAGCCACGTTCATGGGTGCCATCTCTGACCAGGAGTCAAAACACGGGTCATAGCGCCACATCTCTCTACTGGCCGAGCCGTCTGGAAACTCACCGCCAACCAAATACAGCATGGAGCCTGAATAAACACAAACGTAATTCAGACCAAGAAAAACATGGCTTATTACTGACCAGTAGCACTTGAAGGCTTGGTAAACAACTCATTTACTCAACTGGTTAAAAGTTTGGGGTCAGTAAGATTTTGTTTGTTTGTTTTAATAACACTAGAAAATATTAGTTTTTCTAATAAATGCTGTTCTTTTGAACTTTTTATTCATCAAAGTATCCTGAATTTATTTTTACCACTGTTTCCACAAAAATATTAAGCAGCATGTCTGATTTCAACATTGCTAATGATAATAAATGTTTTTTTGGGCAGCAAATCATCATTTTAGAATGATTTCTGAAAGATCATGTGACACTGAAGACTGGAGTAATGATGCTGAAAATTCAGCGCTGCAGCACAGAAATAAATTACAGTTTTAGAGATATTTAAATGAAAAAAAACTGATATTTTAAATTATAGTAATATTTCAGAGTTTTACTGTATTTCTGATCAAGCAAATTGAGTTTTGGCATGCATTACCGACTTATGACAGACAGCTAATTTTTGTACAATAGTGTAAATCTCATGATATTCAAGTATGTGCTTGCAAACAGTTTCCTAATTTTTCATGCAAAAATCTACTTAAAACAGCAAGATGTGTTTTCATATAATGAACACAAGGATGATATTTAATCATGTTCATTTATATGAACCAATACAACAATAGGGCTGGATTATATGAAATTATATATTTTTTTAAATCAGTCAATATTTATAATTATCACAATACATTTTTTTTTTTTTTTCAGTTTTAAAGGCAGATTTTTGCTCCTAAGTGAAAGTTGTAGAAACCAGATTGAAGGATTACAAATTTTATTTTAAATGTTTAATTTAGATACACTTCCTGACTAAAGAAAGTGTCAGGAAATACAGATGTTTGAGAGCGTTTCCTGACCATTTGAGCTCGAGACAACGGTGCCTTTTGTCTCTTATGTTAATGGTAAGATCAAGGAGTCAGATTCAACCTTTGTTAGGTTTATTGGACCACGGGAAGGTTCCTGTAATTAACTAACGCCTCCCTCAGATGTTTGCTTTGTTTGATGTTTGTCTCCACCTCTAAGAATCCCTCCTCCAAAAATACCTATAAGATACCCTGTAAAAATGACTTAAAGGAGATCTTCGATGACTGCAGATAACAACACATGTCATAGAATAAAGAAATTCTGCTGACGATCCAATCCGAAGTCTCCTGGTCTTCTCTTCTGAGTTTTCTACTTTAGAAGAACAGAGTTTTCAACAGATGGTGCCGTGAACCCGGATAGAGTTCCAGCTTTCTCACCTGAAAGACTTCAAGCTCAAACAAAGATCTGCATCTTTTGGAATCCAGCGAAACTTCAAACTGAACAAGGATTCCCAGACTGAAATTTTCTCTCTGGTGAGTGCTGTCTCTAATCCGAAAGAACCTAAGACCAGTACAAATTTTGTATCCTCTGTGCCGTCAGAGAAGAGTTAACATACATCTGTAGGGTTTTGTTTAACTAAAGGTTATCCTCTGTTTTCAGACAGGGAAGAGTTTATCCTCTGTTCTTGTAGGCAGGGAAGGTTATCCTCTGTTTTCAGGCAGGGAAGGTTGGCATTACGTGCTAATTTTTGGTTTATCCTCTGTTCTTTCAGGCAGGGAAGGTTAGCATTACGTGCTAATTTTTGGTTTATCCTCTGTTCTGTTCAGGCAGGAAGATTTAGCATTACGTGCTAATATTTGTTATCCTCTGTTTTGGCAGGGAAGAATTGGTTATCCTCTGTTCATGCAGGGAAGATTAGCGTAAAGTGCTAGTGAATTGTGTTATCCTCTGCTTTGCCAGGGAAGGTTAACAATAGTTGATCTGTGTTAACAAGTGTACCCTCTGTTGATCAGAGAAGTTTTAGTGTTTTGATTGTGTGATAACAAAGAAACTCACAAAATGTTTAGAAAGAATGCTAGACTGATCCCCACAACTGAAAAAGGTGGTCTAGCGACTCCTTTGTGGTCAGATAGCGAATTCAAATCACTTTTAGGAGTGCAAATGAACATAATAGTCACTGAGAAAGTTAGACAAGAACTAACTCAGAAATATGAGATCCATCCAGACAAGACTTGGTCTGTAGATGAGTGTAAAAACTGGGAGCATGTATTCGCAAGAACAATGTGAAAGGCATTATCTGCTGCCACAGAGAATTTGGTTTAGCTAGCCACACAACAGTCTCAGCGTAACTCAGAGCTAGAGAAACAGAACAATGAGCTCCGTGCTAGAATATACACTTTGACCAAGAAATTGAACCTCAAGAAAGAGGCAAAACTGATGTGGAAGTAAGTCAGCCTGATAACATTTACCCTGATTTACAAGCGTTTTTTGAAACAGATGTAGCTCTCAATCAGTAACTGATGTGCCTGTAAATTCCTTCAATGTGTGTGTGCGAGGAGGAGATCTCAGGGATTGAGGAAACTGATAGTGTTCCTCTCAATTCTTCTGTGGTGCAAATACAAACTGTTGCCAAAGCTTTAGGTCCTAAAGATATAGAGACTATCTCAAAGTTTACCAGCACGCACACATTTTTCTGAATTTAGAAGAACATTGATCAGTAAAATGCGTCTTTATGACATGTCGTTGACAGAAGTCACGCAGCTGATGTCACAAATTTTAACTGAATCTGAATTCAACAGTTTTGAATCTGCTGTCACTTCTGAACTGCGAAATGCCAGTAAGGGTGATTTAAGAGAAGGTATTTTGAAAATCCTAAAGAATATCTTAGGACCCAAAATAGATTGGTCTAGAATTACTACCTGTGTGCAAAGGAAAGAAGAAACTGTGAGTGAATATACTGAGAGATTTTGTCAGTCAGCTGTAATCTACAGTGGAATTGTTGATGACCCTGAAAGTGTGCTAGATGACAAGGGACCCTTGGTTCGTATCTGGTCAGATGGCCTTGTAGCCGAATACAGAAAAGCTTTACCATTCTTAGATCTAACTTGGTCTAACAGAACTCTCAGAAGTAACCTAGACAGGTTAGCTACATGGGAAAGAGATGCTGATATCAAGGCAAAAGTAAGAGTAGCAGCAGCTACGTTTAACACAACGAAACAAGACAATAGATGGTCTAAAAGAAAGCAAATGCAAATACTGTGCAAAATTAGGACATTGGGAGAAAGAGTGTAGGAAGAAGTTGCAAGATAGTAAAAGAAATGCTATGCATAATTCTGCTCCTTCTCAGCCTGCACACAACCCTGAAGTAGTTCCGCCAGTGACCACTGAAACTGTGGTACAGATAGTTCAGGCTCTTCTAAGAGCACAACAAGACCAGGAAAAAACTAATTATTGGGGCTGTGAGTAGCTACCTTTCCCTGTAATCCAACACAATGACCAAAGAATTTTTGTGAAAGGTAGCATAAAGAGAAGTTAGCAACTCTCACAGCCCCGAATATTGTTATACAGTGCACCAGTCACGAACCCATCCTCATGTATGATGTCTGCAATGACTGAATTTGTGTTAGAGGATGAAGCGAAATGACTCATGATTGTGTTACGCTTACATATGCAGCGACAAGTGAAATAGCAGAAACTCCCATAGAGCATGTTGGAGTTGTTTGTTGATGGTTCAGCTCAAGTTATTGAAGGTAACAGACGAGCAGGATATGCAGTAACTTCCACCACTGAAGTAGTTGCTTCAGGTCGTCTTCCAGATCATTTTTCAGCTCAAGCTGCAGAACTAGTAGCCTTAACTAGAGCATGCACGCTAGCTTCAGGATCGTTGCAAATATCTACACAGATTCCAGGTATGCTTTTGGGGTAATTCATGATTTTGGTGTCATTTGGCAAACCAGAAAATTTCTAACTTCTGCTGGATCCCCATTAAGCATGCTGGATTAGTGAAAGATTTAATGTTTGCCATGAAACTCCCAAAGAAATTAGCGGTGATCAAAGTGAAAGCACATCTCACAACTAATACTACGGAAGCTAAAGGTAATGCTCTTGCTGATGTAGCGGCTAAACAGGCTTGTTTCTATGCAACTGTACAAGTGTGTTCAGGTAGTACAGCACAGAAGATAATTCTACCTCCTGAATCAATCGTTGATCTGTATAAAGACGTTCCTCTATATGAAGCATGGACATGGTTAGACAAAGGAGCCACTGTGGATTCATCCGGCTGCTGGACCAAAGGGGAAAGTATGTTGCTCCCGAATCACTGTTGCCATATTTGGCTCAACAAATACACAGTTTGGGTCATAGTGGTCCAGCAACGATGAATCACAGGTTCTCAAATCAATGGTGGAATCCAAAATTCAGAAACGCAGCCACTGAAACAGTCAAGAGATGTGTTACATGTCAGAAAAATAATGATGTACCAGCAGCCATTACACCAGCACATACCCCAGCTCCACCAGGGCCATTTCGTCACCTGCAAGTTGATTACATATCGTTGCCCCTTGTAAAGGAAAAACTGGCGTTTTGGTAGTAATAGACAAGTTCTCAAGATGGGTAGAAGCTTATCCAACAAGGGCGCTACAGCTGCACATACTGCTAAATGTCTTGTCACTGATTTCATTCCCAGATGGGGATTACCAGATTGCATTGACTCAGATCAAGGTACCCACTTCACAGGACAGGTAGTCAAGGAAGTGTCTAGAATGTTGAAGATTAAGTGGAACCTTCACTGCCCCTATAGGCCACAAGCATCAGGACAGGTTGAGCGATCAAACAGAACAATCAAAACCAGGCTAAGCAAAATGCATCAGGAAGGAGTACCATGGGTTGAAGCACTGCCCGCAGTACTGTGTAGTATGAGAGCATCACCTAACAGATCAGTAGGACTGAGCCCTCATGAGATTATTACTGGGCGCCCAATGCAGATGCCAGGTGTGATTGATCTTAGAAATGCTGATGTGCACATTGCTTCAGATGCCCTGATCGCTTACTGTGAAAACCTCACAAAGGCAGTGCAGAGTGCCAAGAGAGAGTTGAGTCGTGTTGGCAGACTCCACCAGAAGGTGGACACACAATCGTCCCAGGTCAATGGGTCATGATAAAGACATTCAAAACAAGCCATTAGAGCCTAAGTGGTACGGACCACATCAAGTGATGTTGATTACAGCAGCTGCAGTATTGTGTCAGGAAGGAAAACTTGGACTCATGTGTCACATATTAAGGTTGTTCCTCCCCCTGCAGGGATAGGATAGGGCAGACACAAGAACCAGTGAGGAGCCCAGGGAAGAACCGAAAGCAACAGGCTTCGGGGGCCAACCCTGAGGTGAAGATTTCCTCATAGGCCTTTCCCCTCCATTAGTCCATCCTTTCCTCACTGTTCTTTAGGTGTCGCAGGAATTGAGAAATAGGGAAAGAAGGAACAACCATAGCAGACTATATTTTGAACAGAGGATACAACCCTAATGTATGCAGACTCTACAAATACTGCTCTGTGCCGTTGTTCTCTCTTGTTTGTGTTTCTTTCTTCCTCTGTGCAGATAACATTTGATGGCTGTCCTGAGATCCATATGCACCACCCTTCTCACCTGCGGATGAAGCCACAACCTCTAGAAAACAACCAGACCCATTGCCAACTATCACACAAGAAAGAAAGAAGAAAGAAGAAAGAAGAAAAAAAAATACACGCAGAGACTCACATACGATCTTTCAGCAAAACTAATTGCATGTTTTGTTTCTGTGTCAACATGCAATTACATATAAGCAACACAGAACATGTACACTGTGCCTGTAACGATTACAAGTTACAAGAATTAACTTTTAAGTGTCTAAATTTGTATTTTGTGAGAGTTATTAGAACTCTCAAAGAGGGATTGAAGGATTACAAATTTTATTTTAAATGTTTAATTTAGATACACTTCCTGACTAAAGAAAGTGTCAGGAAATACAGATGTTTGAGCGTTTCCTGACCATTTGAGCTCGAGACAACGGTGCCTTTTGTCTCTTATGTTAATGGTAAGATCAAGGAGTCAGATTCAACCTTTGTTAGGTTTATTGGACCACGGAAGGTTCCTGTAATTAACTAACGCCTCCCTCAGATGTTTGCTTTGTTTGATGTTTGTCTCCACCTCTAAGAATCCCTCCTCCAAAAATACCTATAAGATACCCTGTAAAATGACTTAAAGGAGATCTTCGATGACTGCAGATAACAACACATGTCATAGAATAAAGAAATTCTGCTGACGATCCAATCCGAAGTCTCCTGGTCTTCTCTTCTGAGTTTTCTACTTTAGAAGAACAGAGTTTTCAACACAGACCATTAATCATGGGTTTAAATGACTCTTTATGGTCAGAACATGATGTCACGCTTTCGAATTCATTACACTTTTGACAGTCATTATTCCCTAAAAAAATTAATCTCTTAGAAAAATGTATTTCTTAGTTTTTGCATGTTAAGTGATATGGTTTCAAATCATGAAACAGGTTTGTGTCGTCTGAATTGATGACACACATCTTCAGCACAGTTTGCAGTGGGGGCTGCAGTATTAATAATGTTTTTATTTGTCTCTTATAAACACACATTTGACAGTAGCTTGAGTTTGGATGCAGAGGTATATTTATGTTCATTATCATAAACAGTAACATCTATAATTATAACAACCCCATTGTTATATAGTGAAACTAGTGCTGCCAATTGATATAAAAACACATTTTTTAATAGCACTAGGTGAAACTATTATTCCGACTGTTAGACCATTGGTCTTCCATAGTAGCATAAATTTATATAATGATAACCACAGTTAAAACCACACATATAGCACCTTAATACCATGGTAAAAATAGAACTAAATGGTTTATATTTGTATGGAAAACAGTAATCTAAATACATTTAATATAAATGCACAAAAGCTATAGATTAAATTTAATACATTGAATACATGTCTACATTAAACGGGTCATATGTCATTGCTAAAAAGAACATTATTTGGTGTAATGCAATGTGTTTATGCAGTTTAAGGATCAAAAAACACATTATTTTCCACATACTGTACATTATTGTTGCTCCTCTATGCCCCGCCTCTCTGAAACGCAGCCATTTTTACAAAGCTCATTGTTCTGAGAAGCGAGGTGTGCTCTGATTGGCCAGCTATCCAGTGCGTTGTGATTGGCCGTATTGTGATGCCGTGTGACCCGTGTCCCGGTACGACGACACAAAAACAATAAAACGCACTATAAACAAGACATTTGTTGCATCCAGTGGTGACATTATTACTGATTATAATGACTTATACTGTCTTTTGCACCACGTAAACATTACCATGTCTGCATTTGTGATCGGAGAAACAACAAGCACTACTCTACACAGCTCAAAACTCACGTTTGAATCATCAGTGACAAATTCTTTAAACAAGAATACATACTTACAGGTAGTGAGTCAGAAGCACCAGACTGTCCTTGCGACGTTGAAATTGCCCCACCTTATAGAAACTGTCTTTGTGCAAGCCAGCATTGTAGGCTAACGTTACTCTTCCAGCAATTTAACCACTTACAACTTAACCACTGATTTCTAGTTGTGTTCTCTTTTGGAAGCCCAAACAAAGTAGCTTCTCTTTCACAATGAAACAGCGGCTCTGGCGACAACATCAATACTACAGCGAGAATAATAGTTCCGCCTTCTTTCTTTGCGTATATGGGCGGAGTTTTGCAAATCTCCCCACACCGTGATGTAGACATGTGGGGCGCGTTTAAACAAGTCTTTGCATCTTCAGGGATCTTATCTATGCATGAACAGCTTGTAACACTCCAAAGAGAAAGGAAAACTTGAAATCGCATCATATGACCCCTTTATTAATATAATCAAATTATATATGAATATCCCACATTCCTGCCATAATACCATGATGCAGTTAGTATTATTATTACAGTAAATCCATGTTAAATTATGGCGATAAGTAGACTGAAAAGCCTTCTGACTGTGTTAATGTGCACAGTGTTTGTCAGAGCTGTTTCATCTGGCTTTAAACTAGTTGAAATAACCAAATCATTAGTGTTCATCTATGCATGAATATACAATACACCGCCCAGCCCTATTTATAACTAAAAACATCACTGAGCAACTGACTCAGGAAGTTGAGTGCAGTGTTGCCAGAATGGGCGGTTTTGAATTTGATTGTGCGGGTTAATATTGGCTTGGGCGGGTGGACAAAATTTGGGCTGGTTTTTGGTCAGTTTGGTGGTTTTCAAAACATATAAATTGGTAAGGCTAATTGGTTAACAAACCAAGGCTATATGCACAAATCCAAGTATGCATATAAACTACTGCATGCATCTAATCAGTCATCACAACGTTACTAAACACACACCGCAAAGGCGACTGGTGCTGATGTTGACGTCGCGGCAGCACTTTTAGCCAATCACTAGGGATCAGCAGACAGACGTGATGATTCATGAGCGACAGGGTTTTAGCACGATAACGGATCTGATTTTGAATGTGTAACTGTAAGTGACCATTACACCTATATATAAGTTCAATGGTAAAGAGTGGAGAGTGTTTTAGCTCCCAAAACGTGAATTACACCTGTTGAGGGAGATGAAACGATGGCTAAATCACTGCAACTCCGGAATCAGAGCACAGTTAAATGACTTAATCAAAATCTATATACGATCCTATCTTTCATCTTTTATACGGTCCAGATTGGTAAATCCTTTAGAGATGCTTGACTTGTTAGTTTTGAGAGTGCAAAATTCTATATTATGTTCACGAAACTTCACGAAAGACTTAGGGTGAATCCCAATTCTCTGTCTTACCCCTAACCCCTTCGTCTTACCCCTAGCCCTTGTCCCTTGAAACTGAGTGGTAAGCGCTAGGGGTGAAAACATACCCCTATGAAATGAGACGTCACTTGGTTACGGTTACATCATCATACATCGTCGCTAGCTGACTGCTACGTCACCAGAGGCGACAAGTGTTGATCGCAAATTTTCCTAAATTTGAAAGTTGAAATCTAAAAGTGTGTGTGTGTCGATTGCGTGGGTTTAAGTGATGTATTCTCTAGTCAGAGAAACGTGGAACTGTTGTGCAAATCAGCAATGTAACGTTAGCGTGGAAAAATAGCGATTTTTAAAAACGTTTCAATTAAGAACATGGTTGTAAATATATATGTACATGACTGTGTAGGGCACAAAACAAGACTGTCGTAATTTTAAATCAATTATTTAAGCCGAAAATACTCTCTGGATGATCAGTGTGTTCTGGGTACCCTTTGGTTTCAAGTAAGCTCGCGAAAATGCTTGGTTTTGAGGGGTATCTTCCCCTTAGCCCTACCCCTCGATCAAAACGAGAATTGGGACAGCCCTTACTCTCACGTGAACACGTAAAACTAAGGGGAAGGGGTAAGACAGAGAATTGGGATTCACCCTCAGTTCTGTGTGAAATTATAGAGTGACACGAAAATAGCATTATTGTTGTTAATTTTTTTATTGTCGGATTATCATACAGAAGGATACAGTTTTGACTGTCATGGTGTGTGCATGAACGAGTGTGAAACACCTATAATTACGTTGCTTATTCTGATCCCCTATATTGCGCACTTATTTGCATTTAAATTCTGACTGTTGACATTAAAAATGATGTATGTGTTTTTCGAGGTATCTGTTAATTTCTTGATAGCCGTTTTGACAGTGTCTGCTTGCATATTTGGTAGTTATCTAATGTATTTGCCCCAATTTGATCCATGGGGAATTTATCTAGCATTATATGTATTATTTTGTCGTCATTATTTCGTTATAAGGAGTTACAAATGGCTTATCAAACTCGATTTACATTCTATCACATTGTTATGACAGTTAAAGTTTTGGGTGGGTTTTTGTGAGATTTTGGGCTGGAAATCGTCCATCCAATCTGGCAACACTGGTTGAGTGTCTCACGATGTCACATCCTTAACACACTCACCAGACACTACTAAGCCGTGTTTGCTGACAGCGAAGGGCAGGCAGGCCAGACTCTTCCACTGGCTGGTGAGGGGATCGAAACTCTCCACGCTGCGCAGTACAACCTTATCATCCTCTCCTCCTACGGTCACAATCACCTCAGCTGTGACTGACAGAGACAAACACACAGCAGCCACTGGATGATTACAGTCAAGACACGGCGCCTTCTCCAGATGATGCACCTCACTTCATGTTGGTTGAGAGAATGTCAAGAGCAAATATAAGAGCTATGAATTCTGTGACTATTCTGAATGTGGGAGGTAATAATGAGTAAATATACATCACATTAAATATTTGTTCTCATTCTCATTCTCGCTCAGTTGTCCATGGTAACAAACTTAATTTAGCTCATCCTATCGGTCTCATAACAATGACAAACAAAACACAATTAAAAGGGGACTGGCTCAGATCCAGCTGACAGCGTCCAAGTTGTAGCAGGAAGGGTTTACCTGTTGCGCGTCGAGGTCGTGCTCGGGTGCTGTACAGCTCTCCTCTGCGGTCCTGCAGCAGTAAGTAGTCCTTGGCTTCAGAGATCAGCTTCTGGCACTTCAGCGATTCCTTCACAACATCCAGAGTCTCGATAATGTCGTGAATGTAGTACGGACTGATGAGGGGCAGCCTGATGTGCTCCAGAACCTAGTGATGGGGGAAACCTTAAATCTGCTGAACCAATTGTTTCAATCTGAAAAGTGTAATTATTAAATTCAATTAACAAATAATCTACTACCACTAAATATAAAGTATAATAGGTGTTATTTTAGTAAATCGTAGGGCTTGTTTTGTTTGTTTTATGGAGAGCCTGGATAATCAGGCCAATAAGTGACTATGAACTTATCCCTTTTTATTAGACAAATGTGTCATTAAAAAATGTCTACAAATTTAAATTAAAATTTAATTAATTTTAGTGCATGATACAATCCAGCATATAGCTAGCTACTCAATAGAATACTGTATCCCATAATGCAATGTGTTTTAATTAATTTTCCATTTCTTATGTCACGAATTAAACAATTTCAGCTGTGGTTTTTATCCTTTTACCTCATTATTGTATCCGGATATCATGCACAAACTCGGATTACAACGCATCAAATAAATGATTTTTGTGATAAGTGAATAAACTTAATTAAAAATTGAATAATAAATTAAACATATACCTGAAGTGACTGTGTCTCCTCAGAACACTTAGATTAAACCAATTAAAGTGATAGTTCACCCAAAATGAAAATTCTGTCATTAATTACTCACCTTCATGTTGTTTACGCTTTGATTTGAATGAAAACAACATTTCCGCGTGACGCAGTGGACAAAGAACAGCATACGTAGCTTACATATGTGATACTCTCCAAAATGGTGCTATAGGGTGACGCATAGGAGACATTTCTTCTTTTGCTTTCGCACACAAAAGGTACTCTCGTAGCTTCGTAAAATTGCAGTTGAACCACTGATGGCACGTGGATTATATTAACGATGTCCTTGCTAAATTTCTGAGCCTTGATCGTGTTAGGATTACGGCTGTGCAATTAATCGAATTCGATTAACATGCGCATCTCGGTTCTGTGATTGTCGGTAAATCTACATTACCAGTTTTTAAATGGACCGGCAGTTAATGACAAGCTAGGACATATCACATTTGTTAGCGCAGACAAATCGCTTTCGATTATGAATACAATATTGCGTAGCTTATCAGTGAACTACGGCTCTGTGTATTAACTGCCGCTACGTTTAAAAACAGGTGATGGAGATTTACCACCAATCACAGAACCGGCTTTATTGTCGAGATGCACATGTTAATCGAATTCGATTAATTGTACAACCGTAGTTAGGATCATTGCTGTCTATGGAGGGTCAGAGAGCTCTCAGATTTAATCAAAAATATCTTAATTTGTGTTCCGAAGATGAACGAAGGTCTTAAAGATTTGGAACAACATGAGGGTGAATAATTAATGACAGAATTTTCCTTTTTGGGTGAACTATCCCTTTTATACATCTGTATTACTTTTATGTTGCGTTCATGAACTTTTTGAAGCATCAAAGTTTTGTTTGCATGAACTTTCAACGGAGGGAGAGAAATCTCTCAGCTTTCATTATATGTGTTTTATAAAATGTTTTAAAGTATTATGGTTTTGAAGTATTATCATTTTTGAGTGAACGTCCCTTTAAAACAAATTATGAGTAATAGCGAAAATGACAGTTGTCTTGGCAAACGCTACTAAATACAACTTAAAATCAGTCCTGTACATTCAGAATTGCTTTACATTCCAATGAGATATGCAATGAGCTTTTCTCAAGAGCTGTAATTAACATCTAATCTTTAAATAACTGCATAGCAACAATGATACGTAAACACAGCAATCCGACTCCATCCAGTCAGGGCTAGATTTAAGTTTCTCGCACATCCTCGTGAAGTGACTGTTCTCTTCATAATCATAGCCTGTACGGAGCATGTGACCTTCCACAGGCTTAGTTCATCAAAACACATAAAGGCAGCTAATCCCAGACATCTGCTGGAGCTCGTGAGAGGAACCCACCCGCTCGACTGAGATCATAATACAACACTACTCAAAAAAACACCAATACGTGGAGCATGCTAACACAGTGTCTAACCAGGAGTAACACAATACAATGATAAGCGAAATGTTATTTTGACCATTTCAATCTTTTTATCCTAGCTGCAACCATGACACAGACATTAAATTAAACGGAAACGTCCATTACATTACATATATGTATCGAGCAGTTTAATCCAAGTTTTTTAAAGAGACACTTTATATAATGGACACTGAATAGGTTTAATTTAGGTCTTTATTCACAGATCACCAATGATCAACACACATACATAAAGCACATCAACTACGTTAAATAACAGCTAAATTGTACTTGCCACTGGAAGCTTTTAATATGATGTGAGAAGAACTGTATTACACAATGGCTCCATGTACCAAATTATGTCTCTGACCACTGCAATGCAAATACTTGTTTTATCGGCAACTTGCCCCATATTTTTTTACATGCTTTACAGTATCTAACTTGGTGTTCCAAGAACAAACCCTTAAACCCAAAGTACTACATGTTGTTAAGCCAAAAGTCCAAATAGAAACGTTTATAATTATATGGGTCATGAACTGAGAAACCAAACTTCCCTTGATCTTTTGACATATAAGAGGTCATTGTGCTATAAAAACATCCTGTAAGTTTCAGAACTCAAGTCTTTCTCATTAGTCTAAAAAACAGCTTATATTGAAGGCAGTCTGCCAAAACGACAGCTTTTGAAATGTTCTACTCAATGATGTAATAGTGTGGCTAAACTCCGCCTCTGCAGAAGAAGATCAACACCTGCTTCTACTTCACTGCCTGCTTAGCCCCGCCCACCGATTTGGGCATGTAGTAGGTAAATGACAAGAACACAAGTCTACACAGAATCCAAACAATACAAATGCTCCAAAGACAACAAGACGCTGTAGTGCCAAGTTGTGTAAAAACAGTCTTTCCATTACCTTCCTGATCTAGGGGTCGACCGATATGTGTTTTTCAGGGCCGATGCCGATACCGATTATTACAGATCAAGTAGACCGATAACCGATATTTTGAACCGATATACGTGTCTGGTGTAAAAATGAAAATTAATGCCAAAATTAATAATAACAAGAGCTCTGACAAAAAACTTCCTTTAAATGCTTTTAAACATGTCTTTAATTCTGAAAACGGTTAATAACAACAACATTTCCGTTGGTTTTAATTTACAGTACAGTGCAAATGAAGGCATAAAACATTAATTTAATTAATCTTTTAATCAAATGAGAGTTAGACTTTATTTTTGGCAAACAAATGAGTTTACTATTAAATTTAAAACATGGAAGAAATAGCGTATTGTGTGATTATTCTCAACAAAAGTTGTAATAATTGTTGTAGTTGTATTACGTATATTCTACTGCACCACAGTAATATATTCGGCTAAACCGAACTTATATTTTGATACGGTAAATTCCATTATATGACTGCATTCCGCGATTCCGCCCGCATTTTCCGCATCGTGGACATCATAGGTTAAATTGAGGTGTTTTGCAACTTCAGTGTAGTGGATTGTGATTTATTGCAACTTCAGCAACGTCTGCTGCTGCCTTACCTTTGAGAGACAACTGATGCGTGATCACTGACACAGCTCCAGTTAGCAAGTGCTTTCGGTGTGAGACTGCCTTCAGTTTTCCGCGTTAATTGGTCGGACTCGTGACTCTCTACATATCAGATGAGCGGTGGGCGGAGATTGCTCTCAGAGATTGAGAGATCGCCTCACTCTCACAGAGTGTTGAGCTCAGACAGGCTGCATCGAGCCAAATAGTGCATTTAAACATTAAATAGTTTCACCTGTATTATTTATTCACCAATAAATAATGTCACCTGTAAATAGTATGTTTGTTTGCATAAAAAAAAAAATATCGGCAAATCTGTTTTGAAAATGGCCGATATCGATAATCGGTAAAATGCTTAATATCGGCGCCGATAATCGGTCGACCCCTATCCTGATCCCAACGAATGAACTTCATTTTGAATGAAGATCCAGACCGTGTCAGTAAGAACTCGGTCCTTTGTTCACTTCATTTTACAGCGAATTAGTTTAGAAACAAGGCATGAATTAGAAATATTGAAACTAAATAATGATGCTGTGCTGACTATATTGGATCCGACAGTAATGTCGCACCACACAAGTGTGAGTAACTGTTTTCATTACGTCATCATTATCGTTTTGTCTTTTCTTACAGATCATTTGATATGTATTGTGTTATTTATGCATTTTTAACCTAAATCACAGCGGTGTCCATCTATGAGGAATGAATGTATGCTGTTACTTCTGAGTCTGCAATCCTCGACGCCTATTCAAACAGAGCGTTCTGATGAGGGGGTTAAAAACAGGACAGAAAACAGCCTATTACTTCTAAATGATGTTTTTTGCATTATAAGTGGACCCCAAAGAACGATAGAAAAACTAACAGAAAAGACATTTCATGACACCTTTAAAAAGGGCACACTACAGTTTTTGTTCCACCGACTGATGCATATGATTGTTGAAGATCGGAAATGCAAGCTCATATCGAAGATGTTCACAGTTTGGTTTGGTGAACTCTGACCTGCTAATTCATATCATTTGAAGAGGTCTAACCAACAGAAGACTGATACTTCACGGCATGACTTCTTAGCTGAATTGAAATAACACAAACTATGTGTGTAGCATTGCAGGAAAGTGGAGTAGATTGCATATTGACACATTTTGGATTTCTCATTATTTGCTGTTACATTTGTTTTTAAAAAAAGATGCCGTGAAGTATAACATCACATTTTGTCTGAAGAAATTTAGCATCTCAAAGTCTAGTGTGATTGCAACATAATCGTTAAAGTACTACAATCCTCTTCCTGAAGACGTGAACAAAGATGTTAATATGGTTTATGACTGACCTTCTCGAAGCTCTGTCTGCGTGAGGGATTCTTCTCCAGCCAGACAACGGCCGCCTCAAACACCGTCTCCTCTTTTGGCACATTCAGATGGTCACTTGACATGATCTCAGTCAGTTTATCGGCACAAAGAGACATAAACTCCTCCTGATGAAGCAAAACAGAAGAGAAAGGCATAAATTCATAACATAATTAACTTTCATTACATTTACCAGATGCTTTTATTCAAAGCGACTTACAATTGCATTCGGGTTATACAATTTCATTAGTATGTGTGTTCCCTAGGAATCGAACCCACAACCTTTTGCGCTGCTGACGCAATGCTCTACCACTGAGCCACACAGGAACATTTATTAAAAAATAAAATCAAGGACAATTAGAATCCTCATGAGGTCAACCACTTATAACCAAATAAGTCAAGGTTCGATAGTCACATCTTTTTAAAACCGAAAACGTCAGAGACAATTTCCACAAATCATGCTATTTTCTACATTTCTTTTTTTCTCAAGTTCACTAGTAATGTTAGTTGATGGTTCTTGTGTACTTACACTGATAATACAAATAATTACAGTAGGATACATTAGTAAAGGTGCTTTAATTGATGTTAATACATTTACATTTATGCATTTAGCAGAGACTTGTATCCAAAGCGACTTACAGTGCATTCAGACTTTATATTTTTTGTCAGTATGTGTGGGAATCGAACCCACAACCTTTGCGCTGCTAACGCAATGCTCTAACCACTGAGCCACAGGAGCAGTGTACTAATATATCAATACATATACACATAATTTCCACCACTTTTAGCCATTAAAGGGGTAATTAATTAACAACTGGTAAGATGGAAAAACGTATATGTCTATGCAGAAAAAAATTCTGAAATGTGTCAAACAGAAAACAGAACAATAACAGCAGCTCAGAGCAAAAATGGCACCAAAATAAACAAAAAGCCCCTCAAATTCAAGATACAGGTGCAAAAATTGTGCACCTGAATATAATATATGACATGAGTTGTGATATGTGAAAATGAGTCAAATGTGGCATTACATTTAGATCAGCTGTCATTGTATTAAAATATTGTATTTTTTTCCCCCACATTTTTTTTGGCAGTGTATCTATATATATATATATATATATATCTATATGTATACACAGTGACCTCCAAAAGTATTGGCACAGTAAGGTCAATTCCTTTATTTTTGCTGTAGACTGAATACATTTGGGTTTGACATCAAAATATGAATATGAGATGAGAGATAATATTTCAGCTTTTATTTACAGGTACTTTCATCTGGATCAACTTAGAAGATACCACCTTTTGCTTGAACCCACCCATTTTCATGTTACCAAATGCATTGGAACAGATATAATTAACATTGATTATAGTGAAAAAGACTTCATATTTAGTTACAAATCCTTTGCTTTCAATAACTGCATCAAGCCTGTGACCCATTGACATCACCAAACTTTTGCTTTCTTCTTTTGTGATGCTTTTCCAGGCTTTCAGCGCAGCCTCGTTCAGTTTTGGGGATTTAATCCTTTCAGTCTCTTCTTTAGCAGGTCAAAAACATACTCTACAGGGTTTAAGTGTGGAGATTGACTAGGCCAGTGTAAAACCTTCCACGTCTTGCCCCTGATGAACTCTGTTGTGTTGGCACTATGTTTTGGGTCATTATCTTGCTGCATGATGAAGGATCTCCCAATCAGATGTTGGTGTAGTGTAATATTTCTGTAGACTTCGGAGTTAATTATGCTGCTAATGTGTACTATAATGTACACCTGTGTTTCAGATGAGCTTGTATGTTTGGGATCATGAGTAGATCCTTTCAGTCTCCAAACTTTAGCCTTTCCATCACTTTGGTCCATAAAATCAGTCCATAAAACCTTGTCCCAGAATTTTTGAGGCTTGTCTCCTAATCTTCTTCTTCACTCCTGCACTCTGGAGGTTGTTGCTGATGTCACTAACAGTTGTCTTAGGGTCTTTCTTTACATCTGTCACACTGTTTCTGTCGTCAACTGCTGATGTTTTCCTTGATCTACCCGTTCGTGGTGTGTTGCTTAGTACACCAGTGGTTTCTTTCTTCCTCAGGAGATTCCAAATGGTTGAACTTGCTATTGCCAGTGTTTGTGCAATGGTTTGATTGATTTTTCATCTTCTCTCAGCTTCACAATTGCTCGTTTTTCACCCATAGACACCTCTCTGGTTTTCTTGTTGATTACATGTTTAACTAACTATAAATACAGTCTGCGTGGATCTCAAACTGAGCGCAGACATTGTTTTGCAGACATTGACATTGTTGCTATTTATTGTTTGAATAATCAATTAATAGGACACACCAGGGCAACAAAACACACCTGTTAGTCACATGTTCCAATGCTTTTGGTAACATGAAAAATGGGTGGGTTCAAGCAGAAGGTGGTATCTTCTAAGTTGTGTATCAGATCCAGATGAAAGTATCTGTAAATAAAAGCTGAAATTTTATATCTCATCTCATATTCATATTTTGATGTCAAACCCAAATGTATTTAGTCTACAGCAAAAATAAAGGAATTGGCCTTACTGTGCCAATACATTTGGAGGGCATATGCATATGCATATATATATATATATATGGGTTTGAACAAACATTTTTTGAACAAAGGCTCATTTAATTTCTTAATTTCTGCTGATTTCTGACCCTGTCAAGGACTGGCTGTGGTAATTGAGCATCACTTTAAGAGCTCATGTAAAGTGTGGCACTCCTCTGGTCGGGTTCACCTGTTGGCAAACGGTGCTGAAGTGCTGCTGGATGTATTCCATGCTGCGTCGCTCCAGCTCTCGGCACGAGTGCGCCTCGGCGAAGCAGTGAATACCCACGCAGTTCATCTCGTCCATCTGTCGCTCCATGAACCTGCAGCAGGCCTCCCGCACCGCCATCACGTCCAGCAGATTGGCGGCCGCCAGGAGCGCCTGCACGTTAGCCTTGGAGATCACCACCTCGGCCGTGTAGGCGTAGCTCACCAGCATGCCAATCATCTGGGGCTCCACTCCATTGATGGCCACCCGCTCCTGACGAGACTCCATCAGGTCTGTGGAGAACATGGCCTGCACCAGCAAAACACCACAACTTTAAGCACTGATTAGGGAGTTATTGATCCATGAAGGACAGTTTAAATGTATATTAATAATTTAATAGATACAATAACACAAGATATTTAAACTTTACTCTTCTATATAAGAAGAAATCTCAAATTCAGATTTGCTTTTTAGGTTTTGTTGCATTTTAGATTAATATTCACTACCAGTCAAATGTTTTGAACAGTAAAATGTTTATTGTTTTTAATGAAGTCTCTTCTGTTCACCAAGCCTGCATTTATTTGAGCCAAAGTACAGCAAAAAACAGAACAATGTTTTAATATTTTTGCTATTTAAAGTAACTGTTTTCTATTTGAATAGAATTTAAAATGTAATTTATTCCTGTTATGTAAAGCTGAATGTTCAGCATCATTACTCCAGTCTTCAGTGTCACATGATCCTTCAGAAATCATATGATGCTGGTTTGCTGCTCAAGAAACATTTATTATTATTATAATCAATATTTAAAACAGCTGAGTACATTTTCTTCATGATTCTTTGATAAATATAAAGATCCAAAGATCAGCATTTATCTAAAAATAAAAAGCTTTTTTAACAATTAGTCAGTATATTTTTTTTTGAAGAAATTAATATTTTATTTATCAAGGATGCTTTATATTGATCACAAATGATAATAAAGACATTTATAATGTTACAAAAGATTTCCATTTCAGATAAATGCTGTTCTTCTGAACTTTCTATTCATCAAAGAAACCTGAAATAAATTCTACTTTCAACATCATAATAATAATAATACATATTTTTGAGCAGAAAATCAGCATATTTGAATGATTTCTGAAGGATCATGGGACTGGAGTAATGATGCAAAAACTGGTTTGGTGATCAGAAGAGACTTCTTTAAAAAAAAAAATATATTACAGTTCAAATACTTTTGACTGGTGGTGTATGCGTTTTGTTTTATTTATTTATTTTTGGTAACAATTTTCAATTACATCCACTGATAGAAAAGGATATTGCGGGCACTTTTTTTCAGGGTTTAAACAAATAAACCCTGAAACAAATAAACCCTGGCTTGCTTAATTTAAAATTTAATTTTAATTTAACATAGACACAGCACCTTTTTCTGTGCCGAATTCTCTGGAATGAACCTAAACGTATTACTTGGGAAAACAACATGAAAATATCTGATAATGTTTTGCCACTGGCTATTATTTAGGTCAAGAACTAATCTTACCAGGCAGCCTTTAGACAGAAACAATGACTGTTACCTGAAAATAAGAGCTGAAGGAGGCCAGTACAATGCGGTGACAGGGAAACTCCTGCCCTCCGCAGCACAGAGTTACATCACAGAAAGCGTTATTGAGACGTAAGCTGTTCAATCCTTCCAGCACTTTGTTGGGATGCCGCGCTTCCACAAACACATAGTCTTCACTGTCCAGAGAGGACAAGGGGAACCCAGGGTCCTCCACACAGGGAGACGGAGGGAGCGTGGAGGTGGCCAGGAGATTCACAGCCATTGTTTCCATCTCAACACTCAGTCAGACTGACAAAACAACAGAGAAGCTCATACAGATTACACGCCATTTCCAGCAGTGTGGCTTACAATACTTCATATAAAACTATTTTAAACATCAGTGTCTAATAATAAGTATGCATGTAGTTTTTTGACCTCATATCATTTGAAAGGTTGAATGGAATGTTTGTTTGTAAATACATAAATAAATGTTTTAATCCTAAAAAAATCACAATGTTAAATAGAAAAACTCTCAGACCATGTTTTTTTAACTATTCAAGAAAAATATAAATACAAATAGTACGTAAAAAAACGTATGATAATAAATTGCTATTTTGTGATACATTCTACATATTTAATAATAATTAAACATTCTAATATAAATAATATAAAATGCATTAACGTGTAATTTCGACAATACACCATATAACAACAAGTATGATATTAAACACATTAATGTCGAAAATTAAAAAAACAAATAACTATAACATGCATAAATAACCTGTCAAATACATTCAAATGTTAATCCAGTTCAGTTAAAACCTTTCCTGTTATTTGTGTTTATTCTTACGATACTACAGAGGGATACAATGATTAATGATGTTGGTGTAACTGTTAGTGTAAGTATAAAGATAATAAGATATTCAAACGGCAAAAACGCTGTAGGCTATAATAAAATAAAACACGTAAGGGAGGAGTTGACTGCTTAATGCAGTTAGTATAAAGTATGTCTGCAATAATCCACACGAATGAGTGACAATAGAGCCGGAGTCACTGGAAGCGGTAACGAAACACATCCGAAAACGACAGCAGTACGATCTTACCAAAAAACATGTCTGTGTTGATATCGCAGCTCAAATTCTTCATATCTTCACCTGCAACTGTGTATGAAGAGTCGTGACGCCATGTCTTCTTCTTTAAAACAGACTGAGGCGCAGGTGTGACCGGATGAACCACCAGCGCCACCCATCGGTCTGGAAGGCCCCTGAAGGCGCCCCCATGTGGCTGGTCCCAGTATAGGTCTGAAACCCCGCCCTCTCATGTCATCTAATGGGACGTGAGACAAACTAAATAAATTACAATTCAAAGATTTTTGACAAAGATTTTTTTTGTTGCCATTTTATGTAATTTGATCACACTGATTTAAGTTCAAGTGTTCATTTTTTAAAATAAGTTTGGTTTATTTATTTTTTACAAATACATTTACATTTAGTCATTTAGCAGACGCTTTTATCCAAAGCGACTTACAATTGGGGAATACATAAAGCGATTAATCTAGAAGAGGCCAACAGACAGACAAATAAAGAAGAAAAAGGGGGTGTTTATTACATTTCAAACTGAAAAACAAAATGTACACGTGCTTGTCATTAAAGCTAGGAAAAGAGTTACAGACAGATAAAGTTTTTAAAACTTTTTTGTTCTTAGACAACTGGATCAATTACTCAAATTATTTCACTAAAACAAAAGAGAGAGGTCTGAAGGACAATTTGTATCTGTGTATGTGGAAAGGAGATTCACTACTGTACAATTCCCTATTTTTTTTTGTTGTTGTTGTATTCACACTTTTATTTGTATGCTTAACTGCCTAAAAAAATCCGGGTTACAAACATGTCTATGTATGATCACCATTGTCAAGACAATAAACTATATAAAATCGCACCTTTGTACGATATCCGTCAGCATTTGAACTGCTGTGTGTGTATATTTTGTAGTTTTTCAAATGTATCATTACATTATTCAAGTAATGCCAAGCCAATACTTGCATTTAAAGATGTAATCTGGCAATTAAGGATGCAGCAAACCAGTGTAACTTACCTGGCTTCGGTCTCAGCTAATCACCATCTCCTCCATTATGCCATAAAACATAAAAACAAATTCTGGCTGAACCTGTCCTGACAGGATGGCAGCTCTCCTCTCGCACCATTGCTATGCAACAGAGCGCTAATAGGGAACCCCTGGTGGCTCAATTAGGAAAACTGTGAAGGCGGTGCGTCTTGTGCATTTCGTGGGGTCCTTTGTGCACTTCGGAGGCGTGGCGCAGTCTGCACACTCCACATTGGGACACAGCTCACGGCATTAGTCACGAAAGTGCAGACTCAGAGCAAGGCCGCAAGGGTTTAGGGTGTCATTTGGGACAGGGCCAATCCTCACATTACGGTAAGTTCGTTAAAATGTTTCACAGCAGACATTTTGCGTCTAAACAGACCATAAGTTGAACTCAAACATGTTATAGTTGTTCATTACTCTCTTGATAGCGAAGAGAAGAGCAGCGTGTTTAGGACACTTCCCAACTTTAGGCCTGAAGTACTTCCAACTCTCGCACATTTTCTATGTCAGTCTCTAATCAAATGAACTTAAAGTTCAGCACTGCGGTTTACTTAGTTTTATATTAGATATTTTCATTTGATATTAGCACAAATGCCCGTTATATATAATTCAAACCCAACCAGCTTGGAAACGTCTCTGGTTACTATCTTAACTTGGCTCCCTGAGAGCGGGAACGAGACATCACAGAGAAATTCTCCGTTATGGGCACTCCTTCCCTCCAACCTTTCCTGAAGTCCTATTGGCTCATGCCAGTCCAAATGACTGGCCAATTGTCGCGAAGCATGCAAATAATGACGAGCTCGAGAGGCAGTATAAATGTGGAGCCCGCGACAATTACGTCAGAATCTGATACTGAACGCCGCTGAGCTGGACAAGCAGCGAGCATGGCGACCACCGTGATGTCTCGTTCTCGCTCTAAGGGAACCGAGGTGACGATAGTAGCCGGAGACGTTCCCATTCGAGCTTTCATGAGACATCACAGAGAAATTCTTCTTTATGGGAATGATATTCAATCCCGCCATGGGAGAGGCTAAGGGTAGCCTGTACAAGTTACACATTCAGCGAGATAGAACACACACCATTCCCACCAATAGCGGCGCTCATTGGACAAGCGTCTAAACCCCAGGTATACTAATTTGCATATCTGGTCGGTGATAACGTGGGCTGTGCTGAGAACAGGGCAGAACAGAAGCAATAACAGTATTGTAAGGGGGGCTGCACAGAGATAACTGTGTTAAGCAGCATAAAAACCTAACATGACAATGGAAGCTGCACTGAGTTCAGGGCAGACAACAACAATATCATAGAGGGCTGCGCAGAGTAATTACTGTGCAAGCAGCAACACCCACGAATAGAGGTAGCAAGACATGAATCAGTCACTCACCGACAGCACTTGGGAGGCTAAAGACTGAAGGTCCAGCTTGTATAACCTGGCGAAGGTATTCTGAGAAGACCAGCCGTCTGCCAAGTATATATCCTGAATAGACATACCTCTTGACCATGCCCATTTGGAGGAGGCGATAGCCCTTGTTGAGTGGGCCCTAATGTGCAAAGGGCATTCCAAACATTGACTCGTATAAGCAGCCTTGATAGCGTCCACAATCCAGAGGGAAAGTCTTTGTCTTGACACGGCCCGGCCCTCCGCTCAACCGCCATAGCCCACGAAATCTGGTCAGATTGCCGAGAGCTGGCTGAATGGTCAATGTATATCCTCAAAGCCCTGACGGGGCACTACGAAGTCTGAGCATCCATCCGCGTCCCACGAGGATGATGACTCAGAAGATTGAGCAGACAGCTAAACAGTCTGCGTTCTGAAGGGGGTAGTGATTTAGGCATGTAGCCCGGTCTCGGCTGGAGAGTGATGCTGCAGTCACCAGGTCCGAAGCAAATACACTTGCTGTTCCCCAGAAAACATGTGTAAATCCCCTATGCGCTTAGCCGAAGTGAGGGCAAGAAAGAGTGTAGTTTTTAGAGATAGCTCTTTCAAATCAATGGATGTTAAAGGATCGAATGGTGGCTGTGAAAGAGCTCTTAGCACCAACTTTAGATCCCAGGGCGGGACTGAAGGCGGACACGGGGGATGCAATCTCCTCGCTCCCTTAAGAAAACTCACCAACAGCGCGTGCCTACCGATCGATTGCCCGCCCTACGGGGAACAAAACGAGGCAATAGCTGCCACATAGACTTTCAGTGTTGATGGTAGAAATCCACTATCCAGCCTGTAATGTAGACAACTCAGAACATCCGACACGGTGCAAGTAGCTGGGTCGATATGAGCATGTTTCTGAACCGTCCCAGAAAATTTTCGGTACAAATACATGTACTTTTACACCCCAAATATATGTATATATGTAAGCAATAAGGTACGAGAGGCCATGCTGTATCGTGAATAAATCACGGATGAAGGGCGTTGTTAGGCATGACGCGAAGCCGTAATACGTCTACTGTTACACCCCTAATATATGTATATGTATGTATGTATGTATAAATATATATATAAATATATGATTCTTGAATAAAAACATAACAAATTACACCTGATGCACATTATTCATTCTTTTGTAGAAGTAAAAAAGAAAGATGTGGAAATGGAGCATCACCATCTTGCTCTGACTTGAACACACCTCCCGTGTTGGTGTTTGGGCTCCATAACATGGCTGAGAACCACTTTTTAGATGTTTTCTGTTTGTCCATGGCAGATCACCATAAAGACGAAACCTCTGCTGTATGTCATCAACATCATACTTCCAGTATTTTTTTTCCTTGTGTTGGATCTGATGTCCTTCTTCATAGATGCAAGTGGAACAGACAAGCTGAGCTTTAAAGTGACTTTACTGCTGTCTATTTCTGTGTTGTTGCTGATTCTTAATGACACGCTGCCCTCTACAGCTGATAAAATCCCACTGATTGGTGAGTCTAACATCATCTGCTGATGCAACAATATTTGCATAGTGCACATATCATCTAACTACTGTTTAAACTTAGTGCAAAGAAAATACGCAAAAGTTATTCTCATAAAAATTCTCAGTGGTTCTCAATGGTACCACTGCTTTGCACATTTTGTCCCTGCATTCAATTTGAAAGGCCTCATCCCTATGCCCTAATCCCTTCAAAGGGTTTACCCTCCAGAATGAGAGCTTCGAAGGGTGTGGGGACCAAACAACTGTTTCTTGAAGTGCCCTTCTGCGTCATCATCCCCTGCCCACACGGAGGAGCCGTCATCATGCAAAGAATCTGCACAAAGGATCATGGGAGGCCAAGTGTCCATCATTTGTACCCTTTTATATCCTTCATTCCGAAGGGCCTTTTGAAGTGGCTAGTTTTGAGCACTTCGGTTTGGAACGACCCTTCCATATGGCGGCCATGATTGTTTTCATTCTGAAGTGCCCTTCGGAGGGCAATATATCCCGTTTGGAATGCACAGAGTATGTCTTCCTTATTTAACACACCTGATTCAGATCATCAGCTCGTTAGAAGGGGGATCTATGAACTGAACCGGGGGCGTCAGATAAGAGAGACATACAGAGCAGTGGTACCACAGGACTGGAAACGAGAACCACTGGCATATCTGAACAGCATATGGAATAATTTAGAGGTTCTCAACTCAGGTCCTTGAGATCCACTTTCCTGCAGAGTTTAGCTCCAACCTTGATCAAACTCACCTGACTGTAACATTTTAGCAATACTGAAGACCTTGATTAGCTTGTTCGGGTGTGTTTGATCAAAGTCTGTGTCTATGTCGTTCTGAATTGTGGAGTTAGACCGTTAAACAGTTTTTCACCATTAGTGTTCAGGATTTTTTGGGCAGGCCTGAAATCACGTCTCGATGACACACTGGAGCCACCCCTCCCTTAAAGGGTTACTCCACCCCAAAATGAAAATTTTGTCATTAATCACTTACCCCGATGTCGTTCCAAACCTGTAAAAGCTTTGTTCGTCTTCGGAACACAATTTAAGATATTTTAGTTGAAAACCGTGAGCCTTGTGACTGTCCCATTGACTGTCAAGTAACTTTCACTGATTACGTTTACATAGAAATCAATCCCCGATTTTAATAAGATTAAGACAGTACTCTGATTAAGTATCTACCATGTACACAGAGATTTTTGATTACCTCAATCCGGCTAAAGTCATAATCGAAGTAAAGACACAATCGAATTAAGACATGTGGAGTTTTCAAATTGTAGTCGTATTATTGAAGTGCAGTACAGACATGTAAACACCTTAATCAAACTATTACCGTCGTGTAGAACGTTTCACCGCATTTTGCAACAGGATTCACACACGGCAGTGGTCAACCGTTTGATGGCAAACAAAAGAGCTTCAACACTGCCATCGGTATTTATGACATACAAATAATTAACTGCAATTGAAACTTTCATAAAATGAATAATAAAACACCCAAAACTGTATCTTTGTCACATTCTTTAATATCAAACAAGGCAGGGCAAGACAAGGCAGGGCAGACACACAGGAACACCGGGAGTAACTAGTAGACCAGAAAAAAAACTAACTGAACAGACAGGACCTAAATACAACAGTTAATTACAGATAATAACTAAAACACAGCTGAACATAATTAACTAAGAATCACACTAGACGAGGACAGGAAACTAACCAAATATGGACACAACAGGGCGGAAAACACACGACCCCTACGACACAGGACTGAAATAACTCCTCCCTCCCGGAAGGCGCAACTTGAACCACTGATGGCAGATGGACTATCCTGACGCTGCTTTTCATACTTTTTTGTGCCTTGACAGTGAGAGTTACTTGGAAGTAAATGGGACAGTCACAAGCCTCCCAGTTTTCATCCAAAATTTCTTAAATTGTGTTCCGAAGATGAACGAAGCCTTTACGGGTTTGGAACGACATGAGGCTAAGTGATTAATGACAAAATTTTCATTTTGGGGTGGAGTAACCCTTTAACACTATAACAAATAGAGCGCATTAGCATCAGTGGTTTGCCCGCTCCATTGCGAGTTACTGTCATTACCGTTAGTTTCTACAGCCTACAGTTTAGCTATGCCTTCGTCACAGAAATAGATATTACCTGGTTGAGATAATTTACAAAACAGTTTGGTCTCTAAAATCAATGATATCAAGAAGAGGTGGATTAATTTTGTGAAGAGCCACCTTGATGGAGAGCTGAGGATCACCACCAACACCCGCCTCTGCAGTCAAAATTTTACACGGGATAGTTTTACAAACTTTCATCAGAGACAACTGGGACTCACTGATAATCCTGTTACTGGTGAATGGGGCCGAACTGATTATCTCCCTTCGCCGGCCTTCATCCTCCTGTCCTGTCGACATCTGGTGCCATCGTCAGCAGTAAATGTCCACCAATGAGTTGCCTTGTGTGCTTATGTTATAATTTTAGTTGGTAGTCTACAGTAACGCTACTAAATTTTAAAACCCTCTAACGTGATTCTTTTTTTATAGGCATCAGTAAGTTTGACTCATTAGACAAGTAATTTCTATTATTATTTGTTCACAAAGCAGTACCTTCCAACCACAAGAGAGATGGAATGCCAGTGCTTTTCCGCGAGTGGGTGTGGTTTCAGCACCGACAGCTGACAGTGTCAGGGTGAAGGGATGAGGCGAGGACTCAGTTGTGCAGAGTGATGGGCTTTTATTAACAAAAAATAAACAAAAGAAACCAAAACTACCCCGTAGGGGAAAACCAAGACAGCTGGCAACCAGGCTTGGCTTGGCAGGGCAGGGCAGGGCACAACCAGGGAAGATACTGACACAGGACTGCAAACACAAGGAGATTATAAAGGGAGCAAATGAGGAGTGTAACGAGGAAAGACAGGTGGGGCAAATTAACCAATAATCAGGAAACAAGATGGGTGGGGTCAAGACAATTGACATGAGAGCACATGGCACACAGAAAACTAAGACAAAAGCCATGTGCTCACTCACAACAAAAACACAAGCACATGGCCAGCAAAACAAATCACCAGCCATGTGCAAAACAGGAACACACAGCTAATGAGAATAATCATAAGCCATGTGTGCACACAAGACATGACAACATGAAAGCATGCAGCCCATGAAAAACACAAGCTGCGTGCCACACAGCACAAGACACAACACACGTGGACAGAAGAGCACACGGCCGAGGGAACTCGAGACCGCATCCTCACAATACGAGACAGAACATGGAGCGCGAGTGTTCGAACCCCAACACGAAACCGAAACTCAAGACATGAGTGCCGGGATCCGAACACCACGCTCCAACATGAAACAAGGCACGCAGACAAGAGAGCGCACGGCTCGAGCACATTCGAAGCCGCGCACTCACATAAAAAACAGGGCATGACGGGAGTGTCAGGGCTCTGTCACAAAACCCATGAATGACACCAGACCAAAGTGACAGAACCCTGACAGACAGGCCCCCAGCGTTTGAGAGCAGATAATTATGCTTATTTTTCCAGCTTATTTTTCAAATTTGGCTGGGTGGTTAATAACACATTTTTCTGTGGTGTGACATACTCAGAATACATATTTGATATTGCTTTACACAGCCTTTTATACAATATGTGCCAGGAGTGTAGCCAGAAAGGAGACTCTGGGTGTGCATCAGAAAAACTGGGTGTGCCACATTTATTGTCAGATTAATGCGCAAAAAAAAATAAAAAACAAGCATGCTTATTGGGTATTAATATGTTAGTTTAACCATTTCATTTTTGTGTAGGCTACATGTGTCTGTTAACCTATTCTCCATTTTGGATGTCTTTGAAAATCACTATTTTATATCTGCAACAAAGTGAGTGTGTGTGTGTAGCATGCGTGTATATTTAGTATTATTAAACCTTTCATTTCTGCGTATGTCTGTGTGTCTGTGTTTGTATGCTTACTGTTTATTAAGCATTTTTAAACCTTTCATTTCTGTGTGTGTGTGTGTGTATGACACACACACAGACACACAGTTTTAATGAATTCTCCATTGTGAATGTGTTCTGTTGTCAGCCCTGCATTTCACATTGGCCTACCGGTCTCCAACCCTGCTCCTGGAGAGCTACCGTCCTACAGATTTCATCTCCAAACCCAATCAAACACACCTGAACCAGCTAATCACAGTCTTCAAGGCTACTTGTTAATTTCAGACAGGTGTGTTGGAGCAGGGTTGGAACTGAAATCTGCAGGATGGTATCCAGGAGCAGGGTTGGAGATCCCTGATATAAACTCTTAAAAAGAGAAGACTTGCAAAGAGTATTGTCACCTGTCATTTATTTCAAATATCTATATCTGCAACAAAATATGTGTGCATGTATATGAGTGTGTCTGTGTGTGTATCTGTGTAAGCAAGCTTAATGATTATTAATATGATAGTTTAACCATTTCATTTCTATTTGTGTGTGTGTGTGTGTGTGTGTGTGTGTGTGTGTGTGTGTGTTTCTGTGAGCCTATTGTCCATTTTCGACGAGTTTCACTGTCAGCTATGCATCCAGCTTTGGCCTAGACCCTAAAAGCATACCACCTTAGGCCTTAAAATTCTTGAACACTGGTTATCGCTGCTTGCAGCTATATTGTTTTTGTTGTTTTTTTCCATTTTCCGAAGCTTTCTCGCTCAAGAGGGTCACCGACAATCACATACAGTATAACCTACAACAGCTCTTTAACTGCGCTCTAGTCAAACGCGCTCACTGTAGCCTAATCATTAACTACACACATCATAAACCCCTTTTAGGCAAGTACAATTTATGTCACATATTTTAATAAGACTAAACTCCTATTTAACCTGATGATCACAGGTTTAATAAAAATACATTTTAAGTTTCTGAACACCGCATTTCCAGGGTTATTCAAACAACGAACAAATTATACAGTGAGCAAAGCACATTTACTTTATCAAAGAATAATCATTGACTTCAGTGACTAGGCGATGTAAAAATCTATTATGTAAAAACAGCTGTAGCTGCTCTACTAAATAAAAACAAAATGCTTTTAAATAATCCCTCCTTTTTTAAATCATTATCATTTTGCACATCCTGCAATGGTGACTTAAACTGTACATGGGCCTACATATAATGTTCCTTTGAAATTACTTTTGGTGGAATAAACTATCTTGAATAGATGTCTTGCAAGACACATTAGAGAAAGCAGTAAAATATTTTTTATACATTACATTCAGGATCGCCAACAACAGAGCACAGTAGGCTACATTTAATGGTGCCTGTTAGCTGCTCAAAGGGCGAGATGGCGTGGTCTGGCCTTGAATGCCTCAATTATGTTATTATTATTTATTTATTTTTGAAAATAATTTAAAATTGTAATTACATTTTAAATTAACAAATACTATAAGCACTGCTTGATCTGTAAATTGTGAGGTCCCGGAACAAAGCGGGTAATGAATCCGTCCGCAAGTTTTTTATATTATTATTGAACTTTCAAAAATACAAAATTCAACAGCAAGTTCATATATATATGATTTTATTTATGTAGGCTACACAGAGAAACAATAGAGAAACAAGATGTGCTTTCTGCCGTCTCATGCAGTCTCCGTGAAATGAAGCGCGTCACAGCAATGAACCGGATACTTTATTAAACGAACGAACGAACCAAAAAATACAAATCTTTAATTACGTAGTCGGAATGAAAAGGTGCATTTCTTTATTAAAGTCAGCGTCGCATTCTGCAACTTTACATTTTCAGCCGACACTGACTGCGAAGAAATCACTAGTTTATTAACGAATAATTCAAATGTTTTATTTTGCCTTTCCCCAAACATTCATAATCATTAGCCTACTTTTGTCGTTGCAAGCTTTAGACGTGCGCTTGGGCGCGGAATAGGCTATACGCCTGTTTATTAAAGGATGGTTAGTAGCCTAAATTATTATATTAATCAATTTATGTGTGACTAGGGAAATCTTTAGTCGGGGACAGGCCTTCTTGGCACAAGGAACCGATCAGTTTTTTTAATAAAATGCTGTCAATTCGAAAAGTGCGCCTGCTAATCACGTCACGTTATATTGCTGTCAGACTTTGTCTTCCTCTGCCTTTGTCTCCTCACCCTTATATGGTCCTTCCTGTTTCCCAGTCATTATTAGTTCAGTCAGTGTCAGCCTTGTCTTGATTATGTCCCAGGTGTCTCCAGTTATGTCTCCCTATATAAGTCTGTTCTACCCAATGTTACTTGTGGATTATTGTTAATGTCATGTGTCTAAGTCGTAGATGTCCTTACCTGTGTTCCTGTCTCTCCTCCGTTTGTCTCTCATTAAATACCTCGTTTGTCAGAATCCTCGTCTCCTCGCTCCTGGATCCCGTGTACCGTGACAGAATAATCCACCATACAAGAGCTACTCATCTTCCTTCACGGCGATGGAGTTCGCCGCCTGCCCTCGCCCTTAGCCGGCGGAATCTCTCCTTCATGGAGTTCGCCGGAGAATTCTGCAAGCTCGCGGTGACGGAGCTCCACGACGCGGCAATCCTCCATCTGTTTCGGCTCGGGGCAAATTACCAGCGCCCTATGGATCTCCCAGACACCACAGGATTGTGTTGAGAGAGGGATCTACCGGTGTCTGGGAAGTTACCGGTCCCAGTCGAAACCAGCCCACGAGTGTCTCCGGTGGCCCGTGCTCAGCTCTTCTTCGTCTCCGCTGGTCCTGCGGAGCTCTTCTTCGCTGGTTCTGCCAAGCTCTTCGCTGGTGCCGCCCAGGTCGCCTTCGTCGGCTGGTTCCCGAGCGCCGCAGCCCGCGCCCCGGAGCCAGAGCCTGCTCCAGCGCCGGGCGAGCCCGCTTCCCGAGCGCCGCCGAGAGCCCGCGCTTCCCGAGCGCCGCCGAGAGCCCGCGCTTCCCGAGCGCCGCCGAGATCCAGTGGCTGCTCCCCGACAGCGCCCTCCGGTGCCTGCTCCGAGACTGCGCCCTCCAGTGCCTGCTCCGAGGCTGCGCCCTCCAGTGCCTGCACCTCGCCAGTGCCCTCCAGTGCCTGCACCACGCCAGTGCCCTCCAGTGCCTGCACCACGCCAGTGCCCTCCAGTGCCTGCACCACGCCAGTGCCCTCCAGTGCCTGCACCACGCCAGTGCCCTCCAGTGCCGGCACCACGCCAGTGCCCTCCAGTGCCTGCACCTCGACAGCGCCTCAGTGCCGGCTCCTCGTAAGTGCGCTTCAATTTCCCGCTGGTTCCGTCCCAGCTCTTCCGAGCGCCCGAGTCAGCGGCACCCGAGCGCCCACGCTGGCCCACGCTGGTCCTGGCCCAGCTCACCAGAGCCTCCGCTGGTCCCGCCCAGCTCACCATTGCCTCCGCTGGTCCTCCCAGCTCACCTTGGCCCACGCTGGTCCCGCCCAGCTCACCTGGGCCTCCGCTGGTCCCGGCCCAGCTCACCATTGCCTCCGCTGGTCCCGTCCAGCTCACCTTGGCCCACGCTGGTCCCGGCCCAGCTCACCTGGGCCTCCGCTGGTCCCGTCCAGCTCACTTTTCCCTCCGCTGGCCCTGTCCAGCTCGCCCACGGCTCCTGAGCGCCCCTGGGATGGGGAGCTTCCCATGAAAATTTTTGGGGCTACCCTCCATGGCCACCCGAGCACCCCGCCTCCATGGCCGCCTGATCCGCCGTGGCCGCGGAATCCCGGATCCGCCATGGCGCGGAATCCCCGGATCCGCCATGGCCGCCTGATCCGCCCGTGGCCGCCGGAATCCCCGGATCCGCCATGGCCGCCGGAATCCCCGGATCCGCCATGGCCGCCTGATCCGCCGTGGCCGCCTGAGTCCCCGGATCCGCCGTGGGTCCCGGAACGGGCACCGCCCTGGAGGTCACCTGTCCGGTCTCCAGGTCCTGAGGCCTCCAGAGTGCCCACCCTCCCTTTCGATGTCGTACGGCGCGGGACGCGCCTATTGGAAGGGGGGGGTAATGTCAGACTTTGTCTTCCTCTGCCTTTGTCTCCTCACCCTTATATGGTCCTTCCTGTTTCCCAGTCATTATTAGTTCAGTCAGTGTCAGCCTTGTCTTGATTATGTCCCAGGTGTCTCCAGTTATGTCTCCCTATATAAGTCTGTTCTACCCAATGTTACTTGTGGATTATTGTTAATGTCATGTGTCTAAGTCGTAGATGTCCTTACCTGTGTTCCTGTCTCTCCTCCGTTTGTCTCTCATTAAATACCTCGTTTGTCAGAATCCTCGTCTCCTCGTTCCTGGATCCCCGTGTACCGTGACAATTGCAATGCAGAGTTATGAATGCGTAATAATAAGTAAAATGTTTTTAATTTATTTCATTTCTTATGGGTGCAATGGTGGTGCTTTGGTCTTTCTTGGGGGTGCTGAAGCATCTGCTAGCCCCTCCTTTGCGCTGCCCATGTTTATTACGATTAAAAAAATAATTATTCTGCATCTGTTTTTAGGTGTGCCAGCTGCCACTGTGGGTGGCACCGGCACACCCTGGCACACCCGTGGCTACGCCCCTGATATGTGCGAAGTGGTGAGTGACCAGGATTGAAAACCACTGATATAATCCACCAAGGTGTTATTTCAGAGGCATTTACCTGTAACAGTCATGCTGCTGTCTTCACAGGGATTTACTGCAGTGTGATTTTCAGTCTAAATGGCATCAGTATTCTGGAGACCATCCTCGTGAATTGTATGATGGCCAGAGGAGCTGAGAAGAGATCAGTAGCATTACTAGAAACCACAACTGATGGTAGGGTTACACAGAATAAATATAGTAGAAAGAAATATAGTGAAAAAACATATTGTTAATACCGAGCCATGTTTTGTCTCACAGATGCTATTAGATCCCTGCAGAGCCCTCAAGTCTCAGTTAGAGATCAGAATGAAGAACAATCTTGTACTCTGGACCATCTGAAGCAGATTCTAACTGAGTATCTGGCTGCAACTCAACAAAACCAACAAGAAAAGGCACCTCTGTGCTGGACCAGAGTGGCAAGAATCATAGATGTGACCTTCTTGGTTCTTTACATAATTACCATTATTGTGTTTCTGTCTGTGCTTGGGAAGGTTTGGTTTCCCTAGTGATATCTTATATGAGATGGCACACAGTACTAATTTCTATGCATAGTGTTTTAATCAAGAATGCAGGCTGGGTTTAGTTTTATATTCATGGATTTAATTTATATTTCAAGTTTACTCCTCGCAAAAGCATTAAAAAAAAACACACACACCAAGCTCTACAATTTTTTTTTTTTACAGTGTAGCAGATCTCCCCTTATTAATCTTGCATGAAAACAGACAAATCGCTTACAGTTTATTGCTGTTAAGCAATGCTGGAGTTAATGAGATAATTAAATGATTAATCAAGTGATGATTGATGATTGACCATTCATGGTGACACCTGATGTTTACAACCAGAATCACAATGGTTGTGGGAAAATAAAATATAAAAATAAACTGTGTAATGTATGGCAGCACAGAGTGCCAAAGATTTATCATTAATAGAAATAACAGTCAAAGACCATCAACTAAAGCAACACGTTTGGACTGAAAAAATCTGGAAAAAAGAGATGAGGAAAAACACAAGAACTGATTTACAGCCACAGCTTTAGATGAAATCAACTGGAATGAAAGCAGACATCAGATCTCTCAAGATTTGATGATTAAATAGATTTCTTCAAATTAACATTCATAACATTTATTTTCCAGTCAACTCTGACAAAACTTGGTTCTTGGCCTGCACCCAGATAGTACCCTTCAAAACTTAAAATGAAGTGAGTTACTTTTCTTAAAAGTGTAAATTTTTAAAAATATTTTCAATTATGAGTAGCTTGTATGGAGATTCTTCAGTTTAAATTTAGCTTCAGCCACACTGATTTGTAAATGATAAATGCATAATTTGGGCCAAATAACTTCCAGGTATATCACCTGCTATTGAGAGGCTTCACCACACTCCTTTGTTTCAGAACAATGACATTTTATAATTAAAGCATAGTAGCATTTTTGCACTAAATAAATAAATACAGTTTATGCAGTATATGTCTTTCAAAGATCAATGGAAACAGATGCATTTAAAAAAAAAATGAATTGACCAAAAAAGTGATTCAACACATAATGTAAATGTATCAAACTCACAAAATACCACCATAAAGTCATGCATGTCAAGTGTGCAACGTCATCAATAAAACTCAACACCAAACAGAATACCATAAACAATGATTGTTTTCCTGAACAGTTTCTTTATTGTCCATTGTTCAGACAAACACCTGCTATAGGGGGTACAGCATTTACATTTGTGAGACATGTGTACAGTTGAAACACCTTAAATAACTTGCGTCCACAAGAACCCTGAGACGTGAATTTTACTCCACACATGTGTTTTAGTGTTCTCTTTGATCATGGCAAACTAAAATAAATGTGTGAGTCTTTCCACTCCGAAGATATCGGCAAAGTTCTGGTTAAACTTAACATATATCATTGCAAATGTTACTCTGTGCTCTAAAAATATACATATTTTATGACATTGTGCCATGCAATGTCTTCTCATAATCGAGAGAAACATGTGAGCATGTCAGAGGGGTACAGTTGAGACACGGTGTATCAACTTTACTCGGATTGGTGTCCTATTGCTTAACATGCTGTTTAGTTCTAGTGTTATGATAATAGGATAAAAGTCAAATTTACACATATGTTCAAATATTTGTAATATTTCAACTGTCTATTATTAATGGACATATTTTCTAACGTGATTGTTAATAGGATTACATAGCAGTTTAAGAAATATACACGGTGGTAAAGTGGGTATGGTTGAGACACCTTTTATAGGTTGCTATGTACTGTATACAGTAACCGTTTAATAGTAGAAAATAAAATGATTTTTTTTTGTGTTGTGTGTGTTTGTGTACTTGTATTACCAAAAATATGGGGACCAAAAGTCCCCATAAGTATAGTAATACCAGTAAATTATAACCTCATGGGAATATTCTTCAGGTCCTCGTGATGAAACAAGCTTTTCTTACATATTTCTGAATTACACACCTGTTTCCATTTGTATCTATAAAATATTTTATTTTATTTAGTTTGTCATATCAATAAATAATGGGAAATGTAAAAAAACAACAATGCTTTTTTTCTTCCAGTTTTTATTCTTAGAGTTCAAATAGAGAATGGCAAATCATAGAAACACAAAAGTGATCATTTTTATAATTTTTTTTTCATTTTAACATTTAATTTGTATATTTAATGAGAGGAATCTGTCCCTTCAGCCAAAAAACAGAAGAACTCTGTCATAAATGAAAAATATATGGACAAGCAAGTGTGACACCGCTCTTCAGCTGGGATTTAATTGGCTGGTAATTCCCTTGTTACAAAGTATCATGTTAAAAAGTATGTTTTTCTAATATTATTACGTTATCAATATATTAAGCGAACAAAGTGTTGCAATGTTGAGAGAAATTACTCCTTTTCCGAGATCCTAACCCTAAGCATAACTTCAGTGAACTACAGATAACAGCGCAATGTTCTCCCATTCCATTGGCAGAATGTTTCTGGGTAATGTAAGTTAAAACTTTTATTGATACAATTAAACAAAGAATACATTTAATGGATATCTAAATATGTTCATTGTGCAAACTTCTATTACATATTTGAGAGGCAGGATTACATTTTTTATTTTATAGTGAGTAATATTTAAAATGCTTTTATTACAACTTTCCTTATATTTATTAAAACTGTGCCCAACATTATTTAGTCAACATAGCATAAGTAATAATCCTGCTGTCACATTGTGGTGGGAGCAAAGGAGACGAGGAGAAATGTCAATAATTCATTTATTGAACAAATAACTCTGGGGTAGACAAACACCAATTGATGATTAAGACCAGACACTAGAGACAGGAAACACAGGGCTTAAGTATACTTGGAAATCAATCGAGGAACAGAAACAGGTGGAGGAATAATCAAACACAGACGGAGACTAAGGAACTAATGAGAACACAGAACGAGGACAGGAAGACCAAATAAGGGCACAAAAGGGAGGGAAACACAGGACATGGGAAACAAAGGTCTGACATTACTCTCCCCTCCCGAATCCCGCATCCCGCGCCGTTCACAATCCAACGGGTGGGGGTGGCAGGGATGGGGGATAGGACAGGACAGGACAGGAGGCCGTGGGATGTAGTCCCCCCAAAAAATTATCTTGGACAGACGGCGGGTTGGCTTTCCCCGCAGACGGCGGACTTCGGTTAGCCGCGGCGTTGATCTCCCACGAATGGCGGTCTTGGGTGAGCCGTGGGCGGCGGCGGCGATCTCTCATGAAAGGCAGGCTTGGGTGAGACACAGACGGCAGCGTTGATGTCCTGCAAACGCCGGGCTTGGGTGAGCTGCGGGCAGCGGCGTCGATCTCCTGCGAACGGCGTGCTTGGGTGAGCGGCGGTTGGCGGCGTCGATCTCCTGCGAACGGCGTGCTTGGTTGAGCCGCGGACAGCGGCGTTGATCTCCTGCGAACGGCGGGCAGGGTAAACCGTGGACGGCGGTGACTTACATGCGGCGGTGGGGATACACAAACAGGAACAAAACAAAAAACGTTCAAAACAAAAGCAAAAACGGGAAGGAGGGATGCAGCTTACTGTAGTCGGTCCGGTCTTCTGTCACGTTGTGCTGGGAGCAAGGAGATGAAACATGAGCCCACCAGGATGGAGCCGATACCCATGGCCGAGACTGGGATCTAGGCAGTGGTGTAGTCTAGCTTTTTGTAGTGAGTATACTGTGCTTTTTTCCCCTCCCAGCCTCATACGCACCCATCCCAGAGCGACACCCCATGGCGCCACCACACTCACTAATGCATAAAGTATGCATCTACATGTAATTGAGAGCATTATTAAAGACTGCTTATGTGTTATCAACATTCCAATTTATTATAAACAACAAAAGACAGTCAGCTGATAAAACCTGTGCTCCAGGTACCATAGTCATATAGTATCATCATTCTTAAAGGTATAGTTCACCCAAAAATGATTTTTTTTATAATTTCCTCACCCTCAAGTTGTCCCAAAACTGTATGAGTTTCTTTCTTCTGTTTAACACAAAAGAAGATATTTTGAAAAATTTTGGTAATCAGACAGTTGGCAGCACCCATTGACTTCCAGAGTAGGAAAAAATATAGACTATGAAAGTCAATGGGTGCTGCCAACTGTCTGATTACCAAAATTTTTCAAAATATCTTCTTTTGTGTTAAACAGAAGAAAGAAACTCATACAGTTTTGGAACAACTTGAGGGTGAGGAAATTATAACAATTTTCATTTTTGGGTGAACTATACCTTTAAGAGCTACATTTAGACTTAATGTTATATGAATATGGTACCTGGAGCACAGGTTTTATCAGCTGTCAATTTTCAATGAACATTTAAGAGTGAACAATAAACATTTGTTCAGTTCTATCACCAACGCTCTTTCATTGCAGAATATTATGAACTGGATGAACTGGTAGTTTACAAAGCTTTCCAAATACATTTGTACTCGGGCATCTGAGGAGTGCATTGCCTCCTTGCTTGTGTGGCAGAGCGATGGCTTCTCAACCACGATGTAACATACTCAAGGTGAATTTCGTGTAAGATTCATAACATATACAGTGTTTTGCATGTAAGAGCTTCCATGATGAAAGCACTGTTGGCTCTGTTGAGGACTCTTCCCCTCCTCGAGTCAAACGGGTGCGCGCATGTGGGCAGCTCCTGTAGCAGCAGGGGTGGTTGCCATGGTAGCGAGGGAGAGTGACAGTCGCCCAGCCAATCATTTCATTCGTTCCGAAAGGAAATAAGTAGCTGTGTTTATTGCAGCCCTGAGAGGACTACAGACTCTCGATTTTTATACTCTTTTTTCAGAGTAGGCCTACTTACATTTTAATTATGTATTGGTATATAAAAACAGTTTAAACAAATTTGGGAAAAAGTTTTTTTTAGACCAAAACTGCCAATACCTTTAAGCAATTGTCGCACTATGAAAATTTGATACCGTCACATGACTATTTTAAATTAATGGACATTTAAGGTGACCATGAATTAACTCTCATTTGCAGTCATTGACTTAATCATTTTTAATTGTTTATATCAGATTTGCATGTGTGCTGAGCAGCTGATATCTACCTAACTTACTGTCCCTCCACTCTAACCAAGGATACCTGTTTTTAAATTCCCTAGCCTGACTTTCAGTCCACAAGGCTGGCCAGGGGTTCTCATTTCTCTCATCATCTGAAATAAGGAGATATACAATTTTTATTCTGTTTACCACACACACACACACACACACACATTATCTCCCCTCTTCTGCCGTATTAATTGATCCACCACATTAACGGTAGTGAAGTTAGCAAGTTCTGGATAAAATTCAATATACCAACAATCCCCTGCTATTACAGTTACGTTTAATGATAACATGTACTGTATGCTAGTTTTACTTACCAGGTAACTTTCCGATAGCATCAGCCTCATTTTCTGGAGTTTCTGTAACGATCGTGTCATCTGCTGCAGCTGAAGTGTCACCCGAAGCTGCTGTAGCTTTAGGGGCAGGCTTCCGAAAACACTCAAAGAGTGTACTTTGAGTCTACTTTCGTTTCATATCTTCTAATTAAGATTCAGAATAACGTTAGTCTTGCGATGTAAAGACACTCTAGATGAATTTAAAACTTAAAAGACCGCCAGCAACTACTTTTCCTTGGTAGGTGACGTCAGATCCAGGTCACAGGCCACGGAAGCCCCAATGGTCCAAAAACGTTAGTGATTCGCAATCGCAACACAGACGGGGTGAATTTATGAATGAAAATTCTGTCACAAAACGATGTTGTTACGTATCCTCACGTTTTTTAAGTGGGTATACGGAAATCCTTTGACTTTCCTAGTGGGTATACGGCGTATACCTGCGTATCACGTAGACTACACCACTGGATCTAGGGAAAACTGAGATACAAGAGGTAGAGAGAACAACTACGGTTTCAAGGACCGAGGCAAGGAACACAAAAAGTTAATTAGTAGTTTCCCTAGTGATAACGGAATGGGCAGACAGCTCATAGACGGCCTCCATATCCCTGGCAGGACAGGCAAAGAGTTCATTGATGGACGCCACCACCGTACACGGAGTTGAAGCGAGTGCCGCTGCCTTGGGAGGTTCCGCAGGAAACGCCGCCATCTCTGGATAAGCTTCAGCGGGCGCCATCGCTTCTGGGGAAACAGCAGCGAACTCCACTACCTTGGGAGGTTCTGCAGCATATGCCGCCACCTCTGGAAACATTATAGTAGGCGTCGCTGTTTCAAGTGTCTCAGTGGTGGTGTATGCAGCCCAAACACTCCATAAAGTGATCGCCATTATGGGAAGATCTACAGACAGGGGAATTGGTCCAGGAACAGGAGGGGTAGAGTGAGTAGGTTTGGAGATACCAGCTGTGCGTGCAGCCATCAATGGTGGGTCCTCCATGCTGGATGCCAGTCTGGGATACTGAGAAACAGTCCCTGATAATCTGGGTGCTACATACAGGAAGTGACAGGACTCTGAGTGAACAGACGTGATGTGATGTGACTCTGGATGAGTAGCTGAAACCTGACGAGGCTCTGGACAAACAGCTGAGACATGGCGAGACTCTGGAAGATCAACTGTAAGTGGATTTACATCATGGTCCAACTCAGGTATCATAAATTAGCTATAGACCTCCTTTCCAATAGGAATGTGCAGAGACTCGCCTCTGAACTCCTGTGGTTTCTTGAAATAACTGCCAAAATACATTTTAGTGTTTTTTGCTAGCCTGAGCAGAAGCAGTTGAGGGACCTAGGGCAGGGCTGTCTTCCTCTGTTACCATAGCCATGAGTTATGCCGTCACTGCTGTCCCAGTGGCTTTGATCCTGTCATCGTAAGAACTTTAAAAAATGCAGTCAATAAATGTTGGCCAAGATAAACCCTCCCTGTCATGGTGCACACAGTGGGGAGGAACGAGGAACACGGAGACAAGGATAAACTCAAATATATATATTTTTTATATAAACAAGGCAGGGCAGGGCAAACACACATAAACACCGGGAGTAACGAGTAGACCAGACAAACATTAACTGAAAAGACAGGGGCTTAAATACAAGGGATAATCAATAAAAAACAGCTGGAACAGAATTAACTCACAATTACCTAAACGAGGACAGGAAACAAACCAAATGTGGACAAAAGAGGGCGGGAAACACATGACACTCACATTTACATTTACATTTACATTTAGTCATTTAGCAGACGCTTTTATCCAAAGCGACTTACAATTGGGGAGTACATAAAGCGATTAATCTTGAAGAGGCAAACATACAGAGGAAGTGCCAATAACACCAAGTCTCAGGCATTGTTCAAATAAGTACAAGCTAGCAAGGGAAGGAGAGAAAGATAAAGGTAAAGATGAAGATTTTGAAAAAGTGAAAGAGTTTTTTTTTTTTTTTTTATATAGTCAAGTAGAGTTGAAAGAGATGAGTTTTCAGTTGTTGCTTGAAAATTGACAGGGATCCAGTATTCCGGATGGGGGTGGGAAGATCATTCCACCGGCCAGGAACGGTGAAAGAGATCCTGTGTCACATGACACAGGACTGGCACTCCCAAAATGTGGAATTTTTTTTTTTAAGTATTGTCAGTCAAATATTCTCTATGACCTTCTCTCTTCAGTTCTAGAATGAAAAAGAGGAAAAATACTGGAGGAAATGGGAATTTTATACAACAAATAGGCAATGACTAGATCCTCAAAATCATACTACATTTTCTGCTTACCACATGGTTGCTGATTCCTTGCAAGAACTCATGTAATGGTTGTAGCTAGCTGTTGTTGTTTTTGTTTTGCTTCCTCTTTGTTGTGTACTAAAAACAGAAAAATAAAGAATAAAGTACAGTACAAAAAAAATTAAGCACAGTCAGTCACTTATTGATTTTGTTTTACCTGTTGGTATTTAATAGAATCCATTATACCATGTATCTAAATAAGATTTTCAGGACCTCCAGCAGAAATGTAGGCCCACAACATCAAAAATACAGCAGTATATTTAATTGTACACGTGGGGTACTATTTTATCTCTTTGTGCACCAAACCCATCTTGAGTTTTTGCTGCTAAAAAGCATTTTTTTTAGTTTAATCTGACCATAGAAGCCAGTTCCATTTGAAGTTCTGGTCGTGTCTGACAACTGAATATTCTGGAGTTTGTTTTTGGATGAGCGAGGATAATTTTTATTGAAACCCTACCGAACAACATGTGATGATGTAGGTGCTGTTTGACAATTTTTGTAAACAGTTTTCTGACCCCGAGACTCAAATATTGTCTGCAATTATCCAGCTGTGGTCATTGAAGTGTCTTTAGCCACTCAAACTCTCCTTCTCACAGTGCATTAGGACGATATAGACACACGTCCTCTTCCAGGCAGTTTCGTAACATTTTATGTTGATTTATTGCCCTGATGGTGTAAATGGGAATGTTCACTGCTCTAGGTCTTTTCTTAAAGCCACTTCACTGATTTGTGAAGCTCGATTAATTTTTTCTTCACATCAGATATATATGATTTGTTTTTCTCATTGTGATGGATGATTAGGGAATTTGGACTTTGTTTTCCCTCCTATTTATATTTTTTCTGAAACAGGAAGCCATGGCTGGATAATTTCATGTTCATAATCTCCCTGGAATGCTCAAAATTGTAAATATGGGAATATACTTCAAAGATATTTTACTCATAAAAATTTCTAGGGTGGTGCCAATAATTGTGTCCAACGTATATTTGAGAAAAACAATTATTTCCTAATGAGATTTTCCCCTATTTTTAATTGTTTTAGTTCAATGAAAGGTTAGACTATTATAATTTTTTTTTTATAAAAGATCAAAAGGATTAATAATGCAGGTTTATTTTCAGAGCCTTTTTTGGTCATATTTACCAAGGGTACCAACAATTCTGACCATGTTTGTATTTAAGCTCAAAGAGGCTCTAGCGATGGCTGCATTCAACCCCCCCGTCTTTCAATTTTAATTTTTGTTTGTATGTCCTGTCTTCAGTCACTTTTTTCATATAACCTTTACTGGAGATTAATTACTGGACATTATACACACCTGCCAATCTTTTGCCAATAATTGAACATCCAGACTTTTGAAAGCTCATGTATTATATTAAACTTGACAGGTCTGTTGCCCTGTAGCAATATGAATAAACAACACATAATTACTTTGGTCATCTGGTCATCTGTAAGCGGCAGTCTTTTTCTCCCTGCAGGAGTGTCATCTCATATTACAAGTAGAAATGCTTCAAAGAGAATTGTTTTAGTTATATGTTTAAGCAAATATTTGACTATATTTTTAAGGCATTATGATTGCTTGTGTTAACAGGTGTTGTCAACCTTATTGATCCTCTACCATAAATACAATATTTGGGCTATATTTTGGAGGTGGGGCATGTTTCTCACAGTGCTTAAATATGACCAAATGACCGATATCTGTTCAAGAGTGAATCCTAAGGCTTTAGCTAAAATATTTGAGGCACTTGGAGTCTCCTGAAAATGTACCTACACTGGCTAATATTTGCTGTTCCTTCAGTCTGTGAGTACATGTTAAAAAACAAAATGCTATTTGAAACACTTTACAATGAGGTTTAATGCATTAACCTTAATGTATTAGGATTGACAAATGAACAATGACAGGACTTTTTCGTGCATTAATTAATTGAGGTTTATGTTGATTATTTATTTATTTATTTATTAATTTGTTAATTTATTGATTGTATGATACAATCATGTTAATTTATACAATTTGAATTCTTAAACATGTCTTACTAATATATGAAGAAATTAGCATGAACCTGCATTAATAAATGCTGTAAAATCATTAGCATTTGCATTAGTAATGTTAACATATAAAGCGTTATTGTAAAGTTAATCTAATTGTAACATATTGTAGTTTTCCTATTTTTTTTTATGATCTTATAAATTAAGTGTATTGCTTTTTGTTTGCTATTTGTTTGCTTTGAGGGCCACATTTCTGAAAATTGTGAAGACAGTTCTCATGATGCTGCTATTAGGCTTTTATTACATATCTTCAAAAACAATATGGGAAATTAAATATGTAAATATCCATATGTAGGTTCATAAATCATGGAAATAAATGTAATCTCTTTTACTGGGATTCTTATTTGTCATCAGTTAACAATTTTAAAAAGCTGATTAAGAATTTTACATTAATAACAATTAGTGGTGGGCCGTTATCGGCGTTAACGTGCTGCGTTAACGCGAGACTCTTATCGGCGATAAAAAAAATATCGCCGTTAATCTATTCTCAAAGTTGGGTTGGGAGCTGGGTCTATACTACGCAAGCTATGATGACTTTCACCCTGATATTGTAGCCGGATGTATACCTAGCCGAATTGCACTGTAGGGGGCGAGCAGGTCTTGAACTAGAGGCTCGCAGTCCGTGATGGACAGATTGTTAACGGCTGGTCTATGTGGTAATACAATCGGGCAGGACATCCAAACACTCACCTATCATTCATCAACCTCAAATATGGCTTTTCATCTGAAAGATGTATGTAGTAGCAACTTTACATGGCCGCTCAATATGATGTTAACCTAGAGAATGTGCGCTATTGAAGTGTTTGTGTGATGGCGTTTGCGCAGGACAGGCTCCGGTGCGTTCACTTGCTCTTAAAATCTCCGTAATTTTTGGTTATACAGATAAAAGTAGCCTAATACATCTTTCGAATCTGTAAAGACTCTACGTTTATTTGTGTGCACTCAGAATAACAACGAAACGTTGCGCTTTTAAGCAAACAGGATGCGCTTTAGGTCTCATGTGAACTTGAGAATTCACTCCCGTGTCACCCTCTGCTTCGAACCTGTGTGTATGCCTAACGTTACTTGTGAAATTACCACATCAGACGTGATGTGCTAACATGGATGCAGCTATGAAGCCGCCGGGTTTGCTTCAGGAAAATTTATTTTAAGAAGCTTCCCAATGGAAACTGTAAACAGTTCATCACGACCTCTTATGTAGGCCTACAGTTCAAAATTCATGTTTAACTGAATAAACAGTTAGTAAACACAAGTACATCTTATTGAACATAGTTTATTTTCATCACCAATTATCATAGTAGAACAGCTTTCTCAAGCAGTTTGTGATGCATTTTGGAAACAGGAGATGCGCCCCTGGTCTAATGCGCCACCTGGCTTGAGAAACCCGTTCTCAAAGACTTACTTTTAGTCATTATTTGGGTAGCACACATATTCTGAATGCCTTCGGCAGAATTCAAATGAGCCATTTTAATCTAGATTAATCTAGATTAATTCCAAAATTAATCTAGATTAATCTAGATTAAAAAAATTAATCTATGCCCACCCCTAATAACAATATATATACATGAAAATAATATACACAAAAAATAATAAAAATGCTGTATTATGGATGTCAGCCAGTAGATGGCAATGCCACTTTGTAAAGAATCACTACACATCTGCGCACCTATAGACTAAATAAGTAATACGCATGCACATGACATCACCATTTTCAAATTATTTTTTTGTAGTTTGCATGGACATGATAATCGCTTTCATAAACTTGTGTTCAAAAGTTTGCATTTTCAGGCTCCCAAACACTGTTGTGTACATAAACGGCCAGAATGCATAAAAAGTTTTCTGTTTTTATTTCACGTAAACACCCCTAAAATCTGTTTAATGTCTTCATTTGTTCAGTCATTTTATATGTTCTGTGCATGGTATTTAAAGTATGTCTTAATTGAGGAATATATTCTGGTATGTAACAGAAAGTCTCGTCTGCTCAGTAGGGGTCTCTGCTGCTGAAAACTGTAGTCTAACAGATTATTCTGTGGCTCATGAGGCACTTTTTCAACATCTTGTCTTGGACAAGAATGGCGTTCAAATGACCCACATGCGGCCTTTGTCCTGGGGCCCTGTGACCCGTGTTTATGTGGACCTGTATGTGACCTCCATCATAGAAGTGGTATGAGTCCTGCATGATTTACATTCTCATTTGGATCATTTTGGGATTTCAAGCAGATGTAGTTTATCAGTCAATGCTTCTTTTTATCTATAGAATGAAAAAGCACAGAGCTTCTCGACACAGGTCAAAATGATGACTGTAAGTGTTTTTAAAACTTTATTTTTTTACTCAGTTAACAAAATAACAAGCATCTCAGAATTACTTTAAACTTTACGTTCATCTCTTTCCAGGCATGGGCAAATAAGAATGAGGCATGGGATGTGGAGGAGTTTTGTGGAATGGAGACATTAGCAGCCCCAAAAGATATGTTTTGGACTCCAGACATTGGTATAGTAGAAAGGTATAAAAAAGACTTTTTATATATTTTACACTACATTATTATTTTTGTATCTTTAATTATGTGCAAGGGTTTCTTATGTTTGTTTGTTTTTTATAAGGCATATGATGTCTTGAGATATGAAAAATAAAATCTGTCACCCTTTCACAGATACTTAAACCTAGAATCTTAAACCCAGTGGCGCTCCCACTATGTGTTAAACCCTAAAGACACTGCATGATTTTTGGCTGTCCCAGATGAAGGATTCGCTTCGTGAACAATCGTGGCGATTTCTGTGATCGTGGCTCCTAAATGGTGGTCCTGTGTCATACAGTGAGAGAGGTTCAAAGACTGCTGTTGTCACGGTCTTGCGACCAAAGATAGCCTACAATACAGTTTGATCATCGCACAGTGTGTTTGCTGGTAATATCCATGTTTATTGACCAGCCAATAAAAAATGCGATATGAGATCAACGCGACATGGCACGAAAACATAAAACCTCAATCTCTTAACCATTCCTCTTTCGCCACTTCCACTTTTTTCACCACACATAAAAACTACAACTGCTAAAGTGTGATTTATCATGCTATTTTTGTTTACCACTAGCACAAACTGATGACGTTTTACTTTATTTCTGTCAGACGTCTACAAAAGCTCTTATTGAGAATTACTCGTAGTTATTTTCATCCATCTCCTTTCTCCTCTGTGAAGGATCAGAGGTTTATTGTGTTGTGTCCTGTGGGTTTACATGACCAACTCTTAATTTCCTGGGCCTCCCCGCACAAAGGGAATCCCATTCCCACACTGTAAAAAATTTCAATCGGTTTCAACTAATTATTATTTAGTAACTAGTTCCACAGAATTTTTACGATCAGAATGTCTGACTTCAAAGTGTTGCCTGAATTGTTATTTTTTAGCTGGCTCAACCTTTACTGAAGTTGTATAGTACATGTGCACATGTTTTTATTAGTTTAGTCAACATTAGCATAGCTAATTGTTGACTGGATTTGAAATTAACCATTCATTCAATGTTTTCCAAATATATTTGTGTAGACTTAATTTAATATGTCCTCTCAACTAAGGCCAAGCAATAAAATTAGCTCAACCTAAATATTTTTGCCCTTCCAACATTTTGCTAATTAGATTTTTTTTATACAGTACAATCGAATGCTCTCATTGGCTTGTGAAAGCTCTATCATTGACATATGAATGGGAGTGCAGCCTCCAGAAGGCATCAGAGCACACTCTACTGACTGCACTGATTTGATGAGACTTGATTAGGCCTTGATTTGATGAGAACACAACTTCACCTTCATTAAGATGGATGATGGCTCTGTCATCTTCTGTAGGGCTGCTATACAGATTAATTGCATCTTACAACATCGAAAATGGTATTGAACTTAACAATCAAAATAGAAACAACTCGATCTGAATAACAATATATGACACTACAGTTTTTAGAACTGCTTTACAGCAGAATCTGAATTGTCTCCATAGTTTGTGATGTTCGGCCTTATCAGAAGACGTTACAATTGTTAAAATGTGGTCAGATTATACTGTGTGAGCTTGAATTGTTTAAAAAGATGAGACAGACAACAGACAGAATAAATAAATATTCTGTCTAAAATAAAATTAAATAAAAAAAGTGTATTTACAATATTCACAAAGCACTTAAAACAACACAATACAACTAGAATAACTTAGGCTGTTGAAAGCGTGGAGTCAGTTTGCACAATAACATAAAAACAGTCCACAATAAATTGAGCGTGTATTCCCAGAAGTGTCCAGCGGAGTACATACAAAAGTCCACAAAAGTGATTATACAAAGTTCTGGAAAGGTAAGACCACAAAGGTAACTCCACTAATCCAGTTTGCTGATGATCACCCCCTGGTCATAGTGTCAGACCATGCATTTCTTAAAAACAGACACACTAAAAATGTTAAGGGGAATAAAATTGGACTAAGAAAAGCGGTAGAGCGGTAACAAGTCTCTTGTGTGACAGTGTCACAATTTGATTGCTCCAGCGGTTTTAAAACACTTGATGACCTCTCTCTCTTGTGTCGCCACGGCATCCTTGATAGATTCCTCCATTTTACCAAATTTAAAATCCACAGCCTCTCTAAAATACACTTCACGGTTAGGATTATTTCAACCGAGGCTTTATAATGTTTCTCCAATTTTAAAACAGGATTTTTAAGAGCAACCATCTCAGCATGTAGCTGTACACACTCACAGTGAGATAAAAACCTGTTTATCATTCAAATCAGCAGATGCATTAAAAGAAGCAGCGTTAACTTGGTTTGTCATCATCTTAAAACACTCTTCTCAACACAGCGTTAAAATCTTTTCACGTTCCCCAAATACGGGCCACCAACATTCGGCCTTATCAGCAGCAGGTCATCCAAACCCATCTAGAAGCTGCCCCACACACTGTGATGACCAGCCCAGTGCCTCCCACGTCGACCCCTGGCTTTCCTCTACCAGCAGAGCGACCGATGGAGGATTCTGCTCCACCACTCCAACTGGGCCAGAGTTCGACATCATCTTCTCATTCTTCTCTTCTCCAAAGAGCAATTCAGCAGCGCGCAAGGCGATGACAACACTTCAGGGATTTTCCATCTCTCACACCACTGACCAACCAGATCAAAGTTGGGGAACACCAGGGCTTGCTGTATTAGCTGATCCAGAAGGGGGATGCCAACAACAAGGTCCAGCTCATCGTCACTAAGACCCCGGTCCAGCAGACGGTACAGCACTTCCACCAGAGGACAGCAAAGAAACATCATGTGTGGCTAAAGACCCTCCTGCAGATCCTGGAAGTTACCTGATGGCTCACGATCTCCAGCAACATCTTGAGGTTCATCGAGGACTGCAAGTCATGTGGGGTGAAAATAATAATAATTAATAATTTGTTACATTTATATAGCGCTTTTCTGGGTACTCAAAGCGCTTTACATAGAAGGGGGAATCTCCTCAACCACCACCAGTGTGCAGCATCCACCTGGATGATGTGATGGCAGCCATATTGCACCAGAACTCCTACCACACACACCAGCTTACTGGTGGAGAGGAGACAGAGTGATGAAAGCCAATCAGTGTGTGGGGATGATTAGGAGGCCATGATGGTCAGAGACCTATCGGGAAATTTGGCCAGGATGCCGGGGTTACACCCCTACTCTTTTTCGAAGGACATCCTGGGATTTTTAATGACCACAGAGAATCAGGACCTCGGTTTAACGTCTCATCCGAAGGGCGGTGCTTTTTACAGTATAGTGTCTCTGTCACTATACTGGGGTGTTAGGACCCACACAGACTGCAGGGTGAGCACCCCCTACTGGCCTCACTAACACCTCTTTCAACAGCAACCTAGTTTTCCCAGGAGGTCTCCCTTCCAGATACTGACCAGGCTCAGCCCTGCTTAGCTTCGGTGGGAAACCAGTCTTGGGCTACATTGTGATATGGCTGCAAACCAAGGAGTGTCCTGTCATCAACCCTATCAAGATATCACCTCATCACCGTTCATCAGCATCAACATCATCTACCAAATAGACAGGCAATCTGGATAGGAGGAAACGCCAGGGAGGCTGGTGGACCAGCAAGGCTGGTGCAACATAAATTTACATTCATGCATTTAGCAGACGCTTTTATCCAAAGCGACTTACAGTGCCTTCAAGATTTAATTTGTTTTTTTCCCAGTATGTGTGTTCCCTGGGAATTGAACCCACAACCTTTTGCGCTGCTAACGCAATGCTCTACCACTGAGCCACAGGAACATAACCCTGGGAGGAACGGAGTTTACATACTTGATCCTGCTATTTTTCCAGTTTATCACTGTGAAGCTGCTTTGACAAAATCTGTATTGTATAATATTACTATAGAAATAAAGCGACTTGACTTGATTTTACTCAAGGCTCTGTTTAAAGGAGTCTCATTACAGGACTGTGCTGCTGCAAGTTTGGGTTCTCCCATGCATTTGTGAGATACTACCAGGTTTATTCACACCGCTATCTTTTATACCCTTACTTTGGCACTATATGCGCTAGGCTAGGGCATGACTACAACAAATTTTATAATAACTTTTACAAACACAAAAATCTTAATTTTTATCTTTCATCTCTGATTTGAATAGCCTTTGCCTCCAGTCATCAGTACTTTATGTTTTGTCCATTTAGCATCAAGACAGAGTTTGGAGTAAAGGAGTCTCCATATGTGCAGTTGATCAGTTATGGCTTTACGGTCTCATCTGATGTTTTAACTCTGACCACAGCCTGTAAGATGGACCTGTACAGGTTTCCCTTCGACATCCAAAGATGCAATCTAACGCTTCAATCTTCAGCACATTCAGGTACATAAGAAATCCATAACCCAGTGTAGACAAACACATACATAATAATCAATAGCATGCATACTTTCAATGTAATGTCTGTTCCCACAGTTAAGGAGCTTACAATAAACACATTGTATGGTTCCGTATGGTTAACTCTCGAGTCGAAGCAGACCTTTCAGGCCCAGGGAGAGTGGGAACTCCTCAGTATAAATATGATTAACTACAATGCCACTTTTATATGGGGTGTCAAGAATCAGCTGATATATCAGGTACCGAGCAAAGGTTATGTAGTGTGAAACAATAAATATGCTGTAAAAATAGATCAAAATGATCAAACCAACTAGCAAAATATGTGCCGAAATACATAAATGATTAAATGAAAACAAATAAACAAAATACAAATTATATGGAAACCTTAAAGGTCAAGAGTATACAATTATTTAAGACTTATTATTATTATTATTAGTATTGCCATTATACAACACATGACTCAAATAATACACTTATAGTTTTTTATTCAAAACATTGCTTCAAACTAAACATTCTGGTTTGTATAACATGAACAGCACAATGATAATGTTATTTTTGTCCTTCTGTCTTTTTTTATGGTTTTTGTTTTTACAATTTCCTGTTTCTTTTTCAAACTCAAGATGTACAATTTGTTAATCAGTGGCTAGTGCTTAGACATGAAACTAGTGTGCAGACATAGGTTGAAAGAAAGAATTGAACATGACATGAGGTTTGTGTCTATCCACATGCAATTATTTGATAATAAATTAAATACTTTTAGAGAATTTGACAAAATCTGTTTGGAATGAACTTTTAGAATAATTATGGTCTCCCTTTCAACCTCTGTATCCTCCTGGTGTGGAAAATAAAGGTGCGTTCACGCCATATCGTAATAACCGTAATAATTAGATACCTACTTGTAAAAAGTGTTCACGTCCTCGTAGAACTCGTAATTTCAACTTGTGAACTGGGAGTTTTCTGAAATCTACGACTTGTACCACATTACCGCTGTGCCACCTGACCACCGCAGGTTCTGTTTAGGACAGGATTGGGGAATGTTGATCCTGGAGGTTCCACTCTCCTGCAGAGTTTAGCTCCAACCCTGGAAACCCCTGGAAAACAAAACACCTAACAGCATCCTGAGGACCTTGATTATCTGCTTCAGGTGTGTTTGATTAGTGTTGGAGCTAAACTCTGCAGGGACACCAGCTCTCCAGGATCAACGTTCCCCACCCCTGGTTTAGGCGTTGATAGTGTTGCCAAAGAAAAGCATACCTCCGAGTCTGAGGACGTGAACATCTCCGAGTAGAACATCACGTGTTGTCATCTCAAAATTATGGTAATTACAATATGGCGTGAATGCAGAATAAGTATCTCCTCTTGAGTACCACCCCCTGATTAGCATAGAATTTACACTTGACAATTCAATTGTAAACTTTGCAATATAATTGTGTTGACATTAGGGGGGGGATCTGACAGTTTCTGTTTTTACGTGACAGATTACCATCAAGAGGAGACCTCTACTTTATCTCGTCAATTTCATGCTACCTATATTTTTCTTCCTCGTGCTGGATGTAACCTCCTTCTTCATAGATGCAAATGAAGCAGACAAACTGAGCTTTAAAGTGACTTTACTGCTGTCTATTTCTGTGATGCTGCTGATCCTTAATGACACGCTGCCCTCTACAGCTGATAAAATCCCACTGATTGGTGAGTCTAACTTGAACAATTATCATCATGTGTTAATTAGTTAAAATTAAATCCTATAATTGAATTTGAAGCTCAAATGACTTAACAACACATCATAGGAAGTAGTTTACATTAAACCTAAAAAACATTGCTGAATATAGGAATCTAATAATAGTTAAATTACATTAATGAATAACAATAAGTTTAATAAAATTGAATAAAATAAGTGATACTGGATCAGAAGCAGTCCCTGCTGAAAAAAAACAATAGATCCCTGCCCAAAACACAATATAAAATGTAATGGATTTAATGGTTAAATAGAAAATTGCATTGGTTTTAATGGAAACTATAATGATGTCTACTGGTATGTGATGGATTATATTGGTGGGATGTTAAATCCAATTGGAAAAATGCCCTAAACACACTACAAAAATGAATTTTGTAATGGATATACTGGGAAAAGCTAATGGTTTATAATGGTATTTTAATGGAAATCATTGGAATTTCTGTGATGGTTTCTATTGGGCTTCTATTCTTTTTTTAGCAGGGTGGTTACTGTGCATCCATAAAATGAAGAAACTGAAGATACACCTTCAGTTCCTTAAAGTAGGGATCCTCAAATATGCTATCAATATCCACTTTCCTGCAGATTTGAGCTCTAAACCTAATCAAACACACATGAGAATGCTAATCAATGTCTTCAGGATCATTAGAAAATCACAGGTAGGTGAGTTTGAGCAGGGTTGGACCAGGGAACTGAATGAAACAATGACCAGTGGAGGAGGAAGACATTCCAGGGTGGGCAATAGTGTGGGTAGGAACTCTAGTAATAACTCTAGTGATTACTTTATTAAGTATTACTTTGTCAGATTTGTACAGTACTTTACTCAAGTATTTTATGCACTTGGGGACTTATCTGGGTAGCATACCACATGTGCTTGATCTTAAGGATCATGTGTATATCCCTCGATTGGACGATCCCCCTGGGTGAGGACGAGGAGGAGGATTTACACTGCTGGTAGATCAATGGTAGGTCCATTCTTATGACGATTGGTGCTGTCAAGAAGAATTGAGGCATGGATTTAATTGCCAGCAATAAAAAAAAAAAATACTGGAAACACTTCGAAGACCAACCAACATAATAACAACTGAAACTGCGCTATGAATGCACAGACTAAATGAGGAATTAAACAAGACACATACAACCAAGGACACAGGAATTAAACCGAAAATGAGAAAAGAAGAACAATGAAAAGAAACTGAAATCAAAATAACAGCCTCTGAACATACTGTGACAAAAAGGATGTTTAGTCAAATCTCGCCTTTAATTTAAAATGAAATTAACACCCCTGGCCTAAGACAATGCATGTGTTATATAAATACAATTGAACTTGATGTGTTGCCATGGGAAATTATAAAATAATGGTTGCTAAAAAAAAACTATGCAGGGGGCTTATTTAGAATATTTTAAACTTGTGTGTCAAAAGAGTTAATAGAACAAGGCACATGAATCCACTTCAAATGTTATGTATTATTTGCCAAGCTTGTATTATGAGGACTTATTATCTTGATTGTTTAATTAGTTCATGTGTAAGCCATAATGATTCCTGTGCTTTTAGTCTGGTGGTGAGTTTCATGGATGTTGTGCTTGTGTTCTTAGTTCTTTTTTTGTCTTAAATTTAACTGCATTTGGATCCAAATGTCCATCGTCTCGGAGTACACTGACACACATCAATACTTTACTTTCTAATATGTGTCTATGGGTCATAATCACAAACAAGACAAATCAGAATAAATACACTGACACATTAGAATACATCAGAGAGGAGTTGTTTCACAGGCTTTTTAGTGCAGCACAGCTGTTTCAGTCATAGTCTGCTGTCTTCACAGGGGTGTACTGCAGTGTGATTTTCAGTCTCATTGGTATCAGCATTCTGGAGACCATCTTTGTGAATTTTCTGATGGTTAGAGGAGCTGAGAGGAGATCAGTTGCATCAGTGGAAACTACATCTGCTGTTACTGGCCGAGATGGTAAGAATCGACAGCATCTGATTATGATGAATGGATTCTTAGATGTAAAGTGCTACACTTAACAATTACTGGAGTCAAGGGCTTCATGCATGAATAACAACAACCTTAAGTACAAGTTAGTAAATGTTAATGTATTAATTTACATATCAGGATAAACCCAATCTTATGTAAATCCACCCCTTTTCAGCGCTGTGCTTGTTGTCTTTTGTATTCCGTCTGAATTTCCATGGCGTGAATGTAAGGTTGTTCAAATTTATGAATGAACTGCTTGTTTTAAAGTCTTCCCAGTCTACTGACGTGTTATGACATCCGCTTCGAATATTACAATCCTTACATGGATTAGGATTATTTTGCCGTTATTTATAGTGATCCTCTTTACAAAATGTAGAAAGAACACATTAATAATTACAGATTATTTTTAATGTATAGTGCCCATAGAAACAGACTAATAAGGCATCTACATATACACACAGTTTAGGATTCATTTTTTTTGTACTAATTACAGGTACGCGAGTAAAATTAACATTTTTGTTATATTTTATAAACTATTGGCAACATTTCTCCCAAATTCATATTGAAACATATTGTCATTTTTACCTGTTCTCATGGCATTTGCGTACCTGGGTGGGCTTTTTAGCAAGACGAAATACGTACCAATAACTACATATTACTGCAGTTTCCAAAAGAAACAAACACTATAGGCCGTGAAACTTCGACACCTTTTACTCCTTTTCACACAAATTTACAGAGTTTACACAATTACTTGAAGAATATCATGTTACGGCTTCAAAACAATATTAAAAAGCTGGGAGATTTGAAAACTGATGCTTTTGAACGTTAGCATCACACATATCCAGCCTCGTATCTATGGGTTTTCATAGACAGTAAGTTTGTTCGGTAGCTCACGGAGTACGGAGACATACTCAGGAGGCGAGGAGCTCCTGTTCGAATCCCGTGATGGTTTGACAAAGCTGTTCAAATCTGTATATAAGGAAGTTGAAATGGCACGCTTGCATCAACAAATACGTTTTTATATCAGTTTTGCATTTGTTAACTCTATCGGGTAGGTTTAAGTTTGGGTTTGGTGTAGGGCATATTTCCAACACGATAGAGCATACATTTTTAGCGACGGCCCCCGAATATTTTAATTCTGAACTGCCACAATACGTTTCTGTAGCAACGTAATAAAAATATGTACATATATCTACGTAATAAAAAAAAGCCAGGGTTCACGTATTTAACCTGTTTTAGCGCCACTCAGTGAACATTTCTCTTTGAAACTGCGGCGAAACGTTCAGTAAGGTACGTAAAATGGTGTCGCACAGAGGTACATATTTTTATGAGACCAAGTTGTGTAATTTAGAGCATTTATTTCGAGAAAATGACAACTGGTCAAATTAACAAAAAATATGTTTTCAGACCTCAAATAATGCAAAGAGTTCATAATGATTTGTGAACAATGCAATACTAATGTTTTAACTTAGGAAGAGCTCAGCAATCAATATTTTCTGGAATAAGATCTTCACTCACAGCTTTCATGCATCTTGGCATGCTCTCCACCATCTTGTTGTTGGGTGACTTAATGCCACTCAGCTTTAATGCTCGTGACCATCCATCTTCCTCTTGATCACAATCCAGAGGTTTACAATGGGGTCCAGGTCTTGAGATTGGGCTGGCCATGACAGGGTCTTGATCTGGTGGTCCTCCATCCACAACTTTATTGACCTGGCTGCGTGGCATGGAGCATCGTCCTGCTGGAAAAAACAATATTCAGAGCTGGAGAACATTATCAGAGCAGGAGGAATGGTTTCCTCCAGGATAACCTTGTATGTGGCTTGATTTATGGGCCATTAACAAAGATAAATGTGCCTAATTCCAGCCTTGCTGAAGCACCCCCAGACCATCAACGATCATCTGGCAAATTTCACAGCGCCTGCCCTTGTGATCTGATCTCTGGACGGTCTATTACTTCTCCTGTCTGCCGCCTGCCTCGAGCTAAGCCTGGTGAAACGTTTATGAGTTTGGACCTGTCTCTATCACCCCTGTCGCTGTTATCTGACCTTTGCCTGTTTAACGTTGTCGTTTAATAAAAGCTGCAAATGGATCCCCATGCCTCAGACCCTTCGTTACAGAAGTCTACAGTCCAGAGATCAGATCACAAGGGCAGGCGGCAGAGAATCACAGGGTCAGATAAACAGTTCTAGGTCGTACACAGAAGATCAATAATGTCAGGATAAACGCTCAGAAGTGTTAGCCAGGGCAAAACAAGACTTCACAAAGAGTGCCTAATGGGTGGCAGCTAATATAGGCCACAGAGATGAGAAACACCTGTGCAGCAATCAGTCTCAGGTACAGGGCATTGTGGGAGATGCAGTTCATAGTTAATACTCCGGTGATGGTGCCCTCCGGTGGTGTTCGGGGAGGGCCACAGAGACCGAGTTTGTGACAATGTGGAATGAAGACAAAGAGTCAGAGATGCAATCAATTGAAGAGAAGTTTACTGAAGAAAATAGTTTGCAGTTTCATCAGCAGATGTCAGCTTCAATACTCGTGAGGAGTTCGTAGGCTGTTCTGCGTACACACTCAATACATCAGTAATTATACTCGGTCACTAACTACGTCATTACTTAGGTAAAAAAAATATTCTGATTGGTTACATCGTAGAAAAACAGGCAAAATCTTAACAGATGTACATTCAAAGATCAGTCATGAGCCAGATGGTGCAGTCCGATAGGTCTAAATCAATCTGACATAATGACATCATTATCACATGGCACAGTTGATGTTCCTTTCTTTATCATCAGCCAATATATATATATATATATATATATATTGCAGCTTGCTGCTCAACATTCAAACACTTGGCTAGTGCTTATGGTAACAGTTGCAGAGCACTTCAGAAACCCCCCACCTTCCCCAGCTCCACCTGTATAGATTTGCTACGAGGTGATTCATGTATGCTATATGGGGGTGTTATATGTGCAGCAGCAGCATTTATTACATGCTCACAGCAGCATGATGTAGATGTACAGGCAGTAACAAGTCTAGGTACTTGGTCTGCAGCAGCAGCGTAGCAGATCTGTTCTGCCAAGACCAAATACATTAACATTGTTATGTACATTACCATGCCAATCCCTCCGAGAGTTGTCATGACAGAAATACATTTCAAAGCATAACTCAGAGGACAAGCAATTACAGTTCACATGCAATGTATCGGTCTCAAGACGTATATCTGCCACCCTCTCACGCATCTCATGCATCAGGGTGAGGGAAGATGTACATATGTATATTCCATCCTGGGTGCTGTTACGAATCACCCTGGAGACAGATTCTAACACACACACACACACACACACACACACGGAGAATACGTAACTTCTTCAGGGCTGGGTTGTTAAAGCCCACGGTCTAATCAGGACCTTCCCCAAACATCCGGATATGAAGTACTTTTTCTCAGCTAGAGGTTTCAAACAATATTCTTCAATATTTTCATGTTTAAAGGTGAAGAATAAAGTAAATGCTTTAAATGTAAATTGATCATATTGATAAGACGCCCTAATGACCTATGTGACATAAGCTGTCATAGCAAGTCAGAAGTGTAAATGTATGTTTTAAATTGTTGGGTGCTTTTCTCAAACCAAGGAGAGAGCACATTCCAATGTGAAGACATGTAATTCTATACTATTCAAGTGTCACATAGGGAAGTTCTTCAAATAATTTAACATTTCAAAGAATAATATTAATTAACAACTTAATAAACCATTCGAAAGTATATATATATTGAAGCAGCAATGTATTCCAGAATCCATCCCTTCAAAAGATACATGAAATTCAGTTGTTCAGTTGTCTATAATAGTCTCAGCAAAGATTTCCTATCAAGGAACAGTATATAAGATTACACAAAACACAAAAATTATAGCATTTGTCAAGAAGCAAGTTTTGTATTTCCTCTCATAGACAGTGTCAGAGACCTGCAGAGCCCTCCAGACTTGGTCGGAGATCCGAATGAAGAACAGTCTTATACACCTGACTTTCTAAAGCAGATCCTCTCGAGTGCCGGGCTGCAACTCAACAAAACCAACGAGAGAATACAACTCTGTGCTGGACCAGAGCAGCAAGAATCATAGATGTGAACTTCTTGATTCTTTACATAATCACCATTATTGTGTTTCTGTGTGTGCTTGGGAAGGTTTGGGGACTATGTTGATGACTTACATAAAATTAAAATCAATGCCAACTTTTACTGTGAGTTTAGAATTGTTAAGAACAGGGGTTCAACTCTTTACTGCAGAGTTTAGCTCCACACCTAAACAAACTTACGTGCCTGTAACTTTGTTGTAATCCTGAAGCCCCTGATTCACCTGTTCAGGTATATTTGAAAAAGGTTAGTGTTAAACTCTGCAGGAAAGACTTTGAGGATCAGAACTAAGAACTGCTTCAGACTATTAAAATAATAGAGATTTATGGTGACGGTCTAATTTAAGAATTTAAATGGCAAGATGTGTTTCTTCTAGCTTCTATAGAGCAAATATTTGTGTTGTTTCAAATTGTTCTTTCTTTATTCATTACTTAATTGAAAGCAAAGTTAACATACTATAGTATCACATATACCCTCTCAGTTGATTAATCCGAATCTTGTTCAATCTGGGTATGCTGGTTCCCAATTACCTGTCAATAATCCGTCAATCAAACCTCAACTTCTCCCTTTCTCCATGCCAAACGTCGGTGCCCTGTTTAAAAAAGTAATAAAATACCTCAACTGCATGGCAGCACAGGGTGCCAAACTATTAATGGAAATAATGGTTAAATATAATTTTTCAATGGCTGGCAGAAGCGGCTGACACATAAAAACTGTAAAATTGAGGTAAAATATCCAAATTTATATTAAAATTATTATTAAAAAAACAGTTAGTTTACAGGTATTTCCTGGAATATTATTGTGAAACATTCTTTGTAAAATGTAAATCTCTTGAAGTTAACCATTAGCTATCAGCACACGTGCATGAGCTAATGTAACGATCACTGTATCAACAACTACATCAGCATCTTCACTTATTACAATCCTGTCTGACTTATTGAGAATTAACAGAGGTTTAGATGTTGATGTTGCGTTGAAAATAATAAAGTTTGAAGTTGCTGTTGTGCAGAAAATGCTGTTGTGTTTGCTTTATTTGGGCTCTTTTTTTATTTATTATTGTTTGGCTGCTTGGAACTGTGTTTCTAAAGAACTGTAACATAAGGACTCAGGATAGCAAAGGTCAGTTCAAACAGTTTATTAACAGCAATATAGTATGCAGATAATAGACAATACTGAGAATTGACTGGGACACTGTCCTTGCAGATGGTGGAGAGATCGTGGACACGGGGCAGAGGATTTGAGGTTGGTAAGTATCCAGGAAGGAGCACACACACACACAGGTAAGAGGATCCGAAGAGATGATCGGGAAACACAAGAGACAACAAAGGAGCACAGGCTTGGAGAATTGTGGGAGAAACACATGGTGTACAAGTAAGCAGTCCTAAGCTAAGTTTGAGCCCTGAGTGAGAGGTGTGTGCTTATATGTGGTGAGGTGATTGCAGATCAGGTGTGGGTGATTAGTACCATAGTCCCTTTCACAGCAAGTCTGTTCATTCGGCGGCCATATTTGCAATTCCTCCGGGCAGCTCAAACAAGACCAAGCCCTATCTAATTTAATGGGAGAATCCTGAAATCTCAAAAACTGCTTGCTGATCTCATGATTAAATTACATATTTTAAATCCACATCAAAATCTGAAGCGAACTGCCCCATGAATGTTATTTATTATGCTCAAATAGAGTTTAAAAAGATTATTTTTCAGGCTAGGCCAGCCAATGCATATGCGTAGCTCCAACGCACTTACTGTATGACTGCAGATTCGCATCGGCTGCTCCAGCCTCAGGTTTCTATGGGAAGTGGAGCTTCTAACTGCAGTGATGCAATGGCTTTACCAATCAACAATTAGCTCTTTCATTTAGAAGGCGGGACTATCCCGCCATTTTGCTCGTTGCAGTTTCTCCCATTCATAAGTATAGGAGTGAACCGTCTTTGTATTTCTATAGTCTTTGTTAGAACTCAGGAGAAGGTGCACGTAGTGACAATTCTGTTACAAGTACACTTGTTATAGAAAAATTGCAAGAATCACATTGTTGAGACTCCTACATTGATTCTTGATGTCTGTGTGTGTTTATATGATGCACGAGCGCAGAGCATTTGTCTTGTAAAGGTTTGAATATTCTTCTATCACAGCTGAATTCTAAGATGTATATCATTCATACCCTGAAATGTAACAACCCTGCATATCTCCAGAATAAGGAAATTGTAGAAAAGATCAATATTGATCCCACACTTCCAAGCCACTTTTTTAAACTCAAAACTCTCTTTAAACTCTAAAATACTGTCAAAGCAATTAGATGTAACTGATTGATGTAATACCTATACAAGTGTTTCAATTTCATTACCTACCTTTTCTACTAATGTAAACATGGAATATGAAATGTACTGCAGTGATCTCTGAATATCAGATATAGCTGACGTTCTTATTTTGTAAAGAAAAAGCAAACATTGTACAATGCTATCTGCCGTTAGGCTTTTAAGGTCGTTTAAGTGTATTTGTTCGGTGACAAGTTTTGCTGGTGTTATGGAGGAATGAGTTGATTTGAGGGACGTATGAAGTGTTTTGAGAGTTTTAGTTTTTAAAGTGAAATTAACTGCCTGGACAAGTTCACTGTAAAAAAATTAATCCGTACAATAACAACAACAAAACAAAAACAAGTACTGGCATCTTACGATAATCCATTAATTTTATGGACATTTCTGTTAACTCTAAAACACAATACAAAGAAGTGTAAAATTCTAAATACTGGTAAAACACCTGTAAAAAAATATATACCATTATTTAAAATACATCAATTCAGTATATTGTGCCCTCTGTTTTTGTCAAGCTTCCAGGAAGTGACAAACATTGATTGTTTTTAAACATGTTTCTTGTCTGCTATTGAATCTGAAAGCAGAATGAATTAGCCTCTTTTCAATAATAAGGAACTTCAAAAGACATGGTTCCTTTTATAAAGTATCTACAGCAAAACTGAAATCTGTGTGTCTTAAAATGTACTAGAATCCACAGTGTGCTGTATGTGTGAAATAAGGGAAAACTGATTCAAAAATGGCATTTCATCTCTCTCTTTCCCGAAGGGCACGAGGGAGTCTGGCTGTGTTTTGCCAGTTATTCCAGCCCCCTTTGGAGTATATAACAACCACTTTGGTCAAACAGATGTCACATTCTGCATCTCACCAAACAAGCTGCTTTTGAGAAGATATTTTTCAAGTAAGTGTATTTCTATTGAATCTCACTTGTAATAAGTTCGCATGATGTGACTATAGAGATTATAGGCAACAAACTTCAGTATTCTGTAAAATAGGATGCTTTGCTTCTGCTTTTTTCCCCCTTCAAAATATACAAATACATATGTTTCAAAATGTAAATATATTTTCTACCAATATATATTTTGGCAAAAAAAAAAAAAAGTATAATATATTTTAAATGTATAAATATATTTTTATATTTAATATTTTAAATATTTATTTTGCCCTCTATATATATATATATATATATATATATATATATGTCACATGAAGAATAGCTTGATTTGTTGTGTGCTACATGTGCGAACATATAACACATGTGAATAAACATTAGCAAGGAACATAATTAAAAATGCTAAAAAATTATAAAGCAATATATAAAAACAGATTTAACATTATTAAATCATTATGAATCTAATTTTGATCTTTAGTAGGCCATCGATATATGTATTTAGCCTAAATGTAGGCTAATGTAAGACTGAACATTTATTTTCTCGCCCCTGAAATACATTTAGAAATATCCTTTGGTCTATGAAGATTGACAAAAAAGTATTTTACTGAGCGTCACTGTTTACAACATATATTTAGCAAATATTTCAAATATATTTTGGCCAAAAAGAAAAAAAGTTGGCTGATGGACATTGGTTGTGATTATCTTTGGTATCTCCCATATGCCCAATAATAAATTAATATATATACCAAAGATGATCACAACCAATGTCCATCAATATGCAGACTGATATCTAAAAGTTTTTCAGTTTTCTTCCTCTAACTAACGTTTGTATATTAAAAATCGAATAAAATGGCAACAATAAAACAACTAGCAAGGTTGGTGGATTACCTTAGAAGTTTGTAGATATCTGCATCACTTCATACTGCTGTTAACAATTTCTCCCACTAATGGATGCGTTTTCCTGTTGCTGGTGTTGAAAACTCTGTTCTTCTAAAGTGTAGAAACTCAGAAGAGAAGACCAGGAGACTTCGGATTCGATCGTAGGATTCTTTATTGAAAAAAACCCAGTGTGATGGTAGGCTGCAGTCATCAAAATCTCATCTTAAGTCATTTTACAGGGTATCTTATAGACAGAATTGGAGGAGGGACTTTTGGAGTTAAAACATCAAAGAAAGCATACATCTGAGGGCAATAAACCTAACGAATCCACATCTGGCCAGGACAAAGTCATTTGCAGATCAAAGGTTGAATCTCTCAGTAGTCTGACCCATTGATCTTAACATTATCATAGAGACAAAAGCACAGCTGTCGAGCTCAAATGGTCAGGAAGCGTTCTCAAACACCTGAATTTCCTGATACACTTTCTTAGAAAGAAAAGTATCTAAATTAAACATTTAAAATAAAATTTGTAATACTTCAATTCCCCCTTTGAGAGTTCTAATAACTCTCACAAAATACAAATTTAGACACTTAAAAGTTAATTCTTGTAACTTGTAATTGTTACAGGCAAATAGTACATGTTCTGTGTTGTTTATATGTAATTGCATGCTGACACAGAAACAAAACATGCAATTAGGGTCCGTGAAGATTTTACGGGTAATAGTCTTTTCTGGTTGGAACTGTCATTTCCTCGTGAGAGGCGGGCGTCATTTGCTAACAAGTTTCCGAAACATGAAGAATTATCTTCAGTCATCTGGTGTAATTTTGCTGACAGATCAAGAGTACGGAAATCTTGATCATGTTGATGGATGACTGAAGTTCCCGTATGTGAGTCTCTGCGTTGTGTATTTTTTTTTTTTCTTCTTTCTTCTTTTCTTTCTTTCTTGTGTGATAGTTGGCTCGGCAATGGGTCTAGTTGTTTTCTAGAGGTTGTGGCTTTATCCGCAGGTGAGAAGGGTGGTGCATATGGATCTCAGGACAGCCATCAAATGGTATCTGCACAGAGGAAGAAAGAAACACAAACAAGAGAGAACAACGGCACAGAGCAGTATTTGTTGTAGAGTCTGTAAACATTAGGGTTGTATCCTCTGTTCAAAATATAGTCTGCTATGGTTGTTCCTTCTTTCCCTATTTCTCAATTCCTGCGACACCTAAAGAACAGTGAGGAAAGGATGGACTAATGGAGGGGAAAGGCCTATGAGGAAATCTTCACCTCAGGGTTGGCCTCGAAGCCTGTTGCTTCGGTTCTTCCTGGGCTCCTCACTGGTTCTTGTGTCTGCCCTATCCTATCCCTGCAGGGGAGGAACAACCTTACAATGTGACACATGAGTCCAAGTTTTCCTTCCCTGACACAATACTGCAGCTGCTGTAATCAACATCACTTGATGTGGTCCGTACCACTTAGGCTCTAATGGCTTGTTTCTGAATGCCTTTATCATGACCCATTGACCTGGGACGATTGTGTGTCCACCTTCTGGTGGAGTCTGCCCACACGACTCAACTCTCTCTTTGGCACTCTGCACTGCCTTTGTGAGGTTTTCACAGTAAGCGATCAGGGCATCTGAAACAATGTGCACATCAGCATTTCTAAGATTTTTCTGACATGTAACACATCTCTTGACTGTTTCAGTGGCTGCGTTTCTGAATTTTGGATTCCACCATTGATTTGAGAACCTGTGATTCATCGTTGCTGGACCACTATGACCCAAACTGTGTATTTGTTGAGCCAAATATGGCAACAGTGATTGGGAGCAACATACTTTCCCCTTTGGTCCAGCAGCGGATGAATCCACAGTGGCTCCTTTGTCTAACCATGTCCATGCTTCATATAGAGGAACGTCTTTATACAGATCAACGATTGATTCAGGAGGTAGAATTATCTTCTGTGCTGTACTACCTGAACACACTTGTACAGTTGCATAGAAACAAGCCTGTTTAGCCGCTACATCAGCAAGAGCATTACCTTTAGCTTCCGTAGTATTAGTTGTGAGATGTGCTTTCACTTTGATCACTGCTAATTTCTTTGGGAGTTTCATGGCAAACATTAAATCTTTCACTAATCCAGCATGCTTAATGGGGATCCAGCAGAGTTAGAAATTTTCTGGTTTGCCAAATGACACCAAAATCATGAATTACCCCAAAAGCATACCTGGAATCTGTGTAGATATTTGCAACCGATCCTGAAGCTAGCGTGCATGCTCTAGTTAAGGCTACTAGTTCTGCAGCTTGAGCTGAAAAATGATCTGAAGACGACCTGAAGCAACTACTTCAGTGGTGGAAGTTACTGCATATCCTGCTCGCCTGTTACCTTCAATAACTTGAGCTGAACCATCAACAAACAACTCCAATTCTGCGTTCTCTATGGGAGTTTCTGCTATTTCACTTGTCGCTGCATATGTAAGCGTAACACAATCATGAGTCATTTCGCCTTCATCCTCTAACACAAATTCAGTCATTGCAGACATCATACATGAGGATGGGTTCGTGACTGGTGCACGCTGTATAACAATATTCGGGGCTGTGAGAGTTGCTAACCAATTTCCCCAACGGGAGGAGGTGACAGAAGTGACTTTTGCTTGATTCATTAGTGCGGACACTGTGTGAGGGCATTTACAGTCTGACCTAACACCATTCCTGATGAAGCCTGAAGCGCTAGATGAACTGCCTGTACTGCTCTGAGGCATGGGCCCATACCTTGAGCGACTATGTCAAGTTTACCGAATAGTAATGAATTGGGCGTAAGCTGCCCCATGATCTTGCATTAGACATGCAGTCATAAAGCCTAAGTGTTCATGGACATAAAGCACAAAGGGTCTATCAGATTGGGCAATTCCTAATGCTGGTGCTTGACATAGTGCTCTCTTCAAATCATTAAAAGCTTTGAGATGAAGTTCTTCCATACAAACAGTATCTGAATCTTTACCATGGCCTTTCAACAAATCATAGAGAGGCTGAGCAATCGAGGCATAGTCTTCAATCCAAGGTCTACAATAACCTGTTGTTCCTAAAATGAGCGGAGTGTTTTAATGGTATTAGGCGGAGGTATGGCTTTGACTGAAGCCGCTCGATCCTGTGTAATGGATCTATTTCCTGCACCAATTGTTTGACCCAGAAATGTGACTTGCTTTTTAGCGATTTGAGCTTTGTGAAAGCTGCATTTGTGTCCTTTTATGCAAATAGTTCAACAATGACGCCAATTCAGTTTGATGTACCTCATGATCTGTTGAGGCAATCAAAATATCATCGACATATTGGATCATAGTGGACTGTTTTACCGGACATTCTGGGTCACACAAATCACGTCTGACAGCCTGATGATATATGGTTGGGGAGTTTTGAAATCCCTGTGGCAATCGTGTCCACTGGTATTGTTCATAGTCAACTGTAAAGCTAACCATGGCTGGCTGTCAGAGTGCAACGGTACAGAAAAGAATCCATTAGACATATCAATTACTGAAAAATCTTACAATCTAATGGTAAGCCATTACAAATTGTAGATGGATCTGCCACTAGGGGGGTGATTTTTTCAATATGTTTATTGGCTACTCTGTAGTCTATTGTAAGTCTCCATGTCCCATTAGATTTCTTGATGGGCCATATGGGTGAATTACATGGACTGTTGGTTTTAACTAGCACTCCTTGCGTCAGCAAATTTTCTACAATAAGTTTGATTCCTGTATAGCTTCCTTATTAATCAGATATTGTTTGGTGACCGGAGGTGAAGTTCCTGTCAATTTAACTGGTTCTACACCTGTCAACAACCCACAATCATCCTTGTCTTTAGCCCAAATTGGATGATTCTGTAAGAAAGCATACTCGGGAGGGTTGCATTATTGGTAGAAATCTGTGCTGAGGAAATTTTATGCTAGTAGATTCTGAGGACATGTCTAAAGTTAGATTTATTTGTCTCAGAAGATCCATGCCTAAAATTGCACCTGTATTTAATGGAGCGATAGCAATTTTGTAGTCAGAGTTTTTGGGCCAAATTGTACCTCTATGGGCGGAGTTTCATACAAAACAGAATCTTCACCTATTACACCAGTTAAACAAAGTTTGGTTTTCTTGTATGGGATGTTTAAACCTTGTGCCAATTTTGTAGGAATTACTGTAATTTCTGCACCTGTATCAAGCAAAAATCAATCTCTTTCTCTTTATGCTACCTTTCACAAAATTCTTTGGTCATTGTGTTGGATTACAGGGAAAGGTAGCTACTCACAGCCCCAATAATTAGTTTTTTCCTGGTCTTGTTGTGCTCTTAGAAGAGCCTGAACTAACTGTACCACAGTTTCAGTGGTCACTGGCGGAACTACTTCAGGGTTGTGTGCAGGCTGAGAAGGAGCAGAATTATGCATAGCATTTCTTTTACTATCTTGCAACTTCTTCCTACACTCTTTCTCCCAATGTCCTAATTTTTTACAGTATTTGCATTTGCTTTCTTTAGACCATCTATTGTCTTGTTTCGTTGTGTTAAACGTAGCTGCTGCTACTCTTACTTTTGCCTTGACATCAGCATCTCTTTCCCATGTAGTTAACCTGTCTAGGTTACTTCTGAGAGTTCTGTTAGACCAAGTTAGATCTAAGAATGGTAAAGCTTTTCTGTATTCGGCTACAAGGCCATCTGACCAGATACGAACCAAGGGTCCCTTGTCATCCAGAACACCTTCAGGGTCATCCACAATTCCACTGTAGATTACAGCTGACTGACAAAATCTTTCAGTATATTCACTCACAGTTTCTTCTTTCCTTTGCACACAGGTAGTAATTCTAGACCAATCTATTTTGGGTCCTAAGATATTCTTTAGGATTTTCAAAATACCTTCTCTTAAATCACCCTTACTGGCATTTCGCAGTTCAGAAGTGACAGCAGATTCAAAACTGTTGAATTCAGATTCAGTTAGTATTTGTGACATCAGCTGCGTGACTTCTGCCAACGACATGTCATAAAGACGCATTTTACTGATCAATGTTCTTCTAAATTCAGAAAATGTTTATGCGTTGACGGTAAACTCTGAGATAGTCTCTATATCTTTAGGACATAAAGCTTTGGCAGCAGTTTGTATTTGCACAACAGAAGAATTGAGAGGAACTCTATCAGTGTCCTCAATCCCTGAGATCTTCTCCTCGCACCACACACATTGACCAGAATTTACAGGCACATCAGTTACTGATTGGAGAGCTACATCTGTTTCAAAGAACGCTTGTACATCAGGGTAAATGTTATCAGGCTGACTTACTTTCACATCAGTGTTTGCTGCAACTTTCTTGAGGTTCAATTTCTTAGTCAAAGTGGATACTCTCGCACGGAGTTCATTGTTCTGTTGCTCTAGCTCTGAATTACGCTGAGACTGTTGTGTCGCTAGCGTTACACTGAATTCTCTGTGACAACAGATAATGCCTTTCACATTGTTCTTACGAATGCTTGCTCCTAGTACCTTTTTACACTCATCTACTGACCAAGTCTTGTCTGGATGAATCTCATATTTCAGCGTTAGTTCTTGTCTAACTTTTTCAGTGACTATTAGGTCCATTTGTTCCCCTAACAGTGTTTTGAATTCACTATCTGACCACAGAGGAGTCGCAAGACCCATCTTTTCTGTGGTTGGAATCAGCCTAGCATTCATTCTAACCATTTTGTAAGTTTCTTCGGTACCACACAAACAAAACAAACACTTCTCTGATCAACAGAGGGTACACTTGTTTTTTAACACGTAATGCCAAAATCTTCCCTGCCTGAAAGAACAGAGGATAAACCAAAAATTAACACGTAATGCTAACCTTCCCTGCCTGAAAGAACAGAGGATAAACCAAAAATTAGCACGTAATGCTAACCTTCCCTGCCTGAAAGAACAGAGGATAAACCAAAAAATTAGCACGTAATGCTAACCTTCCCTGCCTGAAAACAGAGGATAAACCAAAAATTAGTACGTAATGCCAACCTTCCTGCCTGAAAGAACAGAGGATAAACCAAAATTAGCACGTAATGCCAACCTTCCTGCCTGAAAGAACAGAGGATAAACCAAAAATTAGCACGTAATGCTAACCTTCCCTGCCTGAAAGAACAGAGGATAAACCAAAAATTAGCACGTAATGCTAACCTTCCCTGCCTGAAAAACCAAAAATTAGCACGTAATGCCAACCTTCCCTGCCTGAAAGAACAGAGGATAAACCAAAATTAGCACGTAATGCCAACCTTCCCTGCCTGAAAACAGAGGATAAACTTCCTGCCTACAAGAACAGAGGATAAACTCTTCCCTGTCTGAAAACAGAGGATAAACTTTAGTTAAACAAACCCTACAGATGTATGTTAACTCTTCTCTGACGGCACAGAGGATACAAAAATTTGTACTGGTCTTAGGTTCTTTTGGATTAGAGACAGCACTCACCAGAGAGAAAAATTCAGTCTGGGAAAAAGGTTCAGCTTGAAGTTTCGCTGGATTCCAAAAGATGCAGATCTTTGTTTGAGCTTGAAGTTTTTCAGGTGAGGAAGCTGGAACTCTATCCGGGTTCACGGCAGCATCTGTTGAAAACTCTGTTCTTCTAAAGTGTAGAAAACTCAGAAGAGAAGACCAGGAGACTTCGGATTCGATCGTAGGATTCTTTATTGAAAAAACCCAGTGTGATGGTAGGCTGCAGTCATCAAAATCTCATCTTAAGTCATTTTACAGGGTATCTTATAGACAGAATTGGAGGAGGGACTTTTTGGAGTTAAAACATCAAAGAAAGCATACATCTGAGGGCAATAAACCTAACGAATCCACATCTGGCCAGGACAAAGTCATTTGCAGATCAAAGGTTGAATCTCTCAGTAGTCTGACCCATTGATCTTAACATTATCATAGAGACAAAAGCACAGCTGTCGAGCTCAAATGGTCAGGAAGCGTTCTCAAACACCTGAATTTCCTGATACACTTTCTTAGTAAGAAAAGTATCTAAATTAAACATTTAAAATAAAATTTGTAATACTTCAGCACAAAGGTAAAGTTTTTGAAAGGGTACTGCCCCAGTGACAGCTTTTGAATAATAGTGTAGTAACACATTTTAGAAATGGAGAGATTAGAAAGTATTTTGTAAAATAATTGTGTCAACTGTTTGGCCAGTTCTGACATCACATTAATCTGTCTTGCACATTTCAGATCTAATGGCTTCAAAATCAACAACTCTGCAATTAATTGGTGGTAATGAAGGAGAACGGTTTTCGTTCACCGGTGAGAAAAGCGGTGAGAGTTTGCATAAGATGTGGGTGTGGGTGGGCCCGTCGCAGGTGAAGGCCGTCAGGGCCTGGCTTTCAGATGGGTGCTGTGAAACCTTTGGAAAACCAGCTGGAGAGCACAAAGAGTTCAGCTTCAAGCTTGGGGAGAGGATCACCACACTGTCCCTGTGGGGCAACGGAAACGGCACACGCCTTGGAGGCATCAAATTCAAAACCAACAAGGAAAGAAATTTTTGTGAAAATGACAAGCTGGGGTTTAAAAACAGAATACCCTATGGATGTTGGCTCTGGATTTTGTCTGGGCCTTGCAGGAAGACGTGGATCGGACATTAACTGCATGGGATTTGTGTTTCTCAATAACATTCGAACTGTAGTTCTTTGCGACGTCAGCTATCCTACCTTTGAACAAATGACTCCGCAGGTGGCAGTGGAAGAAATCAAAGCTGTCACTTACAAGAATGAGACGTCTGTCGGTCAACGGCAAACAGTCGAAACGGCAAAGAAAATAATAAGAAAAAACTCATGGTCTGTGAGTGAAAAGATCACAGCCACATTCAGTGTAGATGTAAAGGCGGGGATTCCAGACATAGCAGAAGTTTCCACAGGATTCAGCACTTCACTCGGAGTAGAACACACTTACAGTTGTGAGGACATTAGTGAAAGAACTGAAACTCTGTCTACCAGTATAGATGTTCCACCAGGGAAGAAGGTGGATGTGAAAATCACCACTGGTAAATGCTCATTTGACCTGCCGTACACGGGCACAGTGAGGATGACTTGCAATAATGGCAGCGTGTTTTCTTTTAAAACCACAGGCCAATACAAAGGCATCACTTACACTGATATAAAAGTAGATACTAAAGATTCAGATATTTGATATCAAGATTTGATACTTATATATATATTCTGTATATTCTTTGATTTGATTTATTTTGTATACATTCCAAATTAATTTTCTCATGTGCTTTTAGCAAATTTTCCACGCCTGATTTGCATTCTTTGTTTCATTTTAAAAGACTATTTTCTCCAATATTTTAGCATTAGTAAATATATATATTCAACATTGTCTTTTTAATTCAATCTTTACTTATTCGAATACATCTAATTTACTTGTAATAATCCGAAAATGTACCTCCAGCAATGTATTTAATTTATCATATATTCAAATGTGTGATTTTTTTTTCAAAATGTGTTTAAACTGGTATTTAATAAAAGGATTTCAAATGAAATACATTTCTTGTCATGAACACAAAACACCAAGAGTGTAGTGCATAAAACGAATCACCCCATTAACTCTCTAGTTTCTAGTTCAGTCTAGCCTTTGTCAAGAGAATGTGTTACTGTGCAGTGATGTTAACAAGTGGAAGTGTATTTTTTTACAGAATTTCTTTTGTTTTTGTTTGTATACTCAGATTTTGATCATAAGGTCAATAAATGCATAAGAAAATGTTACATTTGCCACAAACAGTTGAAACTGTGAGAACTAGCTGTTGAAGTTTTGATATGAATGAATCATGACTATTATTATGGACCAGAATTACTAACAACTTGCACCAGTGCCCCTTTGGCATTAAAAATTTATTTTTATCTAAAGTATTTATAAATGTATAAATCATGCAAAGTGATTTACTAAAGTTTTTGGTAGTCAATTTAATGGCATTTGTGCCACATTGCAAAAAGACATCTTAGTATTTTGATCTAGTAAAATATCAAAACATTCTAAAAAAGATGCATTTACTAGATAAGCAAAGTGACCAGATCTTTAGCCTTATTTCCTGAAAAAAATTTAATAAATTAAAATAAGAGTATTTTGCTTAAAATAAGTAAAATTGTCTGCAAGTGGGGGTAAGAAAATAATTTTATTCTAAGAATATTTAGCTTATTTTAAGCAAAATGTACTTAATTTAGATTAGATTAGTAAATGGGTAAACAATTAAATAATGCAATTGAAAACATAATTCCATTGATAAGAAAACTGAACACAATAATAATAAAATCAATGCCACGATTTCAATATTCATAAGGATTAATTTGTAAGTCGTTCATACATAAGGTGTAAAGTACTCAAGATTAACGTGAGATTAGTAGAAACTGTGAGTTATGTCCGCTTTAAAAAAGATGACCGACGTTATTGTTTCTAAAGAAATTATTGTTTCTAAAAACAGGTTCATCACTACCTACCATTAGGTTGTGTCACCCATGGCTTCACGCAGGAAATTTTCCACAGGTCCATCTGAAAGTGGGCATCACATATTAAATAAGTGAAGTCAGACATCTTGGACTCCAAATTGTTAGGAATGCAAATTAGCTATCAGTTAAACAACTTGCTTCAAATAAGCTAATGGCCAATCTTTTAGAGGATTTGACCTTTTTCCATTTGGAGTACACAGAACTACTGAGCAGTACAAAGAGTTTATAAACTGTCCTGATGAAAATAAAATGCAGCATAATAGGTATAGTTCAGATATAGTTTAATAAAAGTGTATTGTTTACAGTGTATATCAAGATATCAACCAGCATAAGACAAAAGCACAATTTACAAAATAAGTGAACACACCGTACAGGTTATAAAAAAAGCTTATTAACCAGTTTATGTGAACAATTATTTGTATTTTAGTGTCTTATCTGCAATTCTTGGAGTGGTTTCATCGCTACTGTAAACTGGATGTGATGCTGAAGAGGTTCAGTTTTTCTTGTTTTTGGAGGTGCTGCTGTTAAAGAGGTTGAGGCCTGTCCTGACCCCGACCCCTGCTGTCGTCACACCCGGCTGCTGAAGCACCTTGTCCAGAGTCGTCTTCTTTATGGCAGCAGGAGAAATCTTCTCCTGGTCAGCCAAGTGCTGAAGCTCCCTGTCAAAAAAAAAAGTAGGCATAAATTGTTGGTAAGTAATGCAGGGTGCGATTTAAAAAACATCCCGCGAACAGCACCGAAGTCCAAATCTGAATCAAATGATTTGCGATCTGATTGGAGTGCTTCGAAACATTGAATCATGAATCATTTTGCAATGCAATGGTTTAACTGATTCAGAATTTCAAAAAGCTCCGTTGATACTGTAAATGTTCTTTGCTCACTTTCCTGTATACTTTATTCGTTATTTGAATAACCGTGGAAATTAAATAATTGATCGGCCTTATGTTTTTATTAAATTGTGATCACGTTAAATAGCCTACAGTTTCCACTGTATTAAAAAACATTTCATGACATGACACACCTTATCCGGTACTTGTCTAAAAAGGGTTATGATGTGTTTTGTTAACAGATTACACTAGCATTAGCTTATTTTAAAGCCTTAACACCTTTTTCCACAAATCGCACCCTGATTATATGTGCCTTTAATGGTTATGTACATTTAAAAATATATATATTTTATTTTAACCATTGTACTTTTTTTAATTAATCCATGTGAAATACACTCCTGTTCAAAAGTTTGGTATCAGTAAGATTTTTTAAGTCTCTTGTGCTCATCAAGGCTGCATTTATTTGATCATTAACACAGAAAAAAAAACATTAACACTGTGAAATATTGTTGCAATATAAAATAACGGTTTTCTATTTAATTTTAAAATACAATTTATTCCTGTGATTCAAATCTGAATTTTCAGCATCATTACTTCAGTCTTCAGTGTCACATAATCCTTCAGAAATAATTCTAATATGCTGATATATTATCAATTTTTGAATTTTTTTCAGGATTCTTTGATGAATATGAAATGAATTTATTTAAAATAGAAATTATTTTGTAACAAAATAAAAGTATAATGTTGAATAAATGTTAAAATATATGGGGTCAGTAATTAATTGCATTACTTTTTCAAATAAATTATTAGTTTTATTTAGCAAGGTTTTGTTAAAATTGATAAAAAAGTGATAGCGAAGACCTACAGTGGGGCAAAAAAGTATTTAGTCAGCCACCAATTGTGCAAGTTCTCCCACTTAAAAAGATGAGAGAGGCCTGTAATTTTCATCATCGGTATACCTCAACTATGAGAGACAAAATAAGAAAAAAAATCCAAAAAAATCACATTGTAGGATTTTTAAAGAATTTATTTGCAAATTATGGTGGAAAATAAGTATTTGGTCACCTACAAACAAGCAAGATTGCTGGCTCTCACAGACCTATAACTTCTTCTTTAAGAGGCTCCTCTGTCCTCCACTCGTTACCTGTATTAATGGCATCTGTTTGAACTCGTTATCAGTATAAAAGACACCTGTCCACAACCTCAAACAGTCACACTCCAAACTCCACTATGGCCAAGACCAAAGAGCTGTCAAAGGACACCAGAAACAAAATTGTAGACCTGCACCAGGCTGGGAAGACTGAATCTGCAATAGGTAAGCAGCTTGGTGTGAAGAAATCAACTGTGGGAGCAATTATTAGAAAATGGAAGACATAAAAGACCACTGATAATCTCCCTCGATCTGGGGCTCCACGCAAGATCTCACCCCGTGGGGTCAAAATTATCAGAAGAACTGTGAGCAAAAATCCCAGAACCACACGGGGACCTAGTGAATGACCTGCAGAGAGCTGGGACCAAAGTAACAAAGGCTACCATCAGTAACACACTGCGCCGCCAGGACTCAAATCCTGCAGTGCCAGACGTGTCCCCTGCTTAAGCCAGTACATGTCCAGGCCCGTCTGAAGTTTGCTAGAGAGCATTTGGATGATCCAGAAGAGGATTGGGAGAATGTCATATGGTCAGATGAAACCAAAATATAACTTTTTGGTAAAAACTCAACTTGTCGTGTTTGGAGGAGAAAGAATGCTGAGTTGGATCCAAAGAACACCACACCTACTGTGAAGCATGGGGTGGAAACATCATGCTTTGGGGCTGTTTTTCTGCAAAGGGACCAGGACGACTGATCTGTGTATAGGAAAGAATGAATGGGGCCATGTATCGTGAGATTTTGAGTGAAAACCTCTTCCATCAGCAAGGGCATTGAAGATGAAACGTGGCTGGGTCTTTCAGCATGACAATGATCCCAAACACACCGCCCGGCAACGAAGGAGTGGCTTCGTAAGAAGCATTTCAAGGTCCTGGAGTGGCCTAGCCAGTCTCCAGATCTCAACCCCATAGAAAATCTTTGGAGGGAGTTGAAAGTCCCAAAACATCACTGCTCTAGAGGAGATCTGCATGGAGGAATGGGCCAAAATACCAGCAACAGTGTGTGAAAACCTTGTGAAGACTTACAGAAAACGTTTGACCTCTGTCATTGCCAACAAAGGGTACATAACAAAGTATGGAGATGAAATTTTGTTATTGACCAAATACTTATTTTCCACCATAATTTGCAAATAAATTCTTTAAAAATCCTACAATGTGATTTTCTGGATTTTTTTTTCTTATTTTGTCTCTCATAGTTGAGGTATACCGATGATGAAAATTACAGGCCTCTCTCATCTTTTTAAGTGGGAGAACTTGCACAATTGGTGGCTGACTAAATACTTTTTTGCCCCACTGTATATTGTTAGAAAAGATTTTGTCTGTAGAGCTTCTGAGACTGTCTACTGACTACTGTTTTTTTGTTTGTTTTTTAAAAAGGACAAGGCCTTTTCAATATATTCTGCCCTATCTTACTGTTTCAATAGAAAACGCATGAACAAACTATGCTTATCAAATAATTTTCAAGGATTATGACTTAATTAATTATGAATTATGAAGAAATGTAGATGACCACAACTAGCTGAAAATAACTCTTGAAATTATTTTGCCTTCTTTCTAGCAGCACTTTTTTTTAGCTGTACCTTGTTCTAATGCATGACGCCTCCACAGCATTAATCAGGAGGCTACGGAAGCCACCACTTTCCATGACATGCAAAGCGTGGATCGTAGCACCTCCAGGCGAAGCCACGTTGTCTTTTAACTGTCCAGGGTGTTGCTCAGACTCCAGGAGCATTTTTGCTGCTCCCTTGCAAAAAGCATAATTAATCTGATAAATCAATGTGTCTGAGATTTACAGTATATCAATATGAGAAATGTTTCAGAGATTGTCATGCACTAACAAGCAGGGCCTGAGCTCCCAGTCGCACAGCCAGTCTTCTGGGGAGTCCCATCTTCACCCCTCCATCAGCAAGAGCATCAACAGCTAGGAACGCCTAAGATAAAAAAAGATATATAATGATTTCATAAGTCAGTGGTGGATGTGCAAAGGAAGCCACAAGGAGAACAACAGTTGGTATAAACCTCCTATATAATCCTAGGTTGTCGCTTACATAGGCTGGCCCGCTGCCACTAAGGCCAGTGACGGCATCAATCAGGTCCTCCTCCACCTCTGTGCAGTAGCCCACACTGGCCATTAGCTGCTCCAGGAGCTTCCCGTCCTCCACCTCTGCATGGGTGCCTGTGGCATACACCGTGGCCCCTTCACGCACCACCACTGGAGTGTTTGTCATACAGCGGATTACTTTAGGTGCCGAGCGGTACTGCAGCAATTTCTGCAAATACAGTAAGTTATGAACTGATACCGAATTTAATTGACATGTGATCACAGGTGTGTGCATATAATCAAGAGTGTAAAATCTGTATTAATACTGGTTTTACGGTTTTGAGTCTTTGGTTTATAAATCAAGTGTTACATAATGTGACTGTATATATATATATATATATATATTTACAGTATCTCGCAGAAGTGAGTACACCCCTCACATTTTTGTAAATATTTTATTATATCTTTTCATGTGACAACATTGAAGAAATTACACTTTGCTACAATGTCAATTAGTGAGTGTACAGCTTGTATAACTGTAAATTTGCTGTCCCCTGCATGGCTGTCTTCTGGGACGACAGCCATGCAAACAGATTTGATGCAGTGTGCGGCGTATGGTCTGAGCACTGACAGGCTGGCAGGGCTCTAGACAAACTTTTTGCACTGGTGGCACTGGTGCGCCTAAAAGTTAGGTGCACCCACATTTTCATATAGGCAATATTGACTAGTAAACGATTAACTAGCAATCTGGTCAACATAACGTTCTTTATTTGAAGCACAATTCTACAAGAAAGGTAACTTACTGAAAAAGTGTCGGTGCTTAAAGTGCTTAAAGTTAAAACATCTCAAGATAAATTAAATAAAAATAAAATCTAAATTAAGTGTTTTAAGGGCGTCAAACTGAACATCTCATGGCTCAATGTATTATGGACTATCCTCCATTGCAGTCACATGCCCCTCGGATGGCCAACTCCTGTAGTTTGGTCTTCTTGATCTTTGGCCTCGGCTAAACCAGCTGACCACACTCTCTAGCATCAACATCTTCCAGACTTGACCCCTCTACACTGATTCTTATCAGATCTTCCACTGTGTCTGACTGAAGGGATGCTCGAGTGCAGTGCTTCTCAACCCCCCCCTTAAACCCATAAAAAAATCCGGCGCCCCCATCCCACCTCAGACTACCAAATAATTTCACTAAACATAATGAAAAAAGTATTTAAAGAGGGAGAAAAAACACCTGGTCTGTCTGTGCTCATACTGTATTTTAATTAGGGATGGGTATCGTTAAGGTTTTGACGGTATTACTACTCTTATCGATCCGGTACTTTAAACGGTATTCTTATCTGTACTTTTTTTATTTATGTATATACACACACACACACACACACACACACACATATATATATATATTAGTGGTGGGCCGTTATCGGCGTTAACGTGCTGCGTTAACGTGAGACTCTTATCGGCGATAAAAAATATCGCCGTTAATCTATTCTCAAAGTTGGGTTGGGAGCTGGGTCTATACTACGCAAGCTATGATGACTTTCACCCTGATATTTTAGCGGATGTATACCTAGCCGAATTGCACTGTAGGGGCGAGAACGAGTCTTCGAACTAGAGGCTCGCAGTCCGTGATGGACAGATTGTTAACGGCTGGTCTATGTGGTAATACAATCGGGCAGGACATCCAAACACTCACCTATCATTCATCAACCTCAAATATGGCTTTTCATCTGAAAGATGTATGTAGTATCAACTTTACATGGCGCTCAATATGATGTTAACCTAGAGAAATGTGCACTATTGAAGTGTTTGTGTGGAAGCGTTTGCTGCAGGACAGGCTCCGTGCGCCACACTGCTCTTAAAATCTCTGTAATTTTTGGTCATACAGATAAAAGTAGCCTAATACATCTTTCGAATCTGTAAAGACTCTACGCTTATTTGTGTGCACTCAGAATAACAACTAAACGTTGCGCTTTTAAGCAAACAGGATGCGCTTTAGGTCTCATGTGAACTTGAGAATTCACTCCCGTGTCACCCTCTGCTTCGAACCTGTGTGTATGCCTAACGTTATTGTGAAATTACCACATCAGACGTGATGTGCTAACATGGATGCAGCTATGAAGCCGCCGGGTTTGCTTCAGGAACATTTATTTTTAAGAAGCTTCCCAATGGAAACTGTAAACAGTTCATCACGACCTCTTATGTAGGCCTACAGTTCAAAATTCATGTTTAACTGAATAAACAGTTAGTAAACACAAGTACATCTTATTGAACATAGTTTATTTTCATCACCAATTATCATAGTAGAACAGCTTTCTCAAGCAGTTTGTGATGCATTTTGGAAACAGGAGATGAGCCCCTGGTCTAATGCGCCACCTGGCTTGAGAAACCCGCTCAAAGACTTACTTTTAGCCATTATTTGGGTAGCACACATATTCTGAATGCCTTCGGCAGAATTCAAATGAGCCATTTTAATCTAGATTAATCTAGATTAATTACAAAATTAATCTAGATTAATCTAGATTAAAAAAATTAATCTATGCCCACCCCTAATATATATACATACATACATACACATATACATACATACATACATATATACAGTGCTCAGCGTAAATGAGTACACCCCCTTTGAAAAGTAACATTTTAAACAATATCTCAATGAACACAAAAACCATTTCCAAAATGTTGACAAGACTTAAGTTTAATATAAACATCTGTTTAACTTATAACATGAAAGTAAGGTTAATAATATAACTTAGATTACAAAGTTTTACTCAAATTAGGGTGATGCAAATATGAGAACATAGTTTTCATATGTATTGATAGATTAATGCATATTAAAGCTGTAACTTTATTCAGATTAAGAGCTGTGAGTGATTTTCTCTTTGCGTTTTTTCTTTGATTAACATTGATGAAGCACCAATCTGTCACTAAAACAAAATATTAAAACACACAATTTTCTCCCAACTGTTCTCGTTCACTTTAAGACATAAGTGAATATTCTAATCTACAAGCCGGCCGTTTTTACATGTTTTGAGTGTATTTGATCGTTTCGACAAGCCGAAGCTCAAAGTGTGCTTTGCTTGTCAGTTTTAGAGTGCACACACACACACACACACACACACACACACACACACTTCAGCCTGGGGAACAAGCGTCTCTCGTGCGGATTGTACTTTCAACGTTTATCAAACATGTCCAGCAATTTAGTAACTGTAATGACGGCATTTTACAACAATCGACAAACGATTGATCTGATTCTGACGTTAAAGTTTGTTCAGGGAGGAACGAATGCGCCCGCTGTGAAGAGAAGGAAGTTGTGCTAGAAGAAACACGGCTATAATCCTTAGAAGCCAAAAAAACAATTAAATAAGCTTAGTTTAATATAACAGCCACAGGCCTAAAGTGTAAGCATGTTTTAATGGTTAGTTCTCTCTTCTATCATAAACAGGGCTTTCATGTTGCGCGTGCTGAAACTCCTCCACGTGAGCAATCTCGCTTCTGATTTGGGAATAGCAAAAATGCATCATAGACAAAAGTTTGAATATTATTGCATATAAAAAACAGCTGGTGACTCTGGTGAGATCGAATTTGCAAGATAATGTATATATATTAAGCAATAATAAATGTATGTGTGTTTTCTTAATTCCTCCAGTAGCCTACAGATAGCAGAACCGTTAACGTCAGAGCTTATCGATACTCCAGTCTTTTATAATTTAGCCCCGAGACCGATTAAATACCGGGTTTCGGTACCCATCCCTAATTTTAATGCAGCCAAATTCTCAATCAAACTGTTTTACTTTATATATTTGACTGTTTCTTTTGTCAGTCAACGGAAAATATGAAATAGTGACTGAAACACAGCCCTTTAATAATACATAACAAGCTCTCCCTGATGACCAGCTCGCGCTGATCTCGCGCCGTTACGGCAGTACAAACTATCACGGAAACTTACTAAAGTTTGTCCAAGAAGTTGCTAGATTTGTCACTAGTCGCTTTTTTGGAAAACAAAGTCGCTAGGGGGGTCTGAAAAGTCGCTAAATTGGCAACACTGCACGCATCTCTACTCACCTCTCTCTCTCTGTCTGACTGAAGCAGCACACGCATTTTCAGACGTACACACATGTACAGGAATATCTGGACCACGGCCAATCAGAGGGGAGATTGTCTGACGTCTCCAGAGAGGAGAGACGTCTGCCCTTCACTATCTCTGATTGGTTTAGACCACAATATGAGCCTAATGTGTGTCTGTTGTTGAACCACGGGGAGACTCAGAGTCGCAGAGACTTTTTTTTCTCGAATGGCTGGTCGCACTGGTGCGCCCTCAGATTTCTTTTAGTCGCACCCTTGAAAAATTAGATCGCACGTGCGACCATAATTGATTGCACTCTGGAGCCCTGCTGACCCCCTTCAACCTCTGCAGTAATGCTGGCAGCACTCATATGTCTATTTCCCAAACACAACCTCTGGATATGACGCTGAGCACGTGCACTCAACTTCTTTGGTTTTACTTCAATGAAAGTTTAGAATTTTTGTGAATTTTGTGAACGAAAGATTAAACGGATAAACAACGCAGATTTATTTTCACTGCCGTCTTTGCTCATATTTACCAAGTGTGCCAATATTAGTGGAGAGTAAGCGATCGATTTAACAGCCCTAATTTATATATACTTACACACACACACATATTATATATATATATAAACACTATATTGCCAAAGGTATTGGGTCAACCCTTTCTAATGAAAGGTTTGACTACTTTAGTAATTTCCATGAGTACAAATCTTAATGTTTAAGCATATTCTAGGGTATTGTGTGCTTCTAATTTATAGCAACAGTTTGGACAGGACCCTTTTCTATTCTAACATGACAGTGTCTCTGTGTATAGGGCAAGGATCAAAGATAAATGATGATTCAGTCAGTGTGGAAGAACTTGACTGGTCTGCAGAAAGCCAAGTCCTAATCCCAGCTGAACACTTCTGGTGTGACTTTAAATGCAGACCTTGAGCCAAAAATTCATCCGTTCAGCTTAGAACAGGAACGCTGCGGATGCTCCGACCTTCCCAAAAGAGGTTCAGAAGCACTTACACATATGGACAACTGTCTGGTGCATATGGAATATTAGAAGTGATTGTAAACCTCTTGGAAGTAGCAGGAAGTCTATTCCAGGAAACACGGGTTCTAAGGCTATACCATGGAATTACACATATGGGATCCTCTTGGGACCCAGAGATAACCTCTTCCTGTCAAGATTTTTTAAACAAAAGATTATCCACCCGGCCCTCCTGCGGGGGGGGGGGTGCTCTTACCATCTCCCGATGCAGTTCCCTCTCTCTCTGGGTCGCCCGTCCCGGGGCCTCTTGCTCATCCGTTCACCGCCCATTGATGGGGGCCAGGACGGGCAGGGCGGTGCCCAAGCCCAGCTCCACGGCATCGCTTTTGAAGGCGGATGCGGTGCGGGAGAGGGGCGACGCATGGGGACATCTCACATCTCGCATCTCGCCCACAGCTTAATGATGTAATTTCCTTGCGACAAGGTCCCTGTCATCTCTTCCTCTAGTTCTACGATGTAAGCCAACAGAAGAGTGATTGCATTTGTAGCGCGCCACGTCTGAGCTGAATATTTATAAATATTCTCAAAAATCGATGCAGAAAAACGATCAGATCTTTGAGGCAGCTTAGGTGCAATCGTAGATAGCCCGACTGCCGATCGGGCATCTAGATGGCCCGCCAGTTATACCTCCATTGACGACATGTGAGACCAGCTCATCTCCTGCATGCCTGCCATGTCCAGCAGGAAAACCCATATACTGGAACTCTAGATGACAATAGTCTTTCCCAATATTTTGTCAGATCATCCATAGAATCCTGGAAAGGTGGACGTGCCTGATGAACTGTTGAGGTTGTAGGAACAAGGAACTTCCCATCTAGTCTCAAGCGTTTTGCGGCAGGAAGAGCAGACGGGCAATCAATCCCCAGTCTACCTGCCGCTCGACGGCAAACCTCGTACATAGTTGTACCCCCTGCTGCCGTCTGCTGTACTTCTACCCCTAGCTGGTAACCAGGGGACTCCATGCGAGTAGCAAATGGGTCTTCATCCTCCTCCTCCTCGCCATCATCTGACATATCCCCCGATACGGAGATGGAAACTGAATCATCTTCCAGTAGGATCGTAGGGAATGACTCGATTTCCATCTTGAAAGCGACCGGTTCCCCGAGTTTATCTGAAAGAATAAGCTGGTTAGCCCAACTCGTCGTCGGCATGGGAGATTCCATTTCCTGCGAGGATACTGTTGTGTCTCTCCCTTGTACGGATTGCTGCACACATCCTGCACAAACACCACTCTCCTGCGCAGCACCCCGAGAGATACTTTGCTGTATTGATTACAAGAGATCGGCGCTTGTAATGCCGCTTGGGCATGCTCCAGGCCTAAACACGCCAGACATACTACATGCAGATCTTTAGCTGAAATAGTGAATCCGCATCCCCCAGGACAAAGTCGGGGAGGTGTTCTAGACCTGTTTGACTTCGTGGAAGAAGCCATAACTAAACTGCTAATTTGATCTTGTGTACTTTATGTGCTTGGTAAAGCGTTTCAATACACTTAAAGTTCTTATATAGCCTGACGCCCTACAACTAGTGGTAACTTGTTTCCGGACAGTTTATTCTTGCCAAAGTAACACTAAGTGCAATGAAAACAACGGCTCGTAGCTTAGATGCCACGAGTGAAGAGATGTAGGATGCCATACTGAGCTAGCGCTGCTGTTTATATAGGAAGAGGTGGGGCTTCCTGAGAGCGCAGGCCTGTGGGGGTGATTGTATAGGGCTTCACGGATGACGACACAAGAGGCATTTCCCAAAGTGAGATGTCGAGCAAGTCAACCGAAAGAGAACTGTATGCTTTGCTTCACCAATCCACCAAAGGCAGGATATATTATATCACTATGTCTCATGGAACAGGTGTATTCTGACCTTCTCTATGGAGCTGATCGTCACTCCTGCTGCACAGGACACAATGAGATGACGGTCTTCGATGTCTGGCCCGATCTCATCCAAAACGAAGGGAATGATATGCGGCTTGACCGCAAGGAACAGAACATCACTCTTGTTCACAGTCTCTTTATTACTGGTGGTGAAGTATGCTCCCATTTTCTGAAGTACAGAGAAAATACCTCATTAAAGATGTTCAAAAGTGTATTTGAAAATTGCTTTCAAACTATTTTGTTGTCTATTATGACTCAGATCCTGGTCAAACACTCACTCTTAGCCCAATGACAGTTGGCAGGTCTGTGTCTGGAGAGCTCGCTGTTATCCTGTGTGTGGCGATCACACCTGGATCGGAGACAGGAGAGGACAGGAGAGTGCAAAGTAAATATAAATAAATAAAGCTCTGTAAACACTTGCAGTTTTACAACACTATAAGTGTGTCCCATCAAGTATTGAAAAAGCTTTTCACACACTCGTGGTCTTCATCCTCAATTAAACACTTGGGCCAAATACAGGAAATACGTCATAAAAGTAGTCAAGTGCAAAGACCGCAAATGTGGGTATTTGGACAGGGCAAAAGACTGCAAATCTGTATCTACCTTTCTGATAAATTCACCAGAATCCTTATATTTTATACGTTTACTTTTTTATTGATGTGTATTAATTCCTCAGCATTCTTTTCCTGCTCTCAGTCTCGCTTATTTATTTATTTTCCAAATACATTTTTTAAATCTATAAAAAAATATATATATTTTACAAAAATATAAAGCATATATATATATATATATATATATATATATATATATATATATATATATATATATATATATATATATATATATATATATATATATATATATATATATATATATATATATATATATATATATATATTTATTTATTTATATGCCCAAAAATATATTTGCTACAAGATGTTTCAAAATATATTTTCTACCAATATATTTGTGGGCCATATTTTTGAAAATATATTTTGAATGTATAAAGTTATTATTTAAAAGCATTTAAATATCTATTTTGACCTCTATATATTTCAGTCCAAGAAAATGCATTCACGTGTCACATTTGAAGAAAAACTTGATTTGTGGTCTTTAACACCTGTAAACACATAACATATTAGAATAAACGTCAGCAAGGAACATAAATTATAATGCTCAGAAAAAAAATAATGCAATATATTAAACATTGTCAAATCATTATGCTATGAATCTACTAAGGATTTTTGCTAAATCTTTTTGCCATGGCATTTTACATACATTATGTTTCATTACATATTTTGGTATAACTTTTGAAAAATTGCTCTGACTTGACTATTACCCACAACCAAGATAAATGTAGATCACATAAAATATTATTATTATTACTATTATTTACATGCACATGTAATGTTCAAATTGTACATTTTAAAACTTTGACTAATATGCATGTTTTATGTATTATATACAGCAAAGTCTCGTTTTGTTTAAGATGATTTGGTTTTGATCCCTCTCTAGTGGTTGTTGTGTGTAATGTTGTAAGTTACCTGCTGCTGCGAAGCCCTTCACCAGCGCGTGAGTCAACTGACCTGCTCCGATGAAACCAACGCTCATTTTGACCTGTTAACAACCACATGACCTGCATTGAACCAGCATTCACCAGCAGACTAAACACACAAGTTATCAATCAGTTTAAAGGCACGTCATTGATAAGATGAGGTCAAATCAGGACGGAATCTGCTTGCTGTACTTTATTTCCTGATTGGATTGGAAAAGCAGTAACGCAGCAGAGACAACGAGATAAATTCAGAAAACTCAATGTTTAAAAGTTACCTAAAAAACGTACCTGATATAGTGTCTTTCGAAGAGCTGGTGTACTTATATTTTGTTTATTGCACGAGTGTTTGTTGTGTTCGCGTTGTATGTGGACGTTTAGTTATACTGCCATTACTGAGGTGGCTTTGACCAATCACGGTATAGCACAGCTTGAGTCTCAGCCAATCGCTGTACTTCATGTAAGCACCATTCGTCTTGATTGGCCAGCTCTGCTGTCAGACTAGCCAGTTGCATCACTCTTCATAAGCACGTGGGCTTATGTCAACAGAAATCCGCCTGTTAATAATTTACCAAATTATCTATCTATCTTATGTTTGATACGTTTACTTTTTAGTGATGTGTATTTATTCCTCGATACTATTGTATTGCTCTCTTCTCCACCTATGTTTACTTTACTTTATTAGAGACTTACCATAGATCTGTTGTTTTCAGATGAAGATAATATAAGACTTCATATATATATATATATATATATATATATATATGTATCCTTTTTTGTCGGCATATTAATACGGAATAGTGTCTTAATTTGTGTACCTCTCATTTTTGTCTGCTGGTAGTTTAAAGTTGTGAGAAAGAGAAAGAAACTGATCTAGGCATAAAATAATGCAGTTTAATTACCAACATTTTGATTTATTTAAATGTATTGAAAATAACAAGTAACAAAATATTGTTACATGCATTTAAATATAGAAAGAAAGAAAATAAACATACTAAACTATTATTGGAGTCTGAGTGACCGGATATACTGAGATTGTAAAAAAAAAAAAAGAATAATTGCATGTTATTTATGGACAATATATAAAAAAGTGATAGGCTATATCGTTTTCTCCTAGTCAGAGGTCACAGATCTGTCAGGTTTCAATAAGCAGCTGACAAAGTCTGACTGTTAGAAATTATAATTTTCAAATGCAAGCATTACCATATTAGTAATCTAATAATAATAATAATTCTGTTGTCACATATAACCTATACCATTATATGCATACTTCACTTATAAAAAATGCTCTTTAAGTTGAACTCATAATAAGCCCTATAATAACTGTGATAATTCACAACAAATTTAAAACAAAAAGCATTCTTAAAGGGATAGTTCACCCAAAAATGACATTTTTGTCATTTTTTTACTCCCCTCATGTCATCCCTAGAATCTATAACTTTCTGTAGAACTATTTTTGGTCCAATACAATCACCAAAACTGACAGCATTTTCAGTATATCTTCCTTTGTGTCCCACAGAAGAAAGAAAGACAGTTTAGAGTGGAATAAGGGTGAGTAAACAATGGCAGCACAGCATTGACATTTGTGGGTGAACTATCACTTTAAGACACAGTGTCAATGAATTGCAGAGATGTATTGTCACAGACGACAATTTGACATTGTGTAAAATTGCTTTGATTTCGTTCTACTAAGCAAAGTAACAGCTTCATTAATTAATACAAAGAAAAATGTAATTGGAGTTAGAATTGCAGTTGGAAATTCTAAACTTTTTCATTCGAATCAACAAAAATCAAGAATATATTAAAGTACTACTACAAGTACAGACAACCATATTTTATTGGCATGGCTGTATGTTACAACACTTTCCATGCCTCATTTCCAGTATTCATATGTCCACCGGACTTGAGATGAGCTGGCCTTATGCAGCTGAATGAGAGACAAATCGTATCCTTTGAGAGTAAACTAGATCAGTGAAGTACAACACCAGATTGACACAAGTGAACACGGCGATCACCAGCTTGCTGTCCCATGGGCACTTTCCTCTAGGGCAGTCTTCTGGTCTTCCAGGGGTGCCATACTTCTTATCAAAACTAAAAACCGGCCAGACCACAGCAGCACTCAGATACAGCAGCATAGCCAGGAAGGTGTAGATGACCACAAAGCGGTCGAATGGGAAGCGCAGCGAAGACGTTCTCCCCGAGACGGTGAGAGCCACCACCACCACGGTTACAGCGAAGCACAGGCTGTAGACCACCACACAGTACTGAGTAGGGATGTGGCGGTTGTATTCACTGCCATTGGCCAGAGCGCCGAAGATGATGCAGGCTATGAAGGCTTGGACCACCTTGAGCAGGCCAGACACAGTGGCCATATAGCCAACCACGTGGCCCGGCTTGGCCCGTGTGATGAACACCTCGGCTCCGTAAGCGAAGCAGCAGACGCTGGAGCAGACAGTGGCGCCGATGCGGTAGTTGCGCACCTCGCAGCCCTCAGATGGGCACTCGGATCTGAGGAAGTAGACGGGGTACACTATCGAGGCCGTGACGTACATGAGAGTGGCCAACATGGCGAAGGCCACGGTAAAGTTGTCCCAGGAGATGGGCATACACCCGTGTAGCCTCGTCACATCCACAGTGAAGACCACCAGTGTGACGGCAAAGCAGAAGCACCAGACGAACATGCAGTAGGTCCCGTAGGTGGCGCTGAATCCTGCACTGTGGGCCACCAAGGCCATGGTGGTGCAACCCAGAAGCAGTTGACACATCCGGGCAGCGCCGATTCCAGACAGTACTGCTGCCTTGTTTAGATAATGTCCTCCTTGGGGGTCCATGGGAAGCTTTGGGTGGATCTCGGTGAATCAGATAAGTGTCACTGCACCTCCACGGCCCAATCCACAAACCTCGCCCTTTGCCTGCCTCTTTATTTAGGCAGCCTTAATGACAAATCTCCTTTACTGCTTCCCAACTCTGCTTTATAATTACGGGAGAGTGTGTGGGATCGGATTACAGTAACAGCTCTTGATGTCCTAGCTGTCTGTGAGTGAAGAGGAACTTGAAGACAAAAGACTATCCAGCAAATTATAGCAAAAGCAATAGAATGACCATAAGATAATTTACTTTTAAATTCAAATCATTGCTGTAATTTACATAAAGTTCTGAATTCCAGTCGATGGCTTTCTACGACACCTTAGAGCTTGGGTCTTTTCACCTTGTCCTTGCAGGTCTTGTTCTGTGGTATTTGTCAGTTGATCGTGACCACTGGAAGTTCCACACAAGTCGAAAGTCACCTTCAAGATGCTGCTTTAGCTGAAGTGTCTCTTCATAACAAGCTTAGCAAGATCCAGTAAATATCCCACATGCGATGGAATCAGGTTCCCAACTTTCTTCAAACTTTCTTCTTCTTCTAACACCGATTTCCTTCGATCTCTTACTCTCTCCAGCACTGTTTCCACTCTCACACACACTGGAGTGTGCTGGGCTTTGAGTTGAAGTGTACTAGGGAAAGCGGGTTTAATGAGTGTGTTCTGCCGAGCTCAGGGCCACGGGCTCCACCAGCTCTATAAATAGAGCCCTATATTCCACTGAGGAATGGGGTGGGAATCCAAATGTCCGCGTCAAGCAACAGTGCAGGAGTCGTGTTTCATATGGTTGCAAACTGCGTATGTATGTGTGCGAGCTATTTAGGGATAGTTATAAGGTGTAGGCCCTGGCACATCTGCCTGGCAAAAAAAAAGTGCAATGTAATGGCTCCAGATTAAGGGCCAGATTAAAAATAGCTTGTCAGTTTTTTCTCTTATTTATAATTTTTGTCCCTTAGTGCTAATTTAGATTAATATTTTTTCTACATAATTGTTTCTGAATGCCTTTATTTTTAAATTAAGAAGTAGCTTTTCATACTTTCTTAATTGTTTAGAAGCTACATTTAGATGCTACAGTCATCAGCCTAATAGTTGACACTATGGCTGTATATGTACAATCCAAGTATTATGTACCTTTAAAGTACTAATAGGTGCACAGTTGTGTGTGTGTGTGTGTGTGTGTTGTTTTGAAACCCCTCCTCTGTCAGTCTTAAAAAGTATTAGGGAAAGTTAAATGCTATGCACTACAATATTGTGTTAGTCAATAACTAATTACATTACTTTTTAATTCAATTCAAGATTATTTGTATAGCGCGTTTTACAATGCAATCATTGCAAAGCAGCTTTACAAGAAATTAAGTTTCAACAATTATTGATATATTGTAGAAACGTAATATATTTAACTTATGCCAAAATTTGGTTAATTCTGTATAATCGCCTTTTAATGTATTATGTTACTTTTGCATTAATTTTTAAATCTGAACTGGGCTTGCTTGTTTTGTTTTTAATATAAAAAGTACATTTTGGCCAATGTAAAAGTCCTTTCACACTAAAAGTGAAATGAATAAGTCCTCAGGCTAAAGGAAATGTACATTTGCACCTGCACTTACTCCTGATTTCTCTCAACATGGGGACAGTCAGTAAATGGGAAAACAAAGTAACTGGCATTACTTATTTGAAAAAGCAACTCAGCTATTTTCTTCTGCAATTAAAAAGTAATGCATTACTTCACTACTTACTTGCAAAAGGGAATCTGACTACATAATTTGCATTACTTGTAATGCATTATCCTCAAGTACTGGTCTTAAATAAGCATCTCACCCTCCAATCAATTCCTGATCGAAATAGTCCTGAAATGTCATGAATATAAAATACGTTTGATGAGTGATGTTAAAGTATCATGGTTCCTAATCCAGTAACACCATGAGGTCAGCAATGAGGCTTTGGGAATGCGACAAAAAAATGAAACGGTGATACTGAATGTTTCTTTGAAATAACTGTAATGTGTTCTCTCATGGAAACATACATGCATTCAACACACAAAAAATGCATTATTTACAATTTACTAAGAATCACTTATCTGTGAAAATAGCATTATAAATATGATTTACATAACAAAATAAATATGCAACTTAGCAATGTAGATTGAGTTTCTGTTAAAAAATATGTTACAGAACAAAATAGCAATTAGTAATACCTTCTCATCTCTGTTGTATTAATTTCTTTTGGTTGATTTATTTGTTTTTATTATTTTTCATGAGACCACAACAAAAAAGGAAATATTTAAAAAGTAATTTCTATTAATTTTTTTAACAGTCTATAGTGTCTTCATTTGACAAATGTACTCACAAAGGAGTCAGCTGTTAAGGAAACCTATACACAGATAAAGAGCACAATACTCTCTCCCAATCGCATGAGAATTTGCATTGATAAAACTGTGATCAACCATGTGCCTGTCAGTACAATGGTGGTTTATTACACAAAAGGGAATATTGCTCAAATGGTGTAGTTTTGATTATTTTACCATTAAATTATTAAGAAAAAATGTCCAAAGAGTTTCTACACCGTGAAATCCCCATTTAATACAATATGAATGAGCTCAACTGAAAGTAAACCAAAAAGGCATAGAGACCGACCTGAGTATCAGGGTCACATTCACACGTGTGCCTGGAATGTGACTATGAAAAAGAGGATCTGTTGTCTGGAATTAGCATTTTATCCAGGATTTGTGAGCATGTACAGGTGCTGGTCATATAATTAGAATATCATCAAAAAGTTGATTTATTTCACTAATTCCATTCAAAAAGAGAAACTTGTATAATGTATACATTCATTCCACACAGACTGATATATTTCAAGTGTTTATTTCTTTTAATTTTGATGATTATAACTGACAACTAATGAAAACCCCAAATTCAGTATCTCAGAAAATTAGAATATTACTTAAGACCAATACAAAGAAAGGATTTTTAGAAATCTTGGCCAACTGAAAAGTATGAACATGAAAAGTATGAGCATGTACAGCACTCAATACTTAGTTGGGGCTCCTTTGCCTGAATTACTGCAGCAATGTGGCGTGGCATGGAGTCGATCAGTCTGTGGCACTGCTCAGGTGTTATGAGAGCCCAGGTTGCTCTGATAGTGGCTGTTGAGAATTCAAATGAGGTCACATGACATAGTTATCCATGGGTGGAGCTAAGTCTCCTCAGGTGCACTGAATGAATATTAGGCTGCCTTTGTTTGTGTTCGTACCACTGAAGCAGTCTTTCCCTTTCCTACTCTCATGGAGAGAGACTTTCTGTAGAGTTGATGTGTTCCTGACTTAGTAAGTGTATTCCTTTTGAATTTGTGTAATGTTAATTCCTAAAGTTATGTTTGTTTGGGTATATTTTTGTAAGAATGATAAATCACTCATAATATTAAAGGTATTAGTTTTCTTATTTGTTGAACTGTTCAATGTTGAATTAGTTTGATCATATTTGGTATTTCACTGTTTAAATTGTTATACTGTTAATTTAAGATGTTTATTCTTATTGTTTGTTATAGAAACCACATACAACTCTATAGTTGGTTCTAATGCTGCAGCTTGAAATAAAGATCATGGATTGATTACTGGCTTAGGTGTTTTAATGGACACACCATCCTGGTAGCACACTTCCTGAATCAACGCAGCTGCAAAACTTTACAGTGGCCTTCAGCTCTTCTGCATTGTTGGGTCTGGCATATCGCATCTTCCTCTTCACAATACCCCATAGATTTTCTATGGGGTTAAGGTCAGGCGAGTTTGCTGGCCAATTAAGAACAGGGATACCATGGTCCTTAAACCAGGTACCGGTAGCTTTGGCACTGTGTGCAGGTGCCAAGTCCTGTTGGAAAATGAAATCTGCATCTCCATACTGTTGGTCAGCAGCAGGAAGCATGAAGTGCTCTAAAACTTCCTGGTATACAGCTGTGTTGACCTTGGACCTCAGAAAACACAGTGGACCAACACCAGCAGATGACATGGCACCCCAAACCATCACTGACTGTGGAAACTTTACACTGGACCTCAAGCAACGTGGATTCTGTGCCTCTCCACTCTTCCTCCAGACTCTGGGACCCTGATTTCCAAAGGAAATGCAAAATTGACTTTCATCAGAGAACATAACTTTGGACCACTCAGCAGCAGTCCAGTCCTTTTTGTCTTTAGCCCAGGCGAGACGTTTCTGACGCTGTCTGTTGTTCAAGAGTGGTTTGACACAAGGAATGCGACAGCTGAAACCCATGTCTTGCATACGTCTGTGCGTAGTGGTTCTTGAAGCACTGACTCCAGCTGCAGTCCACTCTTTGTGAATCTCCCCCACATTTTTGAATGGGTTTTGTTTCACAATCCTCTCCAGGGTACGGTTATCCCTATTGCTTGTACACTTTTTTCTACCACATCTTTTCCTTCCCTTCTCCTCTGTATTAATGTGCTTGGACACAGAGCTCTGTGAACAGCCATCCTCTTTTGCAATGACCTTTTGTGTCTTGCCCTCCTTGTGCAAGGTGTCAATGGTCGTCTTTTGGACAACTGTCAAGTCAGCAGTCTTCCCCATGATTGTGTAGCCTACAGAACTAGACTGAGAGACCATTTAAAGGCCTTTGCAGGTGTTTTGAGTTAATTAGCTGATTACAGTGTGGCACCAGGTGTCTTCAATATTGAACCTTTTCACAATATTCTAATTTTCTGAGATACTGAAAGTGGGGTTTTCATTAGTTGTCAGTTATAATCAAAATTAAAATAAATAAACACTTGAAATATATCAGTCTGTGTGGAATGAATGTATACATTGTACAAGTTTCACTTTTTGAATGGAATTAGTGAAATAAATCAACTTTTTGATGATATTCTAATTATATGACCAGCACCTGTATACATATGGTACCATGGAGTAATGTTCACCTAAAAATTCTGTCATCATTTACTACAAGTGTACTACAAGTGGAGTACAAGCACAAGTGAATTTTTTCCGAATTCTTCAAAAAGTAGTCCATGTGATTACTTCCCTATACCAGGATCCGTAGTATGGATTTTTAAACTACACCATGATACATATTCTGATGCTAAAGCTCACAACTCTCATTCTCACTTGAGTTCAGGTAAAAGGTTTTGTTTCCACTTGATCCCAAATTAGATTTGAGAGCTATGGCATGAATGGCTTCAGAAGACTTAAAATATAGTTCTGTCATGACAACTATCGGAGGGATTGGCATGGTAATGTTCATGACAATGTTACTGTATTTTTTCTTGGCGGAATAGATCCGCTATGCTGCTTCTGCTGTGGCAGAGCAAATACCAAGACTTGCTACTGCCAATAAATCCACAACATGCAGCTGTGAGCATGTAAGAAATACTGCTGTTGCACATATAACATACATGAAATAACCCCCATATAGCAAACATGAATCTACCCGTATACAGGTGGAACTGGGGAAGGTGAAGGGTTTCTGAAGCATGTTGCAAACTGCTACAACAAGCACTAGTCGTATATTTGAATGTTTAGCAGCGAGCTCATTGGCTACTAATATAGGAGAGAACCAATCAGCTGTGCCATGTGATAATTATGTCATTAGGTCAGATTGAGTTAGACCTATAGGACTGCGCCATCTAGAGTTTCATGCCAGAACTCTGTATTGTAATGATCATATGGACAAATATGATACTTTTACGGTGCCATTATGTCCTTTTTGGTTTTTGGCAGTATAAATGACCATAAACTATAATGGTATCAAAAACAGAAACTTGGACAGTTTTGAGAGGCTCTCCAGTTGTGTTTAACTGAAAAATTCATGTTTGGAATGGCATTAGAGATTACTATTACTTTGCCTTAAAACACTATTATTATGACAATTTATCACAACTTAACCATAACCCAAGAGAGTGATGTTGAGTTTAGAGCAGATGATCCAGTGTCTGCCTGTTCTGAAATTCCTGTTTTTAAGATTATTGAGTAGATCTATATATTTTACAAGTACTTCATAAACTCTATGATCTGTGTTACAGATTATAAACTCTATAATCTCTGTTCTCTCGCTCTGTATTTTCTGAATGGACATACAAAACTCTAATAAACTGTGCCTACATATATTGGTAAAATAAGATGCAAAACAAAGCAAACAAAAAATGCTGAAGATCCGTAAAACTGGATTACATTCGTGATACTTTTATAACCAAAAGATAAATTAAGAGCAAAGATGCATGTGTACTTAGTCCTGGTTACATGGTTTTTCAGTACTTTCACTGGTACTGTGTTGTGTTGGAAACCTTTAAACAGTCAGCAGCCCATGGTTTAACTGAGGTGGATCTGACAAGGGCTCCGTTCCAAATCTCTGTTTTGGGCGTCTTCACCATCTCCAAGCTGCTCAGTAATAATAGTATAGACTGGAGCAAAATGGAAACCAACTGAGGGGATGTGGAGATTGAAGGCCCAAGAGAGTTGGCACAGAGCCCAGACTAAAGGCAGGCTCAGCCTGAGGTCAAAGGTGAGGTGGGATAAAGGGATAATAGGTCGGAGGTATCAAACGGACTGATGGGAAGCAATGTCCCAACCAGAAGGGATTTCTTCCACGGTATTTAGCTGCCGCTGCTGAGCATGCCCAGTAGCTTACTTGGGTCCATGCCCTGCTGATGGGCCATCTTCTGCACATCAAATCCCATGTGCATGAGGAACTGGATAACGTTCATCTCCTGTCCCGTCGACTGATCTCGGATCGTTGGGCATGTTGGGTTGCAGTGAGGCCACGGACAGCTGTCGATCAAGTGCACGGGACAGCCTTTGGGAGGGGATTTATTATTTCGGCTGTTTTCTTGTAGACTACGGTCCCAGCAGTGGAGCGCTCTGGGTAAAGATGTGCCTTTGACTTGAACGTCGGTCCAGTAACTACAACAAACACAAGAGGGAAGAGCTAGTCAATGAGCATCCCATTCATGTCATTAATGAAAATCAACAATGCATGAACTATGCTAATGGAGAAAATAACAGTTTGAACTTGATTTAAATAACTAGAAAAGTGGTAAAATATAGTATAAATATACCCCTGAACTAGTAGAGGTATACAAAATTCAAAGAGATCACTTACTTTCTTGTTATGAATTCATGCGAAAGGCAAGCTGGGGCAAACATGGCACTGGAGGTAAGAAGCAGAGCATTAGAAACAGCGAAAAAGGTGTTCACATTAAACAAAATGAATGTTTTCTTCACAATGAGAGTCTGTGAAGGGCGTGTGAAACTTACGGGACATCCTTCAGAGTGTTCCTCAGCTCAGTCCCCAGATTCTGGATATAGCGCCATTGGCCCTCTTGGACGGGCTGTCCCGTAAGATGAATGTTATCTATCGTTAGCTGGGCTTCATCAAACAGCCACTGCACTATGAACACAGGGCCTGTGACAAAGAAAAATCAAATTAGGGTTAACAAAAAGTAACCAAACTCAACAGTGTCGGAAAGAAACTAGTTAAAATGTGGCTGTGGCTGGTGCCTGGTATGCCTTATACTCACGTTTAATGGTAGGATAAACTTTATATCCAAAGAAGCAATTCCATTCTTTTCCTTCATAAGCCTGTCGGCATCGCTCAGGTACCACACCGCCCCAGTATCTGTCGAAAAAAAGTTTAATTAAATCCTCTAAATGACTAATTCAGTCAAGTGCACATGTATGTGAAGAAAAGGTAATCATGGAATGCCATTTGCATTTGAAAGACTGTTCAACCCACATTGAACATTCAATGCGATAAACATTTGAATTAAACAATTTTAGCACGTCACCAATTTGATGGAGGTTTTATAATCTATTTAACATGGCACCGCGAAAAAAGCTGACCAACCAATAGATTTGCACTTTGGGTCACATACCCAGAGCCACTGCCGTTACATAAAACTACAACTTGGTGGCGCTTATGAACAGAGTATTTTGCTAAGCAACATTGAATAGTAAAGGAAGAATCAGGAAATGGCTATCGTGTCTCTGTACTCTTGTATTTGGTGTTGTTTGAACAGCATAATGATTAAACGAAGTATGACTAGCTGTTTAAAAACATACTTGGTGTCTTCTCCATGACAAGAATGTTATGCAGCACTTGCCTTTTTGTCATACAGTCATGAAGCGAAGACATGCAATATGCAAGATATGTTTAGTATTTTTTTAAATCAAGAGAGAAAACAGCAAATCAGATGTCTAACATGACCCAACTCTCTAAAACATTCTCATTGCTTATTGGATTAAACCAACTTTCTGTTATAGTCAGAATCGATTCCACAATTTAGTTTTCCTCTAAATCCTTGCAACAAACCATCACCATTAAAATAAATGTTCTCTGACAGCATAAACTTTATGATGTGACCATCCTTAAAGGAACAGTTCACCCAAAAACGAAAATTGTGTCATCATTCACTCAACCTCAAGTTGTTCCAAACCTGTATGAGTTTGTATGGGTGTGATAAAAAAATACCAATGAGGACTAAAATCTATTTTATTTCTATGGTAATAAGAAACGTAATATTCTTACTTGATTCCTCTCTTGATGACCTCTGTGGGGGCAGAGTTGATGGTGTCCACACAGTCAGTGCAGCGGAATTGTTTGTTGTCCAAGAACCAGCCCGAGTCGGACAGACCCCTGACCTGGATGTTTGTGTGACCCAACTCCTCCAGGAGCTCAGATACTGGGTCCACATTGAGCAACACCCCAGTGCCACCCGCACTTTGGACAAAACACATCATTTTAGCCAACATCAGTCACGCATATCAAACTCAGACATCATGGTCTGTAATGTGGACTCACTCACCTGCTTCCAGCTAACAGCAGTATCTTAGCATTGTCCAGACCATTGGTGAGCAGGTCCTTTACAACTTCCTTTATGATCAGTGAACCCATGAACGCATAGTCATCTGAACACAATAAACAAGTTAATGACAGTTTGTCCTACATAACTTATAACAGCTATGTGTTGGCCTGCTATACAGTGACCGTATCAAGAGCTAATATATTAATACCTTTATATATAAATCAAACGTTTTGGGTCATTCAATGATTAATTCAATGTTCAACAATGATGCATTAAATTGGTCAAAAGACATTTATAATGTTACAACTAATTTCTGTTTCAAAAACATGTTGAGCATTTGAACTTTCTATTCACCAAAAAAATCCTCAAAAACACATCTTAGTTTTCACAAAAATATGAAGCAGCACTGTTTTCAACATTGATATTAAGAAATGTTTCTTGAGCAGCAAATCAGCAGATTGGAATGATTTCTGGAGGATCATGTGACACTGAAGCCTGGTGTAATGATGTTGAAAATTTGACTTTGCTGCCACATTAATACCAAAAAATGATGAACACACAAAAATATATATATATTTTTTTCTTTAATTTACATTTAGTCATTTAGCAGACGCTTTATTCCAAAGCGACTTACAAATTTAAATGTTAAATTACATTATTTTTTTTATTAAAATATTTCACAACACTGCTGTATTTACTGATAAATAACTGCAGTCTTGGTGAGCAAAAGAGATTTCTTTCAAAAAAGTCTGAGACCAATAGTGAAAAATCTTATTCAATTATATCTATAATTAGATTATTAGAGTGAAAATATTTGATGTAGTATTCCTATCATATTTAGTACATCATTTTTCATAAAAAAAATATATCATCATGAATAGATTTCATGAATTTACACTTGAGCTGACATGCAATCCACATGTTTGTGCAAAATCAGACTGTCCATGTTATTCAGCATAATTGAGAATGTTTTGAAAGGAAACATATTATAAAAAAAATATTTTGTACAAAGTAGTTACCTAGAAATATTGACAAAATTCTATTTTTCCCCCATAAACATGTATTTATTCAAAATCATAACTTCTGCTTTTTCTATCAGGTTAAAGTGATATTTAATCTGCGCATGGTAAGCTTTGTATACCGTAGTGGTGAGTGCACCATCTGTATCATCTTAACACCTGGCAAGGAGGCTTACTTTGATCAGTTTTTGCTGTGGCTCCACTCCATACATCACTTGAGCAATATGGGATGAACCTAAAAAGTGATGAAAACAAAGATTTCAGGTCCAAAACGGTGCCAACATAACCATTATGAAAATCACCCAGAATATGTCCTTCTTTATATTCATAACATTTATAGTGGGATACTCACACCATGTTGGCATTCCACCAGTGTGGGTTTTCCTCTGGAAGCGAAGACAGTATTCCTGTGCCTAAAGTAAAAATAAAGACATACATTATGAAATTATACAAAATAACAGAAATTGGAATAATCTCTGTATATTCATTTTGAAATCTACTTTATGCATGTTTATGGTGTCAAGATTTTGAACTGGATGTGAATAAGCCTTTATAGTAATATTATTAGAAATGAAGTTTCAGTTGAAAGACTGATGGCATTTCTAACCGGTCTTAGTTTGTGGCCATTTGGAGGAGCTCATGAGCCTCCTCATGGTCTCGTATCTGCCATCACAGTTCTCTTTGTTGAAGCAGTACCAGCCACCTGCAGAGAGACGAGTGTTTTACATGATCTTCCTGACCAACCGATACACACAATACTGAGAAAATAGAGTCTGAATTCTACCCAAGTTATTCTGATGATTGAATGCTTCACACTTACCCTCCAGAAATATTAACCACCGTCTGCTTCCTTTGGACTCTTTCAGGTAGTACCTGCAATAAAGCAGATACTTACATTAAACCTATACATTTACAAATTATACATGCAAAGCACTGCCTTTTTAGAAATTCAGTAAAGTATTAAATTAGTTCCGAAGTATATAGTTCCTCAACACATACAAGGTTATTGTTATCATGTAATCTGTTGCATGTTTACAAAATGCATGTTTTATTATTATAATCCTAAAAAGACCATGAGTGAATGTGCAGCATATTCAGGTCATAAAAGTGTGTGTGTGTGTGCATGCAGATTATATAATATTTTTGAAATAAAGGCCCACTTAATTGTACTTCTGACTATTTGTCAGCAAACTTTTAAAAAGTGCACTTTGTAAAAATGTCAAGTTTAACTTTAAAGTAGATTTGAAATTATGTTTTAATAAACTGTCATTATGTTTTACAGAAATACACTTAAATGTTATGTGTTGACGAACATACTAAAGCACATATTATTGTAGTGTTATTCAATATTACATTTAGTTAATATTTTAAAATATACTAAAGTGCATCTCCATCATTACAAAATTGTTACAACACATATCTAGTTATTATATTAAAGTATATTTTAGTATTCCATCAATTTTTTCAATGCATTTAACAGTAAACTTTAACCATATTTAAACACGTCATTTTGAAATTACACAAAGGTGTACTTAAGTCTTATAATTGGGCCAAAAAGCACTCTAAAGTTGATGCATTTATAATAAATTATTCTATAATTAAATTTTCATTTAATTGCAAGTATGATGCATTTAAGTGTCTAAAAACATTAAATCAGTTTACACTTGATTTTCTATGCAATGTTCACAGTATCCACAAGAGGGCACTCGGCTATTGTGTAAAATCGGTCTATTTCAAACTTCAATCATTTTTTGCGTGTGTGAGAAAAGTTACAGTTGTGGTTCAGTTTGTTACTTTGAGTCATCAGTCTGCCATAATTAAAGACAGATTTAATATGCATCCAATTTACGCCACTGGAGACCACATTTTTTTAAATATGGTGTACATTTCACCACCTCACCACTACTCACGCTAACAATTAATGCTTCATTACATTACAACTTATAAAAATTGAGCTACAAGTCTGCCAGCCCTCAGAAACTTAAGTTATAAATGCAGAAAAGTTAGGACAAGCCTAAATACTTTGCTGTGGTATACAGGCATGATTTTGAGTTCCAGATAACCATGAGTGGAGCCCATCCATGTGTAACAGCATATCACACAACACACAGGAGACCTTCTCGACAAGCGCTGACTGCAGATCTGAGAAAGAACGCAGGCTGCTGCCAAAAAAATATAGCAGCTCCAGTGCATTGAAGAGCGTCTACGGTGAGCATGTTCCCAGAGTCAGAGTTTATGCCAGCTCAGATTCCCTGATAGCAAAGCAGAACTCTAGACCACTCCAGCATATTAATGATTCGTAATTGGGAACATCAGCATTTTGCAAGTCAGAATTTCAGAAACAGATGATCAATTAATGCCGTTTTGCTATATAGGCTCCTTTCTTGATTTCCACTTCATCATTTAACTATGTAGATAGAGATTCTTATCTAACATTATTAATCTTAAACCCCATTTCCCTGTGGATATTCCTTAATCTAAAACACTGAGATGTGCTTAAATGTGATATGCATAAACATGCTTAAGTTGCATCATATAACACCTTTTTGAAAGTCAGTTGTTTGATGACCCTTATAGCAGCAGATATAATTGTATTTGTTGTATGATAATATGGAGTTTCATGCTGGATAATAGTATGATCAAGACCCAAAATGATCATGTAAAATAAGGAAATGCGGTACAGGATACTTTGACAGATTTATAGGATTTTACATTATTTATAGATAGTTATTATTAGATTATTTTCCACTGGTAACATTGGTCTATATGCTGTACTGTTGCAAGGAAGGAGTACGTGTGCACAGCTGGATCAAATTTTCTACTTCTGTACATCTGTCCCCACTTTTACATTTTACAAGAGTCTAACTTTTTCACTTAAGTGCTTACTATTTAAATTTAAGACAGCAGAGGACCAGGTATATCATGTAATGATGCGTCTGGTGCCTAATAAATTATTCATATTGTAAATGTACAAAACAGTTACTTTGAACATGGTAGTCATAATGTAGTGTCTAAACCCAATCAATATCCTGCCACAATATCATAAAACCAATCAACCAATATCCTGCTCTTATAGGAATTGCACTATATACCCTAGTAATTGGGCAATATAACCAATTAACTTGTGTTGTTTTGACCTCAGTATCTTGAGTTGAGTTTCAGTCACCAGGTATGCCAGAAAAGTGACATTCAAAAATACAAATAATGTGAAAAAATACCTGGAAGGTGTGGGTGGAGGAATGTAAATGTTTCAGAATTGGTAATTGAAAACCCATAATGATTGACCATTACTCTGGGGACGATGTGCCCCTCGTGGTGGTTTTGAACTTGTTCTGATATTTTCAGAGATGGCTTTTTCTGCTATAACCTCAAATAAAATAGATATCACTTCTAAAAATATCAGCAGTGACATGTCTGTAAAACCCAGTTGGAGATGTCAATGCAATAAGGCATTTCTACTATATATTTGTCATGTATACCTCAGTTGCCCATCAACTCCAATGCAGATTTTGGATGTGTTGTAAATACTGTAAACTCTACCTATAGACATATTAGAGCACATATTTCCCTCTTACATTACACAAGCCCCACCACCTGTCACTGTATTACTATTTCTTCAAGTGATTCCCTCACGAGTCTTCTCAAGCTCCTGCCGTGCACAACTTGTTCTGACATCTGCATCCCACATTTGTATTATTGTTTTAATATTACACTCATAGTGTTTTAAGAAATCCTGATTTAACATGAAAGTGTCTTGCCGTTGTCTTGACTTTCTCCAGAAAATGGATATCAAAACCCTTTAAGAATTTGATGTAGACTGACTTAGACAACACACTTAATTCATGAATGTCAACAAATTGAAATGAACAGCTTCGTTTTAATTGCTGCCATACAATTAAGTAAAACCAATGCAGTGATGCCAAAGCTCTTTCTTAAGCACTTGATTTTGAAACACCAAGTAAAATCACGAAGCAATGACAGAAATTGTTGTGACAAGGTGGATGGATACACAACACCGGTTAAGAAAACATTAGACTTTAGGGGTATTTAAACTAGTAGCTATATTGGTAGGCTACTGTCAGTAGAGTCATAATGATATACTCTTCTGACGATGTAAGAAACTTAAGCAACAGTCTTTCTGTTGATAGTTTATGACAGTGATGGCTCAAGTTAACAAAGGTTTATTGTACTCAGAAACAATAACGGATGAGATTATGTGTGAATCTGAGCGCGCAGATGATGCAGTGCTGCATGCGCCTGGGATGCCCAAATATATTAAGTTGGCAGACCACTGGGTTACCTGAGGTTTGTGATTTTAACCGGCTTGCTGTCTTACCCTGCAGGGGTCCCGTCGTTACAGGTGGCTGATGTATTCTCCAGGAAATGTAGCTTCATGTCGTAGTCGAGCTTCTGGGCCGAGCAGGGGTAGAGGGACTGCGCTAAGTTCTTCACCTGAGTCATGAAATTGTCCATGTTTTCTTCAACAGCTGTGAAATCCAGTGAGAAGCTCTCGGTGGTTTCGGCGCGGTCCCGGTTATGAGCGGAGGGAAGCGCTCGTCGCGGCTGAGGGTTTCGACCTCCGCGGAATTTCCTCGCGCCGAGCGCGACGGACTGAATCAACCCCAGCATCACAGCCCAGTGGATGACTTCCAGCACCCTTATGCTCCTCCGCGGTCGCCTGGACTCCATCACGCTTTCCCCCAAATCCTGAGAGGTTGCTGAAAATCTGCAGAACCGGTTACACAAAGTTCAAAAGCAAAACAGTAACACTAAGCCAGAGTAACTTAAGTGAGATGAACAGGTGAGCGTTCTCAGTGCAAAACTTAAGAGTCCTTTGATGTTTTTGTTTCTGGTTCCTCTGACATGAATCTCTTGAACGGACTGTGGTGAGCTCTTCTGTTGGATACCGGTGTATTTAACCGCTCTGGGTTTTAACGCTGCTCTCTTTCCCATGA
>CM050415.1:95000-136335 GCA_027564155.1 Gymnocypris eckloni scoliostomus | reverse complement strand
GGATCGGTTGCAAATATCTACAGATTCCAGGTATGCTTTTGGGGTAATTCATGATTTTGGTGTCATTTGGCAAACCAGAAAATTTCTAACTTCTGCTGGATCCCCATTAAGCATGCTGGATTAGTGAAAGATTTAATGTTTGCCATGAAACTCCCAAAGAAATTAGCAGTGATCAAAGTGAAAGCACATCTCACAACTAATACTACGGAAGCTAAAGGTAATGCTCTTGCTGATGTAGCGGCTAAACAGGCTTGTTTCTATGCAACTGTACAAGTGTGTTCAGGTAGTACAGCACAGAAGATAATTCTACCTCCTGAATCAATCGTTGATCTGTATAAAGGCGTTCCTCTATATGAAGCATGGACATGGTTAGACAAAGGAGCCACTGTGGATTCATCCGGCTGCTGGACCAAAGGGAAAGTATGTTGCTCCCGAATCACTGTTGCCATATTTGGCTCAACAAATACACAGTTTGGGTCATAGTGGTCCAGCAACGATGAATCACAGGTTCTCAAATCAATGGTGGAATCCAAAATTCAGAAACGCAGCCACTGAAACAGTCAAGAGATGTGTTACATGTCAGAAAAATAATGATGTACCAGCAGCCATTACACCAGCACATACCCCAGCTCCACCAGGGCCATTTCGTCACCTGCAAGTTGATTACATATCGTTGCCCCTTGTAAAGGAAAAACTGACGTTTTGGTAGTAATAGACAAGTTCTCAAGATGGGTAGAAGCTTATCCAACAGGGGCGCTACAGCTGCACACACTGCTAAATGTCTTGTCACTGATTTCATTCCCAGATGGGGATTACCAGATTGCATTGACTCAGATCAAGGTACCCACTTCACAGGACAGGTAGTCAAGGAAGTGTCTAGAATGTTGAAGATTAAGTGGAACCTTCACTGTCCCTATAGGCCACAAGCATCAGGACAGGTTGAGCGATCAAACAGAACAATCAAAACCAGGCTAAGCAAAATGCATCAGGAAGGAGTACCATGGGTTGAAGCACTGCCCGCAGTACTGTGTAGTATGAGAGCATCACCTAACAGATCAGTAGGACTGAGCCCTCATGAGATTATTACTGGGCGCCCAATGCAGATGCCAGGTGTGATTGATCTTAGAAATGCTGATGTGCACATTGCTTCAGATGCCCTGATCGCTTACTGTGAAAACCTCACAAAGGCAGTGCAGAGTGCCAAAGAGAGTTGAGTCGTGTTGGCAGACTCCACCAGAAGGTGGACACACAATCGTCCCAGGTCAATGGGTCATGATAAAGGCGTTCAAAAACAAGCCATTAGAGCCTAAGTGGTACGGACCACATCAAGTGATGTTGATTACAGCAGCTGCAGTATTGTGTCAGGAAGGAAAACTTGGACTCATGTGTCACATTGTAAGGTTGTTCCTCCCCCTGCAGGGATAGGATAGGGCAGACACAAGAACCAGTGAGGAGCCCAGGGAAGAACCGAAAGCAACAGGCTTCGGGGGCCAACCCTGAGGTGAAGATTTCCTCATAGGCCTTTCCCCTCCATTAGTCCATCCTTTCCTCACTGTTCTTTAGGTGTCGCAGGAATTGAGAAATAGGGAAAGAAGGAACAACCATAGCAGACTATATTTTGAACAGAGGATACAACCCTAATGTTTGCAGACTCTACAACAAATACTGCTCTGTGCCGTTGGTCTCTCTTGTTTGTGTTTCTTTCTTCCTCTGTGCAGATACCATCTGATGGCTGTCCTGAGATCCATATGCACCACCCTTCTCACCTGCGGATGAAGCCACAACCTCTAGAAAACAACCAGACCCATTGCCAACTATCACACAAGAAAGAAAGAAGAAAGAAGAAAGAAGAAAAAAAAATACACAACGCAGAGACTCACATACGATCTTTCAGCAAAACTAATTGCATGTTTTGTTTCTGTGTCAGCATGCAATTACATATAAGCAACACAGAACATGTACTATGTGCCTGTAACAGATTATAAGTTACAAGAATTAACTTTTAAGTGTCTAAATTTGTATTTTGTGAGAGTTATTAGAACTCTCAAACGGGGAATTGAAGGATTACAAATTTTATTTTAGATGTTTAATTTAGATACACTTCCTGACTAAAGAAAGTGTCAGGAAATACAGATGTTTGAGAGCGTTTCCTGACCATTTGAGCTCGAGACAGCTGTGCCTTTTGTAATGGTAAGATCAAGGAGTTAGACTACTGAGAGATTCAACCTTTGTTAGGTTTATTGGACCACGGGAAGGTTCCTGTAATTAACTAACGCCTCCCTCAGATGTTTGCTTTGTTTGATGTTTGTCTCCACCTCTAAGAATCCCTCCTCCAAAAATACCTATAAGATACCCTGTAAAAATGACTTAAGATGAGATTTCGATGACTGCAGCCTACCATCACACTGGGGTTTTTTTCAATAAAGAATCCTACGATCGAATCCGAAGTCTCCTGGTCTTCTCTTCTGAGTTTCTACACTTTAGAAGAACAGAGTTTTCAACACAGGGAAACTTGCTACACACAGCTCAATGCATGTAGACTTCAGCAACAGTGCACATTGAACAGGTTTTGGAGTTGTTTGTTCCACTATATGAAATTTGTAAGCTCAAGGTTCAAGGTTCAAGGTTCTTTATTATTCGTCACATACATAATCATACAGGGTATAATCAGTAGTGAAATGTAGGTCAGGACAGGTCCGCTCAATGGACAGTGCAAAAAAAAGTTACAAAAATGAAACATAACACAAGAGAAAATATATAAATATAGGTAAGAATAAATTAAAAAATAAGAAAGAAAAAATAAAATAAAATAAGGAGTAAAATGTGCAATGAAATAAAATGTGCAATACAGTCTACTGTGGATTTAATAAATATAACCTGTATATATAACTGCTTTTCACAGACAGCTAAATGCAATAAAGAAGCCAATCCCCATGGTGTGGTGTGTCCTTTGGAGTGTGCTTAATAACAAAGTGAATTGGGGTTAAATTGGGCACTGTTACAATGTTAAGTGTTTATCACACGTAAAAACAGAAAAAACAGAGGTGAATAAAACAGCAAGAGATGTGCTGCAGTGTGTTCTGTAGGGTCCAGACAAGATGTTCTTGCTTTGGAGCAGTCGACCCATGCTTTCAAAACCTATTGAAATAAATCATATGTCATTGTTAACACCAACACAGTCGTTGTTCATTTTGAGGCAAAGAAATAAATAAATAACCATTCTAAAATTAAATTATAGATTAACTATGTTCAGGAGATTACACATGATTTTCCAGTTGTGTGTATTGTTACAAAATTACAGTTCATGTATATGTTCATTATTTGTCATTTCCAAAACAATTCTTCAAACAGCATAATTATATTGCAGTTTTTATTGTTGCTAAAGGAGCATTAGAAGGCATAATGTGAGTGAGTGATATTTGTGATAAATGTAGTTGCCTGTTTGCAAACAATGAAAAAAAGATCTTGCTTACCACACTACATTGGACATTCAAACAAAGTTATTGAACGCGGAAATGTGTGAATGTTGTGAATGTGCGAATATAAAACCAACTTTACCTAAGTGTTTATTCTTCAGATCTCTTTACTGACTGTTCAGTGACATGTTCTGTTTGTTCACTGAGTTCCAGTAGAGTATGCTTATACTAAAATCTAATTGATCTTTTTGTTCATTGAATGCAAGGGGACTAAAGGACAAAGTAAAACGCAAAGGTATATTTTTGTTTTGTATATTTTTTCAAACCTAATGGATTATCTAAATCACGGATAGATTTTTGGCTCATCGCTGAGGAATATTCTGAGTTTACTACTAATGTTTCAATTTCTGCAGCGCCATTGACAGATCATTGTCTGATTTCAGTCATTTTGACACCAGCAATTAGACATACAATTAGGAAAGACTATTGGAAGTTTCATGCAGAACTTTTAAAGGATACAGTTTATTGTAGTCAAATAAGAAACTTGGTTAGTGAGATTGAAAATGACTTCTCTTTACGTTCTAACGGGATTAAATGGGAGTATTTTAAATGTAAAACAAGGGAAATCTCAATTCGGGCTGCGAAACAAAAAAGCAGAGATTTGAAGCAAAGGGAGTTGAAGTTAATTCAAGAAATGAATGCCTGTTGTAATATACAAGAAATGACTCAAGATGTTGAAAAGTTGCTCTCTCTTCAAGCTAAATTAGACCGTATGTATCTAATGAAAGCACAAGGAGCTTTTGTAAGGTCTCGTGCAAAATGGATGGAAGGAGAGAAGAATACAGCTTATTTTTGTCGGTTAGAAAAGAGGAGACAACAAAGTAATGCAATTCATAGTCTGAAAATAATGGTAAGGAATTTCTTGAAAATGTAAAAGATTGTATCCCACAGATCGATATTGAATTTAAAGAAATTTGTGATGGAGATTTAATTAGATTTAATTGATTATGGACATTTAATTAAGGATGATGGGTTTGTTTTGTTTCTTGATTTCTATAAGGCATTCGATACTGTAGAACATACATTCATTTTGCATGCATTAAATTATTTTGGTTTTGGTCATAAATTTGTTAAATTAATAGAGATGTTGTACAAAGACATAAATAGCTCAGTATCGTTACCATCTGGGACTTCTAAGAGGTTTAATAATAATAGAGGTATTAGACAAGGGGATCCGACAAGTCCTTATTTATTTATTTTAATAGCCGGACTGTTAGCAATATATGTGAAAAATAGTAAAGATATCAGGCCTTTGAACGTTTTAGGCACTCCGGTATTGATAAGTCAATTAGCAGACGATACCACCCTGTCTCTTAGCGACGCAGAGCAGATTCCATGCCATTAATCTGGTGTCTCTTTTTCAAAAGCTTCTGGTCTGCAATTGAATTGAAAAAAGTGTGAGCTGATGGCACTTCATAATCATGCCGAATCTCGTTTGTTTAATATTCCCTTAAAAACTGAAATAACATATTTAGGAATTGTTATTACCAAAGACCCTAAAATTAGAGAAAAGCGTAACTTGATTGATAATATGAAAAAAAGTCAAAATATTTGAAATATGTGGGTTCAAAGGGATATCTCTATATTTGGAAGAATTCTCATACAGAAGTCAGAAGCACTTTCTTTTCCAAGCATTTTCTTTGAGTTTATCTGATAGTTGGATAAAAGACATTAATCAAATTCAGTATAAATTGATCTGGAAAAACAAACACCATTATATTCGAACATCAGATGTAGTGAAGCCGGTTTGTGAGGGTGGGTTGAACGTAATTGATTTCGATGTTATGAATGGTACCCTTAAGTTGAGGTGAATCCAAACCTTCCTTAGTAATAAACATGCTGTTTGGTTTAGCATTTCCTCGAAAATGTTTGATTCTCTTGGGGGCATTGATTTCCTTTTAAGGTGTGATTTTGAGCCATTCAAATTAAGTTGTAAATTATCATCTTTCCATAGTCAGGTATTATTATATTGGAAATTATTATACAAACACAACTTTTCACCGCATAGTTGCTCTTTGTGGAATAATAAGTATATTCTTATTAAGAGGAAATCTGTGTTTTTTCAGGACTGGATGGACAAAGGTGTCTGGTCCATTGTGCACATTATGGATGGGAATGGAAATTTCCTTGGTTATGATGATTTTTGTGAAAAATACAATATTATTTGTATGCAGGATTTATATGTGTCTTTGTTGAAAGCTGTTCCTGCTGGTTTGGTTCAGTTTGTTAAAGGTGCATTGTGTTATTCACCTGTGATACCAAGATTAGGTAATCGTATCATCTCTGGTATTCATTTCACAGAGCAGAGCTGTAATAATAAGGTTTTAAGAACATTAGTAAATACGCAGATTTTCCCTTCAAAAGTAAGTTATAATATATTCATTGTTTTTGAATTTCCTGAAGATAAAGTGGTTCAAATTAGAACAAGATTTCTCTCTTTTCCACTTCTACCGAAGGCAAAAGAATTTAGTTTAAAATTATTAACGATATCTATCCCTGTAATGAGTTCCTCAGACACAGATTTCATTTGGATTGTAATGAATGCACTTTGTGAAACAGACATAGAGTCATTGGAACATTTGTTTTATTTTTGCAAATTCTCTAAAACATTATGGGATGACCTCTATGCTTGGTTAAGTTTGAAATATGTAATACCTGACTTTGATTTTAAAACTGTCAAATATTTGTCTTTTTGTCGGAATTGTGATGTTGAATTTTTGATTAATAATATTGTAATTTTGGCCAATTACTTCATTCATAAATGTAGATTCTTTAATAACCCTCCCACTTTAGTACTTTTCCAGCACGATTTAATGATCTTCTTCAAATCCTTGAAGATCATGCGCTCTGAAAAAGCCCTTCAATTGTGTTTTTTGATGATTAATCCCCTTGTATTGCATTATTGAATTTTATTTATTTATGTATTTTTTATTTTTCTGTTATGTTTATTTTGTTTATATGTATTTATTTTCTTATGCTGCTATTTGGACTTTTTTGAATTGTATCAAGAATTGTTCTGACTTGTTAATTGGTGTTTTGTATGTTCAAGCAATAATAAAAACATATGAGCATGCGTCTGTTGCGTCATCTCAATTTGGTGAGAATCGTTTTATTAATTTTTCTTTCATTTTAGCCTAATATTTTCTCTAAAAACGTGAAATAGTATTCCTGGATGACCCTTCTAAAGCGCATCAAAAGCTTTAAAATGGTTTATTCAGCTTCTATTCACACTGTGTAGTGTATATCATTTGGTGTGATATTTCTTTATTTCAATGCCCCTGACCTGTTTCTAGTTAAAAAGAGAATTAAAATATTAAAACACGCGTATTAAAACACAAATGTATATTTAATATTATTATTACATTTATATTTAATACTATTTCTCTTTTTTGTATCAATGTTAAATGTATGTGTGTTTTGTAGAAAGTAATCTGCGCAATATTTTTTACATTTGATCCCATGGACATTAACAAATTAATGAAATAGCTCCACGCTATTAAATATTAACCTGTTGAACAGAAAACACAACAAACTCCTTTACAAAATCACTAGGACGTTTTATACGAGGTAAAATTATATTTATATTATTTATTTTGGTACCTAAGTGTATACCGACATATTTTTATAAATTGTAAATTTTTAAATTTTATTTTCAAATGTTTTGTATTACCAATAAAGTTGTTATATTCAAATGCTTGGCGGGGTGTGACGTGGTTGCGTGCGTGCTATGGTAGGCTGTGATACAGTTATTTGATAGGTAAAGAATTTAAGCTTCTGTATTATTTAAATAATTTTTAGAGTTACCATTGAGCAAAATGTGCATGCTTACTCTAGATTGTTTTGTATTTGTAAAGATTAACGCTATATCCTGTAACAGCAGGTGCTAATAGTGCTAATAGATGTTCAGTCGAGTGTTAGCAAATAGGTTACTGTAAGTTAAATACTTAGGACCTTGTATCTTTACATCTATCCATCCATTTGTATTTTAGATATATTAAACCCAGCGTACAGTACAGCTTTGTTTGTTTTATTATTAATCATTGTCAAATATAATAACTACTTTTTCTGACTGTAGGACAAACCTTTGCCTATGTAGATTTAATTGAGATATATAATGTAAACAATACACAATGTATGCGTCCCAACTTATCTATTCAAAAATGTCTTTTCTCAAAGAATAAATACAGCTTTTCTTTACATTTATGCTAACTTTATATGAATAACAGTGAACTTCATACTAGCCATTAAACATGCAGTGAACAGTTTATCTAATTTTAGTTATGTCTAAGATGAATGCTTTCAATAATACAGATTCTGACCAGCTGTACAGAACATTTGTTGTGAAAAACAGTGTTACCAGTGCTGCTTTTTACATATTTTAGAGTGGAAAAATATCAGCCAATGTATTCAGCTGCAGTTTCAATGAATGGGTTGAAGATATGAAAAAGATGTGCCAGGAGGAGTTTTTCACCTGTCCAGCATGCACTCCAGACATGGTTGCTGTTTCTGTTGAACACTATCGTTTTAAAAACACATCAAGGTACTTTTCTGTTTTTTTATTAAATTGATCTTTCCTGTTGAATGAAACTAAATAAATATAAGCTTTGAAGTTTTTCTCAATAGCACAGACAAAAGTGGATTATTTGACCAACTTTTCGCGGGGAAATTTTTGCATATCCCCTTTTTCTTCAAAAAAACTTGCCGAAAAGTCACAAGGGACCATCCAATTCTTCTGCTCAGATGTGGCTTGCAAATACTTCCCATATTTACAGAGAGTATCTAAGAACTGTCCTGAGCTACAGTCTTTACTGGACATGCGTCCTTTTCTTTCTGTAACGCATGCCAAAGCACATTAATGGAAATGTGAGGTACATAACCATGCATCCAAGTATGTAAAATTAAGAAGAAATACACAACCTCTAAGTTATTTTTGTTGCATTTTAAAACTCAGGTCAAGTATGGTGGTGCCTATCAAGAAGGAGCTGGTTCAACTATTGGTGAAGAAGTGGAGCAAGTTAACAGTTTCCTATCTAGGATTGCAATTACCAGCAAATATATGTCGAAATCAGGTATGATTAATGTATACTTATACACATAATTATAAAGTTATATTTATACACATACTGACATAATATATTTTTACTGTGCGTGTGTGTACAAAATCTTTTTTTACAGGCCGTGGGGACATGATTACAATGCAGGCCATGTCCTGGAATAAGAGGAAGCTTCTTAAATTGGGACAGGCTTTAGTTGATAGATATGTAAAGGTATAACTTTCTTCTCATTGTAATGTTGTAGTAGGGATTTCTAGGTTTGACAGATTCCTGATTCATATCTATATTAACCCTTTCATGCATGAATTATGAAAAACGTTATCTAGATTTTTTATGATTATTTTTATTACTATGCTAAAATTGGGTGCTAAAATTGAAATCCATTTTCATTTTTACAAAATGTAGTTATTATTTAACTGTCTACGTATGTGGACATGCAACAAATGAGTAAAATGGGACATAAAGCCACAGCTGACAATATGGAATATTGTGTTTTTTTAATGGCATGTTATGCTATTTATATCAGCTCAGTTATTAAAAACAATAATATTACAATATAATAACAATAAAACACATATTCTAGGAACAATAACAGTAGTTGCATATGCGGAAACCTATCAGCAGTATGGGCGAATCATGGAAAACATGATCTTTGCTGGCACATGCCCATCACTGCTGTCACTGTCTGCTGGGATATTCTCTATTATTCTGTACTGACTCTTTGACCTATGCTGTCCCCTGTTTGGAAGGCAAAATGCTCAGTTGTTTCCATATGTATGTGTAAAGTTGCCATTTAATGCTGTAATATGTAATTGCAAATGGTTATTTATGTTGATATATTTGTTAAATGTCTGTTTTATTACAATAAGACAATTCATAACATCTTTGAAAAAAACAAATTACAGAAATCAGACTTTATGCAGTATGACTCCACTGTTGCATGACGTCCACATACATGTGCAGTTAGTTTTTGGTGAATAAAAACTAAATTTTACTCTAAATTTTAGTTTATAAAATAATAACATATTCATCACACTTAACTGTACATATTAATATATTTTTTTTTACCTTAATTGACCACCTTTTATAAAAGTTTTTCACATATATGCCATTTAGCACATGGCTATCACTGTCAGCCATCTTGGATTAATGATGTCATCAAGCAATGAATATTTGGAAATCAAGATAGTAGCCACTGTTACAATATTGCTGTCAATCTACTGACACTGCCTTCAAGTGGTTTGGAAAAAATGACCATGATAAATGAACTTTAAATGCAGTTAAATGAACTGTCCACATATGTGGACACCATGCATGAAGGGTTAAATGCTGCTTTTGTAATTACTTTGTTTTGTTTCTTGTAGACCCAGAAAGCTTTGCATGAGCAGCAGTGCATCTTTGAGCTTGGACTGCATGATGATTGTGTGGTTGATCAATGGGTTTCAGATGTACAGCAATGGGCCGAAGGTGATATTTTTGACTTTTTATTATAATTTGAATCATTGGCAGGTAACATATAGTGTTTATTTTGTGCATTGTCTTGTGTGAAAGTGACCATTATGAAAGTGCTGATCTGAGAAGGTTACAAGAGGAAATAGAGGGGCTGACGGTGAGCATCAAAAGGCGAACACAACGTCTGTACAGTCAAACAAGTAAAACCAAATCATTGGGAATTTGTTATTTTTAAACTATTACAGTGTTTCCCATTCATTACTTAGACTATGCCATAGTTTTAAAATGAACCAAGTCTTTTTACACTTCTCATAATAACATAAAGATCTCAAACATTGTTTTGAGTTGTTTAAAAGGCGGCAAAGCATGTATCTGTCAATCCCAGTCACCCAAACCCATGTCTCAGACTCAGGTGCAGTGTTTACTGACTTTTTTCTTCAGAGAAAGTGTATACCATTTTGGATAAAACTTTTTTCCGTATAAAAGATTTGTTTCTGTAAATACTGGCCCTCAAGCATGAGGTCTTCCTTTTCCTGGAATAAGTAAGCTCTCTTGCCTTGCCTTAGTGAGCGAGAAGCAGCACATTCAGTTCACCGTACAGCAGCATTAAAGTACTGTTTTCTTGTATGTCTGACAACAGAAACAGAAAATGTGTAAATGAGAACAGCCTTATTCGGTATTCAGTTGTATTAAAAAACAGTACTGCATGCAACAGTTCAGAGAGTATGATGTGATGACATAAATATGCGGATGTGACATCATTCAGTGCCATTGTTTCACAAAATCCTGTGGGAAACACTGTTACATTTATTTTTGTAGCTATGAGAGAAAAGAAAGGTACTGTGATAATTTAATTCTATAAAATGAATTCCATTTAGACAGCAACAAGCGGCGGCATTCTTTGCGTCATAGAAGGAATGAGGAAAAGAAGAAACTGGCTGCTGCTGTGGATGACTACAATAGCAGCAGATTCTTCCCAGCAGCTTGGTTCAGTTGAAGACTTCTTTGTAGCCGAGACTGTTGCTTGGCCTTGGCAAATCCCCAGCAATACTGGTACTCTATGTCCCTGTTTTTATGAACATGAAGTAGTACTGAATATATTACCTATTTTGTTAACTTTATACATAATATGTCATGCATTTCAGAATCTGTTCCTTTTCTTACCAAGAGGAAGGTGTTTGATAGAGTGATGGCAATGAGACGCCTTCAGGAAGAGAAAAGTCTTATTTGTAAGGAGATGCAACAGCACTGGATGGTCCTGACACATAAGACGTCCAAGCTTGAAGCACTGATTAATGAAATAAGTTCTAAATGTAAGAAAGTCTTCATTTATAATATTTTGACCAATTTGCACACAAACAACACACTTCCTGTTTCAGTTTTTCAGTTCTTGTTGTTTTCAATTTCACATATACAATTAAGTCTTTGGTGCTTCTTTAACGTTTTAGTTCAGTTCTGAATGTTTAGTTGGTTATAATTTTGTATTATTCAGCACTCTAGAATGCTTGATTCTGATTGGCCAGTTGCAACATTCCACGGTATTTCATTTCCGAGATAACAACCGCCTGAAACTAATAACACGGCCTCATCCGAGGACTGTGAGTCATCTTAACAGGCACAGTTTAATACCTACTAATTCATATATAAATATAATATAGTATAAATATGCATATTTAATAACATTTATGAGATTTTATTTACAAGTGATTAAACCGAATGTTCGTCTTGTTTGGACTTTGAACTTGTTTAATGCATCTTGGCTTACAGACGCTAGGAAACGGGTTTCCCTTGCAGAAGGTTTGCATGTCTTAAAAATGAGCTAATAAAAGATATCAAAATGTTGTGCCTATATATTTAAACATATACCAACTAACCACGTAATAAGTGGGATAATGTACAGCCAGCCGGGTTGTTATCACAAATAAATCCCTTAAGGGTAATCCAAGACCTGTCCTGAAGTCCTGATCACCCTGTCGGGATTTATTCTGCGATTAACAACTGGCTGGCTACATTATCCCTTAACATTTGCTAACAATTGTGTACTGTTATACAGTAAAGCTTAACAGGAAGTGCTTCTAGACCAGTGTTGTTTATGTCTTGCTAAATGCTCTATAACATTGTATTTTTTTCTTTATATATCCTTCTATATTTCCCAGCTGTTTTTTCTACCCTCTCCGAAACTGCGTGCAAGGGGCTCCTGTGCATTGTTCCAAAGAAACAGCATGAACTGAAACATTTAATGCAGCTAGTAAGGGCAGGATATATGAACATTTTCAGTAAAGATATGGTGTCAGAAGAATCTGAGCTTGAACAGGAAGAGGAAGTACAAGAGGAGCTCTCAGAAAGCAACAGCAGCTCAGATGATGAGTAAAATGTACTATATGTAAGGTACTATATGAGACTCAAACAAACAAAGAGGATCTACCAAAAGGTAGCAGGCTTCTGAATCTACAGGATTTCTAAACCTTTCATAAACATATATACACTAGTCAACATTTGAAGTGGATCAGAACCTTTCATAAAAGTTTCATAAAAACACCCTTTCTTGTCTTAGAACAACTTTGCTGAATTGTTTTGATCCACTTCAAATGTTGACTAGTGTATTATATACCTTTAAGACAAAACTATGAGTTTGATTGTGAACCAGTCTTTCCTTTCTAATGTCACAATGTCACCTTAGACCCACGATCAAGTTACTATGTAATATGTACTGTAATATTAGTGTTTTTAATTGTGTAATTAGTATAGTATATGAATTTGTTAATATTGTGATGTAACAAAATAAGGATAGACTTAAAAGAATTAAGTGTTGGTGGTTTATGTTGACCTAATATGTTAAGATATTCAACCAAAACAATATAAATAGCCCTTTAAAGCTGTGATCTTTCACGTATATATGCAGACTTCACACACTGATGCACATAAAAACAAAGTTTTTTGCAGAAGTAATATTCTATGTATGTAACTCTAAACCCCTGGTGAAATCTATTAATGTATGGTCAGAAGATAGCATAGAATCACTGAAAGGCTGTTTTCTATGCACAGATTGGGACATTTTTTCTAGGGAATCAAGTTTGGACAACGCCACAGAAGTAACTACAGATTATATCAAATTCTGTGTCGACACTGTGATTCCAAAAAGAAAGTAAAGTCTACCCCAACAACAAACCTTATGTTACAAAGGAAGTGAAGGACTGTATCAATAGGAAGCATCGGGCATTTAAGAACAAGGATCACTTACAACTTAAAACTGTACAAAGGAGTTGAACCAGAGGCTCAAAGAGGCAAAAAGAACATCACAGGGGTCTGATGGAGAAAACTTTCAGACTATGAACTCTAAAGGATTATGGGACTCAATGAAAATAGCAACTAATATGAAATTAACAGATAAGTCCTTGCATGTCACAGATGAACTGGCAAAAGCAAATGAATTGAACTATTTTTATAAGAGGTTTGACAACTATGATTTCTCTGCTGAATGTGATATGGTGCTTGATAGTATTAATACTGATGATGCTGATAGGTTGGAGATTGACCTTAAATCCATCACTAAGGTCTTTAAGCAAGTTAATGCAACTAAGGCCACAGGTCCTGATGGAATTTCTCCATTTCTAATAAGAACATGTGCAGACGAACTGACATTAGCTTGGTGCCCTATTTTCCAGTGGTCCCTGTACTCTCACACTGTGCCAACTCTATGGAAAAAGGCAATTATTACCCCTGTTCCCAAAAAATCTTGTCCACAGGAGAATAATGATTTTAGACCTATTGCTTTAACTTCTGTTGTGATGAAGTGTATGGAAAAGCTCATTGTGAGCCAATTAAAACTGGAAGTATGTCCACAGTTAGATCCCTATCAGTTTGCATATAAACGTCACAGAGGCACTGATGATGCTATCAACAGTTTAGTGCACCTAGTGATTAAACATCTTGAGAATCCTAGGGCATATGCTAAACTGTTGTTTGTAGATTTTAGTTCGGCCTTTAACACCTTGCAGCCTCATATTCTTTTGAAAACTATGCAGCAGATGAATGTCAATCCCTTTATTATTAAGTGGTTCTACTCATTTCTGACCAATCGTAGCCAGCAGGTTAGGGTGAATAGGACGTTGTCTGAATCTACGATTATCAATACTGGTGCCCACAGGTGTGTCAGTTCTCCAGTCCTGTTCACATTATATACTAACGAATGTACATGTAGTACTGTTAATAATTACATGATTAAGTTCTCTGACGATACAGCTATTTTAGGTCTCATATCTGGAAAATCAGATGTTACTACATACAAACATGAGGTTCAGAACTTTGTCCAGTGGTGTGATAAACATTTTCTTAGCATTAACACAAAAAAACAGTGGAGATGATGTTTGACCCCAAATTGGTGACCACTTACCAGTGGTCATTAATGGTCAGAATATAGTCCAGGTGGACTCTTACAGATATCTGGGCATTCACATTGATAATAAACTGACATGGAGTGTTCAGGTTGAAAATGTCTGCATTAGGGTCCAACAGCGTTTGTATTTTCTTCGTAGGTTGAGGGTATTTGGTGTTAACCAAAAAGTGTTGCTTCTCTTTTATCATGCTGTAATCGAGAGCATTTTTCGATACGGCATATCAGCCTGGTTTGGCAATCTTAGTGTACACTTGAAAGCCCAGATTACACGGCTAACACAGAGAGCCATGAAAATTATGGGAGTTAAGCCGCATCCCACACCTCAGGCTCTTTTGAAGAAACAGTTACTAGACAGGCTCAAAAATTATTTCAGATCCCACTCATGTCCTTCACTCTGAGTACCAACTTCTTCCCTCGGGAAGACGCTTCAGAGTTCCTAAGTGCAGGCTTAACCGTTTTAAGAACTCCTTTGTCCCACTGTCCATTAAAGCATTGAATGACAAGTTAGCTAAAGGTCAACATATGTAATGTATGTGTATGTGTATGTGTATGTGTATGTATGTATGTATGTATATATGTATGTGCATGTATATATATATATATATATATACGCATGTGTGTGTGTGTATATATATATATATAGATTGAATATAGACATGTATTTTCCCCATCTGGTGTGCAAATATATATAGACATGATGATTAAAGGGGTGTTGCACAAAAGGTAGGGTGTAGTTTAGTTGTTCACTGTATATTGTGGGGAGGGCAGAGAGGGGTCGCTGTGTCATATGTATGTAGTATGTTATTTGTGTAGAACAGCAGATAACGTATTGTATGTGTCCAACACAAATTTCCTTCGGGACAATAAAGTTAATCTTATCTTATCTTATCTTATCTTATCTTAACCATGTAATGTGTTTGTGCCTTTTTTCCCCAAGAAATGTCTTTCTGCTGCTTTGTGTATCCCCTGTATATAATATGACATTTGTACACATTTACAGCACAACATGATGATGAAGTGCTCTTATTACTGTACATGTATTCATTGCATATGGCAAGTCAGTAAAGTATGAAAATATAAAGTATGTTTTGTTCTTGTTTCTCATGTGGTACAAATATAATCAGGAAAGGCCTGAAGAGAGACCTGCCTCAACTTTCACACATCAGGCTAATCACACCCTTTTGGTCTTTCTCTCTTTGTCGGAAGATGATCTCCTGTGCAGTTGTGAAAAGTTTGTGTATTCATTTGGATACTGAACAAAGAGTGTTTTGTAGGCATGAAAGTAAATTTCTAAATATATATTTTTTTTCTTATGTGATTTTAATCACTGTCTTGTTACCTAAAACATAATCATTTTGTATCGTCAACAACTATTAACTGTTAGCTAGAATTAAAAAACACACAGCAGGGTTACTTGTAACATAGTATACGAAAACTTTAAATTCCATTAATCAAAATGATTACTGTACATACAATTATCAGGGTCCCTTCAAAAAAATCTTGTCGTAGCCTCATTTATAAAACTCTGTAGATTTCATCCTAAAAGTGTATGCTCAAAAGCTAGATTTTACGTACGCACACACGTTTTCAGATTTATAAAAGCATGCGTACGCCAGAACCAGCGCAAAAATCCCTTTGTAAATCCCAGTTAGGGGAAGATTGTGCGTACGTGCATCACCCTGACTCCTCCCAGAAATCACCTTATATGGAGCTTACGCCTAGTTTTACTATGCATCACCTCATCTGCATATAACTTCCATGAACATTCCCATCCACGTGACACTATGTTTAACATCGTCAAAGGTAAAAGACATTAAGGAAATATGATGTAGGCTACGGATTCTAAATGCTATTTGTGCCATACATTCTTTTTCATTGCTAAAAATAATCCAATACACTTATGTATTAGAATAAATATATCAAGATAAAAATAAAAACAAAAACTGTTTAAATAGTTATCAGATAAATAGATTTGATCTCATTCTTTCACTGGCCAAATAGTATTTCAGTTATTTTAAGCAATTCAAATTAAACTACATTTATGTATTTTTGCAGATAAGGTGATTATGTAATTTCAGTGCTTATCTCCATTAATTTAATGTAAATGTGTACTTTATATCGACATGAAAACAGAGCTTAAAAACATTGTTTTTACTTACGCACACATGCGCACGCACACACATTAAATAAAACTTTGCCTGATTTAATAGAAAATATGTTTTTACTATGCATTTTTTAGGCCACCAGTGTAGGCCTCATTTAATTTATTTTGAATATTTATCTTGTCAAGGAATAAACTATTTTGGACAAATATAAACTAAATACTATATATATATACAGTGGGTACTGAAAGTATTCAGACCCCCTTAAATTTTTCACTGTTATATTGCAGCCATTTGCTAAAATCATTTAAGTTCATTTTTTTCCTCATTAATGTACACACAGCACCCCATATTGGCAGGAAAACACAGAATTGTTGACATTTTTGCAGATTTATTAAAAAAGAAAAACTGAAATATCACATGGTACTAAGTATTCAGACCCTTTGCTGTGACACTCATATTTTTAACTCAGGTGCTGTCCATTTCTTCTGATCATCCTTGAGATGGTTCTACACCTTCATTTGAGTTCAGCTGTGTTTGATTATACTGATTGGACTTGATTAGGAAAGCCACACACCTGTCTATATAAGACCTTACAGCTCACAGTGCATGTCAAAGCAAATGAGAATCATGAGGTCAAAGGAACTGCCTGAAGAGCTCAGAGACAGAATTGTGGCAATTCTAAGCGGTATGTGTGGAGAAAACCAGGCACTGCTCATCACCTGTCCAATACAGTCCCAACAGTGAAGCATGGTGGTGGCAGCATCATGCTGTGGGGGTGTTTTTCAGCTGCAGGGACAGGACGACTGGTTGCAATCAAGGAAAAGATGAATGCGGCCAAGTACAGGGATATCCTGGACGAAAACCTTCTCCAGAGTGCTCAGGACCTCAGACTGGGCCGAAGGTTTACCTTCCAACAAGACAATGACCCTAAGCACACAGCTAAAATAACGAAGGAGTGGCTTCACAACAACTCCGTGACTGTTCTTGAATGGCCCAGCCAGAGCCCTGACTTAAACCCAATTGAGCATATCTGGAGAGACCTAAAAATGGCTGTCCACCAACGTTTACCATCCAACCTGACAGAACTGGAGAGGATCTGCAAGGAGGAATGGCAGAGGATCCCCAAATCCAGGTGTGAAAAACTTGTTGCATCTTTCCCAAAAGACTCATGGCTGTATTAAATCAAAAGGGTGCTTCTAATAAATACTGAGCAAAGGGTCTGAATACTTAGGACCATGTGATATTTCAGTTTTCTTTTTAATAAATCTGCAAAATGTCAACAATTCTGTGTTTTTCTGTCAATATGGGGTGCTGTGTGTACATTAATGAGGAAAAAAAATGAACTTAAATGATTTCAGCAAATGGCTGCAATATAACAAAGAGTGAAAAATTAAAGGGGGTCTGAATACTTTCCGTACCCACTGTATATATAACATATAACTAAATACTGTTTAAGTTTAATCGTACGTCATTTGATGTCCTCCTCAAAATCTTGTCGTATGGAAAGGTTTTAAGACTGGGGTGTACTTGGCATTCTACAACAGAAAATATCATTATTAGGACATTTTCCACTCACACATTAAGAGTTGAGAACAAAATTCTTAAAATAGAAATAATGCAAATATTGAGAAATAGATGTTCCAGAAGAACTGGGTGTCTTTGCAATGGACTGCACCACAAACACCTGAAAGTGAACTGAAATTAAACCATGTAAAGTATGGTTTATATTAAGTTGTTGGTGTGGTTATCAAATACAAAATAAAAACACGGCTGAAGTTGAAATAATTCTAAATCAAATTTACCTGAACTAACTCTACTGTGTGTAAAAACTGTTCAGAAAACTTCACTGAAAAAGATCTATACACATTGGAGGTAAATATTTGGTATGGTAAGAAGCATTCATAGATCTGCATACTGTACAGTAGCACCCATGAACCATGAATATATGCACATGCATATTCTGATGCTTATATGCAAATAAACACTCCAGTTCAGGACTTCATTTCAGTTTATGCACATTCTGCATATATCTGTATGCTGCATGCTATCAAGGCCTACAGTAGGTGTCTTTTTTGTCATTAGCTCTTATTATAAATCAAAATTGTCAATACCTGCTTGTTTATACATCCATTTTCTTTGTTTGCCTTTTGTACGGATTTTTTGTGCAAGAACTGCCTGTAAATACACACATACACACATAAAACAGTTAGATCAAAATGATCAAAACAAAATCTAGACCATAAATAAAGTAATGCATTGATTTGAAGTTAAAAATAATCACCTGAATCGTTGGTGGTAAATGTGGTAGCAGTAGTTACAGTAGAAAGTGGGGAGGTAGCAGGCATGCTCTGACAGGTAAGAGAATGGGTGGGTAAAGATGGGGTAGGAGGAAGAGTGCAAGAGGAAGAGGTATGAGGAAGAAGGGTGATGTAAGAGGAGGTAGCAGGAGGAATGCTGGAAGAAGAAGGAGAAAGGGAAGGTGGTGGATGAGGAAAACTACAGGAAGAAGTGGTGGAGGAAAGGGTGATATATGAGGAGCTACAAGGAGGAATGCTGGAAAAAGAAGATGGAGAAGTAAGCGTGCAGAAAGAGGAGGTAGGCGAAAGAGTGCATAAAGAAGGTGGTGGAGGAAGAAGAGTGCAGGAAGAAGATACAGGAGGAAGAAAGCTGATGTTAGACGGGGTAGGAGGAGGAAGGTCAAAGGAAGATACAGAAGGAAAGGTGTAGAAAGAAGAGGTAGTAGAAGAAATGTTGGAAGATGGAGAAGGAGTAAGGGTGTGAAAAGAGGAGGTAAGAGGAGGGAGGTTGGAGGAAGAAGATGGAGGATGAACAGTGGAGGAAAAGGAGGAATGAGGAGAAAGGTTGGAGGAAGAAGATGGAGGATGAACAGTGGAGGAAGAGGAGGAATGAGGAGAAAGGTTGGAGGAAGAAGATGGAGGATGAACAGTGGAGGAAGAGGCGGAATGAGGAGAAAGGTTGGAGGAAGAAGATGGAGGATGAACAGTGAAGGAAGAGGAGGTAAGAGGAGGGAGGTTGGAGGAGAAGGAGGAACAGTGTAGAAAGAGGCGGAATGAGAAGAAAGGTTGGAGGAAGAAGATGGAGGACGAACAGTGGAGGAAGAGGAGGAATGAGGAGAAAGGTTGGAGGAAGAAGATGGAGGATGAACAGTGGAGGAAGAGGAGGAATGAGGAGAAAGGTTGGAGGAAGAAGGTGGAGGATGAACAGTGGAGGAAGAGGAGGTAAGAGGAGGGAGGTTGGAGGAAGAAGGAGGAACAGTGTAGAAAGAGGCGGAATGAGAAGAAAGGTTGGAGGAAGAAGATGGAGGATGAACAGTGGAGGAAGAGGAGGAATGAGGAGAAAGGTTGGAGGAAGAAGATGGAGGATGAACAGTGGAGGAAGAGGAGGAATGAGGAGAAAGGTTGGAGGAAGAAGATGGAGGATGAACAGTGGAGGAAGAGGAGGAATGAGGAGAAAGGTTGGAGGAAGAAGATGGAGGAGGAGGAAGGGAGGAATGAGGAGAAAGGTTGGAGGAAGAAGATGGAGGATGAACAGTGGAGGAAGAGGAGGAATGAGGAGAAAGGTTGGAGGAAGAAGATGGAGGAGGAGGAAGGGAGGAATGAGGAGAAAGGTTGGAGGAAGAAGGATGAACAGTGTAGAAAGAGGAGGAATGAGGAGAAAGGTTGGAGGAAGAAGATGGAGGATGAACAGTGGAGGAAGAGGAGGAATGAGGAGAAAGGTTGGAGGAAGAAGATGGAGGAGGAGGAAGGGAGGAAGTCTAGTTTCGGCAGTAGTTTGGATCTGAAGCCTTTGATAATCTAGAAATGTTTACAGAAATGTTTTCAAAATTTGAAACTTCTTCGCATAAATTAAAAACTATGGAGATCACGTGCAGCACAACGTGCCATCAACACAGAATAAATACATTAAACTTATATTTATATACAAATACACATTAAGTGTAACACTGGGCGTTTACACAATCATTCAATTAAAAAAGCGCTAAAACATTATATATAAAAACATGTACATGTAAATTAATTTGAATGAATCTTTGCTAGAGATATAAGGGGTAATAATATTTTCAAGTCTTTACAGAACAAGAGAAAAGAAACAGATTTGTTTATTAAATAAAATAGTTACTTTTAATAAAATATTCGTAGAGGCTAGTCATTTTGTTAAAGATGTTCTGAAGTGGCCCCTCAGCACAGGGACCCATTGAAGTAATGACTTCGGCTAAAAAACCCTGCTTTTGCTCTTTTGAAGTGCCTAGTACCTCCAGTTTCTTAACCTGTGAAACAGACACAGAAATAATAGAATAAATATCAGTCCATCCATAATGGGAAGCAAGGACTTCCCAAACAAAAGTTTACTACTTAATATTTAACAAGTACATATGATCATATATTATATAGTGCTGTCAAATATTCCATCCAAAAATAAAAGTTGCTGTTTGCATCCAAAATAAGTTTTTTTTAACATAACATATATGAGTGTACTGTGTATATTTATTATGTGTATATAAATACAAACACATGCATGTATATATTTAAGAAAAATATGTTATGTTTATATATTACATATATTTATATATAATATAAAATATAGGAATATAACTATATACATGTAAATATAAAAAGAATATATACATGCATGTTTGTCTATTATTATATGCATAATAAATATATACACAGTACACATTAGGGCTGTAACGATACACCAAACCCACGATTCGGTTCGTATCACGATTTTTGACCCACGATTCGGTTCGTATCACGATTTTTTCGTGGGGGGTGGGAGAAAAGAAAGATTTTTAAAACAATATTTTTTATTAAATAACATTTTAAAAATCTTTATAAACTGAACACCAAATAACAAGATTAACTATGCAAATTATTAACAATATAAATAGTAGGGATGTGCATTTTAAGCAAAAGTAATATTCGATAATCGCTGGGTATTATTCGATTACTATTCGAAAATCGCACCCCTCGCGTGCATGTACCCACCCACCCACGCACACACACATACACACAGAGAGAGAGAAGGAGAGAAACTATTCAGGCTTTTAATCTGTAAGATAACAGTTTTATTAATTAGAGAATAGTCTATCTTAACCTGAGACAATTAATGGTCATAACTTATGATTGCTGAAACATATTAATATAACATAACCGAATGAGGCATTTATTAACAGAACAGTCCGTCGATTATCAACTGCTCATAAGGTTAGGACATTTATATTTTAAAAATGAGCATGAACATTCATAAAAAAGACGTAACCGTTTGATTAATTAATTTTAGGCTTAAAACATATTACGCTAAACAGAATATCATTCTTAAAACATTACGCGCTAAAACATATTTTGAACAACCTGAATGACGGCACTTATTATGTGAACATAAATTTTATCGTCTGTCATAACAATAACCTATTTCATATAGGTTATTGATGAGCAAATCATTTATTTGAATTAGCGAGAGTTAGAGAGAGTATGAAAGTTGCGCGTACATGTGCACCTGCATCTCGCGTCTCTCTCTCTAGCAATGAGGCTTAGTTACTTTAAAAACGATTTTACCTCCTCATTGCAGAGAAATATAATGTTGCGAGTCAGTAGCCTATCGAAGCTATTTTACTAAGTAAAAGTTTCCGTGCAGTTTGTGCGCTGCGCGATCTCTGATATCTGTGCAATAATGTGTGTGCGTGTCTATGAAAGCAGCGTAGCCTGCATATAGATTTGGTTTAGCTACAAACTCAGCCCGAAGCTATCCATTAAATATTAACGCGAAACCCGAAGGGAAGCAGACCTCTCTTGTGAACAGCCTGAATGACAGCGCTTATTATGTGAACATTATTTTAACGTCTGTCTTTATAACAATAACTTATTTCATATATTAAATGAACATGTTCACATGCTCTGGAAGAAGACGGAGAGCAATCTGTTCACAATTAGTCCGGGAACTTTTAATTGAACTAGGGAATGAATATAGATCCCTGCAGTTTATCAGAATTCGCCGCGAGTCCGACCAGAGCTCGTGTCTTTCTATCTCTCCCCAACATTATAAATCTGCTTTTGCGGCCATTAAAATAGTTCCGTTTGGTTTTAATAGCAAAGTGGTCATTAATTCGTTTAGTTTTTATTAATTTAATTCAGAAATATGATTGGAACATTTTATGTTTGTTAAATTCAAGTTGTTTTTGTTTTTTTTAAATACCAAGCGGCCAGCGCCAGTTTGATTAGTTTATCTTTCTCAAATAAATAAGATTAATGTCATATTTTAAGAAGAAAGTATTGATTACAATAATAAAATCATGTTACATTGCGTGAAGTTAAAAATTACACCTGTATAATCCGCCAATAAAAAATAAAGTCTGTGGCATCCAACCTGTCATTCTTCACATTTAACACGAAAAGAGCACAAATATTTTTACATAAATATTTATGGTTATCAACCAGTGGAATATTACATTATTCATTCAACAAATAATTTGAATGCAGGGAGCTCGTCACGACTTCATAAGTGGGAAACCGGATGTTTCTGATAGCACGTGAAGGTGGCAGAGAAGTGCTCTGGCTCAGCGCAGGGGAAAATCTGTGTGCAACTAGCTCAACTTTCGCAGGCAGGCGTCACATGATTGGAAAGGTAGTCACGGGGTGTGTCGCGATTCTCCCTTATCACACCGCGACACAGGATCGTGGATCTGAGTGTCGCGATTTCGGTTTCATATCGCGTATCGTTACAGCCCTAGTACACATACACATATTATGTAAACAAAAACTTTTATTTTGGATGCGATTAATCGCAATTAATCGTTTGACAGCACTAAATGAATTATGAATATATGAATAGCTGAATATGCATTATACCACAGGTTCTCAACTCTGGCCCTCAAGATCGACTTTCCTGTAGAGTTTAGCTCCAACCCTGATCAAACTCTCACCTGCCTGCAACTTTGTAGGCTGCGTCCGAAAGCTTAGACAGCTGACTTGTTGCCTACTTCGGAGGAAGCGTTTGTGCAATGAAGGCACCACCGGAAACGCATTTGGACAGCCTTCATACGCAGCATAACGGAATTCAGTTTGAAATATAAACAGAGAGCGCCTATGTGATAACTAATTGAATATTTGAAAACTACAGTACTAATTTCTTGCTAGAAATGCAATCAAAAGGTGTAAAACGGAAAATATAACTTTATTTACACTAAAACTGTGCTCCAGCCGCTTTCTTTTTTCGAACTCGACCAGGCTTGACCAATTACATTCCTGCTCACGTCACACACGCATAGAATTATGGGACATTGAAGGCAGCGAAGGATACATGTATGCTGCCTTCAAAAACTGACCCGATGAAGGTATCTCAGGAGATAGGAAGTAAAGTAAATATTAGATTCGGACATGCCTTGAAATGAATCTATGAATTTTAGAGCTTTCGGATGCAGCTGTATTCCTGAAGATATTGATTATCTTGGTCAGGTGTGTTTTTCAGGGTTGGAGCTAAACTTCACATGAAAATGGATCTTGAGGGCCAGAGCTGAGAACCTCTGCAATATAGAGTAAACAGAATATAACGGATACAGTATACTAAAGGTGCATCCCAGATTGCATACTTATGCACTATTCTACACCATTTTGTAGTATAAATAAGGTAAGTAGTGTGTTCACATTGGGAATTCCAGAAGCAAAAGTCTAATTTAAGTACACAGTTGATGCACTCATTCATTTTGCTTACATGATGGGAGAGAGCCTGAGCAATCAGACACTGTGAGAGCAAAATTTACTTGCAGAGATGATTACACTTTAGTCTGATGGTAACTGAGGTTACGCTGAACACAAAATAACAATGGCATTAAACGAACAATGTACAAATTGATTTGACTTACATTGCACTATACATTTGCCCTCATCTGGAAAACTGGTTTTACTTTCCGTTAGTAAAAACAAATGAAGTGTTCCATTTGGGACGATCCTACTCTTCTTAGATTCATACTGTAAACTAGATGGCTGAGTGCACAGTACATAGTTTAAGTGCATAGTATATAGTATGTCATTTGAGACACAACTTAATACAACATTAGCAAAACAAGACTTACAGCAATGCGGGTAGAATCAACCACGCGAGCAGCATCCCGGTGTTTTTTGGTGCTGGACCTCCATGTGCTTTCCTCAATATTTTTTTGCTTTGCCTTAAATTTTTGTCTGGTAATTAAATTAGCAAAACATTTTTTGCAACTAGAATTGCTAGGTGTTTGGCAGTGGGGACAAGGTCTCTGTTTCGGTTTTGTCATTGTCTGAAAAGAAAAACAAAACCATATTTAGTACAACTTTTAATACCTTATACAATTATTTGCTATATTTTCCAAACACAATGTAAATAAAACAACTGCAGGACAAATGCTGAGGTTTAAAACATGTTTGGCTGAAGAAAACAAGTTATATAGATCTAGGATGGCATGATGATTAGTTAAATATTTTTTGAGTTTTTAATTTTGAATTGATTTTTCTACTTGACCATTTTTGTTTGCATGCTATCTATTAAAACAACCTGTTGTGTTGCTTATTGAATGAAAGGTATAATTAATGGTTAATACATAGTGGATAATAGATAATACATTTAGGAAAGTATGCACAATAAGATGTGTGGAAAGATGTGGGGATAGCATTTATTAAAGCTATAAAAATAACTTTACCCAAAATTTAATAATTGTATTTCCTGTATTTTCTCAAATTTAAAATTGTAATGAAAGATGTACAGAATATAAGCATACTTAATCACCAATGACCAATACAAAGAAAGAAAAAGAAAGGAAGGTTGTATTTATTAACATAAGTTAACATTAGTTTACACAAACTAACTGTCAGTCCTCTGTCGTGTGTGTCATGTGTCCCTACCTCATGTTTCCTTATTTGGCTTGTTTCCTGTCCTTGTTTAATGTCATTATTAGTTAATTCATGTCCAGCCGTGTTTGTCTAATTATCTATGATTTACCTGTGTATATTAGTTCATGCCTGTTCAGTTTGATGTGTTCTGGTTTACTTGTTATTCCCGGTGTATCCTGTTTGTGAGTACTGCCTTGTCCTGTCATGTCCTGCCTTGATGTGTTATTAAATATTATCATTTGAGTTTATATCCTCGTCTGCGTGTTCCTGTTCCCCCCTCGTGTGTGCACCGTGACAGAAGACCAGACCAAAACCGTAAGCGGCGCCCATTCACCCCGTTTTGTTTTCCGTTTTGAAAAGTTTTTATTTTGTTCCAGTGTTTGTGTATGTCTGTCCCGCGGCATGGAAGTCGCCACTCGTCATTCCCGCCATAGCCCACTGCAAGTCGGCGTGGGAGTTCGGCGGGATCGCCGCGAGTGCCGCGAGTCCACTGGCCGCGAGCCCTCATGCCCGCCGATCGCGGGAGATATCCGTCGCCGGCGGTGGCTCTCCCAAGCCCGCCGGCATCCTTGCCTAGTTCCCGGGTTGCCGCTCCCCCAGGCGCGCCGTTCGCGGGAGATCACGCCACCGCATCGCCTCTGACTCAATGCCCGCCGGCCCACCGCTGTCCTAAAGCCCGCCGGATTGCCGCTGACTCAAGCCCGCCGGATTGCCGCTGACTCAAGCCCGCCGGATTGCTGCTGACTCAAGCCCGCCGGATTGCCGCTGACTCAAGCCCACTGGATCGGCGTAGATTAATGCCCGCTGGCCGCCGCTATCCCTAGCCCCGTGGATCAAGTCCACATGTCACGGCCAGGAGTGCCGTGTGTGTTTTGTCGTGCCCACAGGAACATTTTAACTACCTTGTCTTGTCCATGGAGACTCGTCTGGGGCAGGCGGCTCCTCGTGTTGTGGCCATGGAGGCCATTCTAGCCGCCTGCCCCCTTGTTGCTGAAGTGGAGGCGGTCGCTGAGGGACCCTGTGAGGGCCCCTGACTCCTAATCATGCCCAGAGGAAGCCTCAGCCTCCGAGCTAGCCCAGGAGGGCTTCTGGTTCCTGTGGGATGTCCTGTCTTGTCAGTCTGGCCCTGGAGGGCTTTCCTGTCGTCGTGTCCTGTCTGTCTGGCCCTGGAGGGCTGTCCTGTCGTGTTTTGTACTGTCCTGTCTGTTTAGCCCTGGAGGGCTCCTGATACCCCCTCACTTCCCCATGGAAATTTTGGGGGTAGTAGGGTTCGGCTGTAGGGGCCGGGCCGAGGGGTCAAGGCCTAGGGCCCCGAAGACCATCTGCCATGGCCTCCAGAGCTCCCAGCTCCGCCATGGTCCCCAGAGCTCCCAGCTCCACCATGGCCTTCAGAGCTCCCTGCACCGCCATGGCTTCCAGAGTTCCCAGCTCCGCCATGGTCCCTGTCTGTCTGTTCTGCTCTGGAGGTCCCCGTCCTGCGTTCCTGTCTGTGTCTGTCCTGTGGGGCCTCCAGAGCGCCCACCCCCCCTCCCTGATGGAACTGTTAAGGCTCGGGACGAGCCTTTCGGGAGGGGGGAGTTATGTCAGTCCTCTGTCGTGTGTGTCATGTGTCCCCACCTCATGTTTCCTTATTTGGTTTGTTTCCTGTCCTTGTTTAATGTCATTATTAGTTAATTCATGTCCAGCCGTGTTTGTCTAATTATCTATGATTTACCTGTGTATATTAGTTCATGCCTGTTCAGTTTGATGTGTTCTGGTTTACTTGTTATTCCCGGTGTATCCTGTTTGTGAGTACTGCCTTGTCCTGTCATGTCCTGCCTTGATGTCCTTATTAAATATTATCATTTGAGTTTATATCCTCGTCTGCTTGTTCCTGTTCCTCCCTCGTGTGTGCACCGTGACACTAACAATGAACAATTCAGTTTTACAGCATTTGTAATCTTTGTTAATGTTAGTTAATGCCAACTGCCAATACAATTGTTCATGTTAATTAAATATGAATTAACTATTGATAAAAGGTACAAAATTTTAAAATGCATGCCTACTAATCGGTAATACTGTTTATTCAAAACGTATGAATAGTTATCTCATTGAATTGCATGTGTATCAAAAACCGTAATAAATCGTAGCAGTTTGGTACAAAGCCCAAACTATAAATGATTTGATAACGAGTAGGCTACAGGATGGGAGGAAAAAACCTGAAAAAAAAAATGTGCAATTTTTTTTTATCACTAAACTACTGTCATAAGTTATCGTTTTGTATATACATAACTCCTGAATAAAAATTTAAATGTGTTTGGACTGATTTAAAAAAAAGAGTTTTGAACAAATTTGATTGGTTTGTCGATAGTGAGCGCAAATGCAGGTGATACGCGGTTTTATTAAGCGAGTCATTGAGTCGTTCATTCAAACGATTCCTTCAAACGGCCGATTCATCAAGAAAGAGACAGATGTTTGTGCATGGGTCATTGAATCTTTGACTCAACCGAATCGTTCAAAACACTGAATCATTCAAAACACCATTGAGTGTTGCTGTGAGATGCGCTATGCTGTGATCTTTGTTTGGATTCATCGGATCTATTTTCGCTGCTAAAATAGACCAAAACAGTCATTATTTCGTCTAAAATGTAAGTGACTTAATATTATTAACTTGTTTGTTGAACTGTCATATGAAATCAGTGTCACATTTTCAATCGTGAGGTGATGGTAAATTAAGTGATGGTCAATTGTCAGCTCTCTTGGTCGTCAGGTCGTGTGATGCATGTTGCTGAACTGTATTCAAATCAGGGGCGTAGCCACGGGTGTGCCAGGGTGTGCCGGTGCCACCCACAGTGGCAGCTGGCACACCTAAAAACAGATGCAGAATTATTATTTTTTTAATCGTAATAAACATGGGCAGCGCAAAGGAGGGGCTAGCAGATGCTTCAGCACCCCCAAGAAAGACCAAAGCACCGCCATTGCACCCATAAGAAATGAAATAAATTAAAAACATTTTACTTATTATTACGCATTCATAACTCTGCATTGCAATATAACGTGACGTGATTAGCAGGCGCACTTTTCGAATTGACAGCATTTTATTTAAAAATTTATCGGTTCCTTGTGCCAAGAAGGCCTGTCCCCGACTAAAGATTTCACTAGTCACACATAAATTGATTAATATAATAACTTAGGCTACTAACCATCCTTTAATATATAGGCGTATAGACTATCCCGCGCCCAAGCGCACGTCTAAAGCTTGCAACGGCAAAAGTAGGCTAATGATTATGAATGTTGGGGGAAATGCAAAATAAAATATTTTAATTATTCGTTAATAGACTAGTGATTTCTTCTCAGTCAGTGTCGGCTGAAAAGATAAAGTTGCAGAATGCTACGCTGACTTTAATAAAGAAATGCACCTTTTCATTCCGACTATGTAATTAAAGATTTTTATTTTTTGGTTCGTTTAATAAAGTATCCGGTTCATTGCTGTGACGCTCCATTTCACGGAGACTGCATGAGATGGCAGAAAGCGCATCTTGTTTCTCTATGTATTGTTTCTCTGTGTAGCCTACATAAATAAAATCATATATATATGAACTTGCTGTTGAATTTTGTATTTTTGAAAGTTCAATAATAATATTAAAAAAACTTGCCGGATGGATTCATACCCCGCTTTGTTCCGGGACCTCACAATTTACAGATTAAGCAGTGCTTACAATATTTGTTAATTTAAAATTTAACTACTATTTTAAATTATTTTCTAAAAAATAAAATTATAACATAATTGAGGCATTCAAGGCCAGACCACGCCGTCTCGCCCTTTGAGCAGCTAACAGGCACCATTAAATGTACTCTGCTATGTTGTTGGCGATCCTGAATGTAATGTATACAAAATATTTTACTGCTTTCTCTAATGTGTCTTGCAAGACATCTATTCAAGATTGTTTATTCCACCAAAAGTAATTTCCAAGGAACATTATATAGCTACAGTTTAAGTCACCTTTGCAGGATGTGCAAAATGTTAATGATTTAAAAAAGGAGGGATTATTTAAAAGCATTTTGTTTTTATTTAGTACAGCAGCTACAGCTGTTTTTACATAATAGATTTTTACATAGCCTTAGTCACTGAAGTCAATGATTATTCTTTGATAAAGTAAATGTGCTTTGCTCACTGTATAATGTGTTGGTTGTTTGAATAACCGTGGAAATGCGGTGTTATGATTAGAAACTTAAAATGTATTTTTATTAAACCTGTGATCATCAGGTTAAATAGGAGTTTAGTCTTATTAAAATATGTGACATAAATTGTACTTGCCTAAAAGGGGTTTATGATGTGTGTAGTTAATGATTAGGCTACAGTGAGCGCGTTTGACTAGAGCGCAGTTAAAGAGCTGTTGTAGGTTATACTGTATGTGATTGTCGGTGACACTCTTGAGCGAGAAAGCTTCGGAAAATGGAAAAAAACAACAACAACAACAAAAATATAGCTGCAAGCAGCGATAACCAGGGTTCAAGAATTTTAAGGCCTAAGGTGGTATGCTTTTAGGGTCTAGGCCAACATAGATGGATGCATAGCTGACAGTGAAACTCATCGAAAATGGACAATAGGCTCACAGAAACACACACACACACACACACACACACACACACACACACACACACAAATGAATATGGTTAAACTATCATATTAATAGTCATTAAACACTTACACAGATACACACACAGACACACTCATATACGGACATACACGCACACATATTTTGTTGCAGATATAGATATTTGAAATAAATGACAGGTGACAATACTCTTCGCAAGTCTTCTCTTTTCAGAGTTTATATCGATCTCCAACCCCTGCTCTGGAGAGCTACCGTCCTACAGATTTCAGTTCCAACCCTGCTCCAACACACCTGTCTGAAATTAACAAGTAGCCTTGAAGACTGTGATTAGTTGGTTCGGATGTGTTTGATTGGGGTTGGAGCTGAAATCTGTAGGACGGTAGCTCTCCAGGAGCAGGGTTGGAGAACCCTGGTAGGCCAATGTGAAATGCAGGGCTGACAATAGAACACATTCACAATGGAGAATTCATTAAAACGGTCTCTCTCTCTGTCACATACATACACACACACACACACACACACACACACACACACAGACACGCTCACTCACTTTGTTGCAGATATACAATAGTGATTTTGAAAGACATCCAAAACAGAGAATAGGTTAACAGACACATGTAGCCTACAAACAAATGAAATGGTTAAACTAACATATTAATACCCAATAAGCATGCTTTTTTTATTCGCATTAATCTGACAATAAATGTGGCACACCCAGACATCCAGAGTCTCCTGATTCAAATGTTATAAATATAAAAACACCACATTTTGAAATTTAACCAATAAATGTGGCACACCCAGTTTTTCTGATGCACATCCAGAGTCTCCTTTCTGGCTACGCTCCTGATTCAAATGTTATAAATATAAAAACACCACATTTTGAAATTTAACTGCAGTATGTCAATTTAGTTTATTTGTGTGTGCTGCGCTCATAGACTTTAGAAAACGGCGCTCATTTGTTTGATTTCTCCTCGAGAAGCTGTGCAAGCCTCAAAAGTTTAAGGTCCTTGCACCCTGACTGAGTCCGAAACCGTCGTATTCGTTTTTTCATATTCGTCATTTGGCGGCTCTCAATTGTCAAAAACACCCCTCAAAATATTTCCTACGGATGCGAAAAATGCAGAAAATCGAACCATCCGAATTTATTTTTATGACGGACGGAAGTTTCAGAGGCTGCAAACGTATAAAACATGAGGTCGTATTTAGTTGTATATATATATATATATATATATATATATATATATATATATATATATAAATATTCGTTTTTCGTTTATTATTCATTTATTATAAAATATTTGTTTATTCGTTTTATATATATAAATAAAACAAATAAACTAGTCAGAATATAGGCTACAGTTAAAGCTTTCCTTTAGTTTTTGTTAAATACACGCACGCACGCAGCCACGCACACACATACATGTTTAAATACATTTATGTTGTTAATAAATAAATAACAATAAATTGTTGTAACAGCAATATCTCCAAGTTTTGTTTTTCACTGTAAAAATGTAATGATTTGCCAATGCAAAGAGAGTACCGCCACCTTTTTCCCCCACTTCAAGCACTGATTATAACACAAACAAAATCATCCCCCCTGACTTTTTTTTGTCAAAAGCGACAAATCCAGTGACTTTTACTGGTGTTTTTGGAGACTTTTGTGGTGTTTGGAGACTCGAAAGCACGAATCACTCTGCAGTTAGGCCTTCTGTGCTCAACGAGCAGCGGGTGCTGCCGTGAGCCCCTCTCCCGTCACCTCTGGCATGGCCGCATCAGTCGAGGGAACTGCGACATGTTCCCCAGCCTTGCAGACTTTATCACTGATGCAGGCACGTCACACGATTTCTCCTCCCTATTTCAATCAGCGTCTGAGCACCTGTCAGCAATGAGAAAACAATTTGCGACGTACTTTAAAGAGGATTATCGCTCTTTTGCGTGGGTTCGAGATCCGTTTGTGTGCACAGCAAACGAGCTATCAATTGATATGCAGGAACAGCTTATTGAGCTGAAGAGTGACAGTAGACTGAAGGAACTCTTTAGCTCCTGCCCTCTTTCGTCATTCTGGGCAGCATTGATGCAGGAATATCCTGAACTCTGTGACATCGCCTCGAAGATTCTCCTTCCTTTCGCGTCGACATATTTGTGTGAGGCAGGATTCTCAAAAATGACTGCACTCAAAAGGAAATACCGCAATCGTGTGTGGAGGTATTCAAAGACTTTTATATTGAAGTTATTTTAAACGGGAACCGAAAAGAAGGTGAGCGAGAAGAGCGCGAGAGGAGAAAAAAAAAAAAGAAGTGAGCTGTGGCGAGCGATCGAGAGAGCGATATATGAACCGCATTAGACAAGCGTCGAAGTGAGCTGAAGAGAAGCTGGACCGAGCTTGTGCTGTGAATTGAGTTTTTGCTGTCGTGAGTTTTTACGGAGTTTGATCATTGAGAAACTGGACTGCGCGTCTGTGGATTGCGTCTGGACTGCGCGTCTATTTCGGAATCAAAGCAGCTTGTATCGAGTGACTTTGCTACTGTTTTCTAATCAAAATCCTCGTGTGTCGTTTTTGATACAATAGTGCCGCCGTGTGGACGCGAACGGCATTGCGGACACATTGACGCTTTTCTTTTGACAATATATTTTTCTCTATTTTTCGTAGTTTATTTTTGGACATTTTGCAGTAATTTCGTTTAGAGACTTAAACATTATTTGTTTTTGGAAGGACTTGAGAACTAAGAACTGAGTTGGTTGGAGTGAACGATTCAGAATTACCGTGTTCTTTCTAAAAGGAAAAGGAAGAGACTTTGTTTTGAACTGACAGCTTTTGTTGATTTAAAATACCCTGCCATATCTGAACATTCCAGTGCCAGTCCAGTCCTACTGTGAGGTAAAACTTTAACTCTGGTAATGTGAATTTCACACAGGCAAGTGAATTGAAATGAAAAGTATCTAATGTGAAATGACACATCTGTAATGTACTTTTGAGTGAACTGAGTATCATTTGTGCATTCTGATAGGACTGTTGTTATTTTTATTTTTTGTTTGAGTATTATTGTTGAAGGAAAGGAAACTGAACCAAGTTTGAATATGAACAAAACTTTTTTTTTTTTTTTACATTTCTTGGTGAATCATAATAGAAGTAAATCAAAGAGTTTATTTCATGACTATTGTACTCCTTTAGTTTATTCTTTTATAAGCCTTAGGAAATAAGGGTAAAACTACTGTTATCTTGGAGTAGGGGCATTCCTACTGTCTTGTGGGCTGGTAGAGGGGTTGAGCAACACAATTATACTCTGGGTAGCTACCGTGGTGTATGTGATTTAGATTCCAGAGCCCCAATCCTTATCAGTCGCTGCTACAAAAGACAAATGCATAATTAACAAGGCAGATAAAACATACTTATTAAAATAAAAAGTACAGGAATGAATTGTACTAGTGGGTGAGGACTTAGATCTTATCAATCCCTAGTCGTCCGAGATAAATTGGAGTAGAAGTTTAATTCACCCCTACATTGTAGCGAAATTTCCCGCTACATTAATTTGGCGTCACGAACAGGATCATACTTAGCCTGATCTTTGCTTTTTGTAGTACTCTGTCCCAGGTCTGTGAGCAGGAAGCAAAATGGCAGAACTGGAAGAGCTGAAGAAGGAGTTCGCTGATATGCAGAGGAGGTTAGCAGAACAAGCCGGAGCCCTGGATCATGCCAGAACGGAACAGCGAGAAGCTCTGTCATTGGCAAGGGCTGTAATGGAGCAGCAAGTATCCACTCGTGCACCTCCAGCAACGATTTATATTCCAAGGGATCACAAACTCACTGATTTCACTGGTACCACCAAGCCTGGAGAAGGAGGTGTAGAAGAGTGGATTCTTTCGATGAGGTCAGCATTCCGTGTCATGAAAGTGCCAGAGGAGGATCAAGTGGAACTGATTAAACAGCACTTAAAGGGAGAAGCTAAGGATACAGTGAAGTTCATGTTGACCGAGGGAGATAACAATGTGGAGTCCATCTTCAGGCTGCTCCAGGAAACCTATGGAGATAAGGTACCCATCGGCACGAGATTAAAAGACTTTTATGATCGAAAACAAGTACCCGGTGAAACCATACGAGCTTATGCTTATGACTTACGTGAAAAACTGTACAAGGTAAAACGCAGAGAGCCAAGCAGGGTGTCAGATGAAGAGAGTGTTCTGAAGGAGCAGTTAGCCTTTGGGCTAAGGGATGATTTCCTAAGAAGAGAGATGAAACGGAGAATCAAGGAAGAGCGAAGCTTGACTTTTGCACAGCTGATGCAGGATGCCATCACATGGTCCGAAAAAGAGGAAGCACAGTCTGAAGGTAGCTTGAAGACCTCTGTACGTGCGAGAGCTGCAGTTCACACTACAGTTGCGACTGGTGACACTAACGTTAGAAAAGTTGCAGGAAGCAATAGAAAAATTAGCTGCGCGTCAGGAAGAATTGTACAGAATAGTTCATAGTCAAGGACGAGTTAAACCCCAGCCTGCTGGTACGAGAAGGCAGCCACTAAAAAACAGTGATGGGCAAATATATATATGTTACACATGTGGTGAACCAGGTCACACCAGTCGATATTGTGGACAGTATGAGAGGCTAAATAACAAGGGTGCCGCTTCATCACAAATGGCGGAAGTGAATGAGGCATTAAGTGGAGTTTTGTCGAGTGACTTGGCAAACACCAATGGGCCTTCAGTAATCCGTAGCCATAAAGCTGACTGGAAGGTTGATATAGTGCCAGGAACCCTAAAGGAGGGTGCTTTTGGAGACTGTCTGACAGTGGATGTAAAAATAGCAGGAGTGCCCACTAAATGCCTGCTGGACACAGGTTCAGATGTCACCACTATCTCAGAGTCTCATTTTAAACAGCATTTCGGAGGCCAAGAAATCCAGCTGTCGTCCGCTAACTGGGTGTGCCTCACGGCTGCAAACGGACTAGACATTCCTGTTCTTGGATGCCTACAGGCAGATATAGAGTGCATGGGAAATCTGCTTCCAGGAAAGTGCATTTTTGTGCTCACAGAGTCCAACCCTGATGCGCAGGAGATGAAAGGATTAGATGGAATCGTGGGAATGAATGTCCTTCGTGAATTGAAGAACCTTGTACTGTCAGGAAAGGAGTTGATCGAGGAAAGTAAGGTCAGCCGGGGCACAGATGCTAATGTAAGGAGAGTGATAGCAAGAGTGAATAAAGATGAGGGACTCTTGGGCCCAGAGGGAAGGATAGGATTTGTTAAGGTGTCTGGGAAGCAAGTTGTGACAATTCCGCCCTTAAGTGAGAGGATTGTGGAAGGCCACTGCAGTATACCTCAGCAAGTGAAGAGTCAAGTACTGGTGGAGTGCACTGATTCTGTTACCCTTCCAAAAGGACTGTTAGTATCCAACGTGCTTGCGAGCCCAGAAAAAGGAAGAATCCCAGTGCGAGTGCTAAATCTCGGTCAGGAGACTATCAGGTTGATGCCGAGATCCAGGATTGCAGTTGTGTCCAAGCCTCAGAAAGTAGTGCCGAAGCAAATGGTGGAATTTGAAGAGGATGAGGGCGAGTTACGTGTTAAGCCACATATGCAGTGCAGTGTTAAGATGGAGGATCAGTCCAAGCAAATGTCAATTCCAGTGCAATTGAATCAGTATGGACTGTCTGAGGTGCAACGTGAGGAGTTAAATGCCCTGCTGGCACGTTACAGTGATGTTTTTTCCAAGAGTGACACAGATTTCGGATATACGACGACAGTGACGCATAGCATTCCTACAGGAGATGCACAGCCCATAAAGCAACGCCACCGACGAGTTCCACCTCACGTTTTCCAAGAGTTTAAGAGACATGTTCAGGATCTTGTCAGTCAAGGTATACTGAAGGAAAGTCGCAGTCCATGGGCCTCACCTGCAGTCATTGTAATAAAAAAGGATGGAGGTGTTCGTTTCTGCTGTGACTACAGAAGACTCAATCAAGTCACATTCAAGGACGCTTACCCCCTTCCCCGTGTGGAGGAATCCTTGGATGCTTTGGGGAATGCACAGGTGTTTTCCACTCTGGATCTCACAGCAGGTTACTTCCAAGTGGCGGTAAATGAATCAGATCGCGAGAAGACTGCTGTCACAACACCATTCGGGTTGTATGAGTGGACGCGGATGCCGTTTGGTCTATGCAACGCTCCGGCCACCTTTCAGCGATTGATGGGTGCAGCATTAGGTGATCTGGCCTTTGATATTCTTTTGATCTATCTCGATGATATTATTGTGTTCTCGGTGGACTTCAAGAGTCATTGTGAGAAGTTGGAGCTTGTTCTCTCCAGGTTGCGTCAGCATGGACTGAAGTTGAAACCAAGTAAATGTTTCCTCCTGAGGTCAGAGGTCAGGTTCTTGGGACACATAATTTCGTCGAAGGGAGTTCAGGTGGACATGGACAAGGTTCAATGCTTGGATATGTGGCCTTCACTGTCGAGTGTGAGGGAGGTTAGACAGCTGTTGGGGTTTATGAGCTACTATCGCTGATTTGTTCCCAGATTTGCACAGCTGGCCAAGCCCCTACATGCCTTAGTGGGGAAAGGTAACAAAGGCAAGTCATCAGAACCATTAGTCTGGAGAGAGGAGTGTCAGACCACACTCAACCAACTAAAGAATTGTCTCATGTCACCTCCGATTCTTGCTTACCCTGACTTCCAGTGTCCGTTCATACGACTGATGGAAGTCTTAATGGACTTGGAGCAATACTCAGTCAAAAGCAGGCGTGGGCGTAAGCGTCATTGCCTATCGAGCAGAGGTCTAAAAGGATCTGAAAGGAATGACCGTCATTACAGTGCATTTAAGTTGGAGTTACTGGCACTTAAATGGGCAGTAACCGAGAAATTTAAGGAGTACCTGATGTTTGCAAAATTTCAGATTATTACAGATCACAACCCTCTCCACTACCTGGAATCAGCCAACCTGGGGGCAGTAGAGCAGCGTTGGGCTGCACAGTTAGCAGAGTTTAACTTTGAGGTTTGTTACAAGCCCGGCAGACAGAATATCAATGCTGATGTCCTTTCTAGGATTCCCTGGGACATGGAACCCGAAGAGGATGACACAGAAAAAGACTTCATTCGGTTGACCTCAGATGAGGTACGAGCTTGCCTGTGGCTAGGTAAAGGAGAAAAGGATGACAAGTCTATGGTCAGAGTTGCCAAACAAGCAGCAATAAAAAGGGGTGTTGATGGTTATAATTGGTTATGCATCAAAGAACAACAGAGGAACGATTCTTGTATAGCACCTGTGTATGATGCTGTGCTCGAGAACAGAAAGTTAGTGACACGTAGTTTCCGGAGTATAGAAATCCAGCAAAAGCAGTTAGCAAGGCAGTTTGAGCGTCTGAAACTAAGGCATCAAGTGCTGTTCCGAGTGATTACGGATCCAAGACATGGAGGGGAGAGTTGGCAGTTGGTAGTGCCAGAATCTTTATGGGAGAAAGTGTACGAGGGAGTGCACAAGCATGGAGGACATTTTGGGAGTATGACTACATTGGGACAGATGCGACAGAGTTATTACTGGCCCTCAATGGCTAATGACGTGCAAGCATGGGTAACCCAGTGTCGGAGGTGTACCTTAGCTAAGGACGTGTTTCCTAAGATTCGTGCTCCTATGACCTGCACCAATGTAACTGCACGGTTAGAAGTTCTTGCCATGGATTACACTATACTTGAAAGATCAGCAGGTGGCTATGAGAATGTTTTAGTGCTTACGGACATGTTTACAAGATTTACAGTGGCGGTCCCAACTGAAAATCAGACAGCACTCACTACCGCCAAAGCTCTTGTACGACACTGGTTTGTCTGCTATGGATGTCCCGCCCGGCTGCACTCGGATCAAGGGAGGTGTTTTGAGGCAAGTGTAATTAAGGAGCTCTGTAAGCTGTATGGAATCAGCAAGAGTCGTACTAGTCCTTATCATCCGCAAGGAAATGCACAGTGTGAAAGGTTTAATCGTACTATGCACGATATGCTGCGGACATTACCTGTGGAAAAGAAGAAGGATTGGAAGACTTACCTGCCTGAACTAGTGATGGCTTACAATAGCCATGTACATTCGTCAACAGGTTACTCCCCGTTTTATCTCATGTTTGGGCGGGATGCAAGAATGCCCATGGATGTCCTAGGAGGGAAGGATCTAACAGATGATGAGGCGGATGACTTGGATGAATGGGTGAAGAATCACCATGAGCGCTTGAGGATTGCAGTGGAGACTGCAAAAACAACTGCTCAAGAAGCCTCCAGGAGAAGGAAGAGGGTCTATAATCGCAAGACATCTGGAGCGCTCATTAGACCTGGTGACAGAGTATTGTTGCGCAACCATAAGTTTAGGGGGCGGAACAAAATTCAAGATAAACGGGAGTCCGTAACATATTTGGTAGTACAGCAGAATCATCCAGATTTACTTGTGTTTACCATACGTCCTGAGCCAGGGGGTCCCACAAAAGTAGTTCACAGGGATCAGCTAAGACACTGTACCTTTCTCACAAGACCACTCTCCCACAAGACAGGTCACACGTGCAGAAAGAGAAAACAAGTTGTCAGAAACAGATGTTGATCCTCATGACATTGTTTACACTCCGTATCCTACAGACTTTCAGAGTACAGATTTACCTGAGGAGGTTGGGGTTGAAGTGTTATGTGAGGAGGAGGGTAGTGTAAGCGAGAACGAAAGAGTAGAACCTGAACAAGATGCAGAATCTGAAAACTCTGACACTCCAGAAAATGACATCAGTGGGGTAACTGATCTAATATGTTCTAAACGAAAAACAAGGGGTAAATTGCCTGTAAGATATAGAGATGACTATATTATGTAATTTGGGTTTAGAGTGTCAAAAATAAGTAAGAGGAAATTGTCAAAGTGTATGTTACTCACCTCAAGAAAATGTTGTCTTGCTGAATCTGTTCTGTGTTTTATGTTTCTTCTAGGAACTGGCTTGCTTGGAGAGTTCTGTATATGGCAGGGTTTAGCAGGGGGGAATGTGGAGGTATTCAAAGACTTTTATATTGAAGTTATTTTAAACGGGAACCGAAAAGAAGGTGAGCGAGAAGAGCGCGAGAGGAGAAAAAAAGAAAGAAAAAGTGAGCTGTGGCGAGCGATCGAGAGAGCGATTTATGAACCGCATTAGACAAGCGTCGAAGTGAGCTGAAGAGAAGCTGGACCGAGCTTGTGCTGTGGATCGAGTTTTTGCTGTCGTGAGTTTTTACGGAGTTTGATCATTGAGAAACTGGACTGCGCGTCTGTGGTGGATCAGGAAGAGCATCGCTCATCGTGTCAGCGGAGACGTGTTGGCACGAGTGTTCGTTTTCTACGGAAGGGAACAGAGATATTGCGAGTTTTCTTCACTGCTGTTTAACCACAGTTGATGTTCTGAAGAAATACAGACGGTATTTGTTTATTTCGGAATCAAAGCAGTTGTATCGAGTGACTTTGCTACTGTTTTCTAATCAAAATCCTCGTGTGTCGTTTTGATACAATTGTGGACGCGAACGGCATTGCGGACACATTGACGCTTTTCTTTTGACAATATATTTTCTCAATTTTTCGTAGTTTATTTTTGGACATTTTGCAGTAATTTCGTTTAGAGACTTAAACATTATTTGTTTTTGGAAGGACTTGAGAACTAAGAACTGAGTTGGTTGGAGTGAACGATTCAGAATTACCGTGTTCTTTCTAAAAGGAAAAGGAAGAGACTTTGTTTTGAACTGACAGCTTTTGTTGATTTAAAATACCCTGCCATATCTGAACATTCCAGTGCCAGTCCAGTCCTACTGTGAGGTAAAACTTTAACTCTGGTAATGTGAATTTCACACAGGCAAGTGAATTGAAATGAAAAGTATCTAATGTGAAATGACACATCTGTAATGTACTTTTGAGTGAACTGAGTATCATTTGTGCATTCTGATAGGACTGTTGTTATTTTTTATTTTTGTTTGAGTATTATTGTTGAAGGAAAGGAAACTGAACCAAGTTTGAATCTGAACAAAACTGTTTTTATTTGTATTTTATTTTGTACATTTCTTGGTGAATCATAATAGAAGTAAATCAAAGAGTTTATTTCATGACTATTGTACTCCTTTAGTTTATTCTTTTATAAGCCTTAGGAAATAAGGGTAAAACTACTGTTATCTTGGAGTAGGGGCATTCCTACTGTCTTGTGGGCTGGTAGAGGGGTTGAGCAACACAATTATACTCTGGGTAGCTACCGTGGTGTATGTGATTTAGATTCCAGAGCCCCAATCCTTATCAGTCGCTGCTACAAAAGACAAATGCATAATTAACAAGGCAGATAAAACATACTTATTAAAATAAAAAGTACAGGAATTAATTGTACTAGTGGGTGAGGACTTAGATCTTATCAATCCCTAGTCGTCCGAGATAAATTGGAGTAGAAGTTTAATTCACCCCTACATTGTAGCGAAATTTCCCGCTACACATGCACACATCGAGGATGATTTGAGGCTATGTTTATCAAACATTGAGCCAAGAATTGAGGATCTTTGCAAGGCAAATCAGGCACAGGTCTCACATTAACATCACCTACCTGCAAGCTTCTGTAAAAAAATGCAAATGATGCCTACTATTAGGCCTAGTAATAATAACAATAATAAAGCATAAATTAATATCAGAGGTCTGGTGCCAATTCCTAATTATAGCAATAGCCTAGTAATGATAATAGGCCTATACTGATGATGATAATAATAACAACAACAACAACAACAACAATAAAGCATGTAACCTCATATAATTATATAGCAATAGCCTAGTAATGATGATAGGCCCACTACTACTCATAATAATAATAATAATAATGTCTGCAAGCTCACATTAGAAGTCTGGTGCTACTGTCAATTATAACAATAGCCTAGTAATGATAATATGCCTACCTACCGCTACTGATGATAATATTAATAATAATAATAATAATAATGTGGGCCTAAAAATAATAGCCTAGGGCTATCTATCTATCTATCTATCTGTGGTGGTGGTGGTGGTGGTGGGGGGGGGGGCCCAACTGCAATGAACCAGCTTTGGGGGGGGGCCCAGCTTGCAAAAGGTTGAGAACCCCTGCTATTGGTAAATAACGAGGAGAATAACAAACTGCTTTGTACAGCTAAAAATAGCTGGACGCGGATCAGACCGGAAGCTATACCTATATAATTTACAAACGGCGGCGCCCATTTTTATGTCAGGAAAAAGGTGTACAAAGCATATTTGAATCGAAAACTTTATTTGTAATATGCTGGTTAGTACATTTACATTTATCAAACGCTTTTATCCAAAGCGACTTACATTGCATTCAAGTTACAGTTTCTACATTTTATCAGCTCTTGCTTTCCCTGGGAATCGAACCCATGATCTTGGCGTTGCT
>CM050415.1:0-90000 GCA_027564155.1 Gymnocypris eckloni scoliostomus | reverse complement strand
GCTCAGATCCAGCTCTCTCAGGTGTGAGGGGTTTAAACTCAGAGCCGATGACAGAGCATCACAACCTTCTGCTGTCACCATACATCCAGATAATCTACAACAACAGTTGTTCAAATAATGAAAATATATACTAGTGATCAACAGATATTGATTTTTTATAACCGATACCAATTATTTGCATGTTTATGTACCCGATAACTGATATGCAGAACCAATATTTATTTACTGTTATAAAGTAAATAAATAACAGAGTGAAGTAAGAAAATTAACATTTAAATGTTAATTTAAATTAACATCCGCTCTAACACAGAACAAAGACCGCCAATCGCACGAGAGAGCTTCCCGGTGACGTCACGCAGCAGCAACTCAAGCATCGCAGATTTCCGTGAAAACACGAAGGAACCACGTGGAACGGAAAGATCTTCGGCAAACTTTACATGAACGCAAGTAACCAAGCAAAGTCTCTATTCTTACTGAAACTGATTAATTGATCCAAGTGCAGAAGGACAGCAAAGGTCTCTGTCGTGATCTTCTTTTAGTCAAAGTGATGAGATAGAAGAGAGTGCTCGAAAATACTTGTCCTTTCTAACGTTAACCGCAAAACTCTGAATGTGTGTGTATGTTATGTGTTGTCTATGTGTTTTATTAAGTTAGTCCATGTATTTTAGAATAGCAGTTAGTAAATAAACCTTGTTTCATTGATAAAGAATGATGTCTCGTGGATGATTCTCAAGTTTAAACTATTTGCCCAGATTACGTTATCTAGCTCAAATCTGAGAAAGAAGATTGCTAATGTCGTTTTATTGTCTCGGTGGCCACGAGGTAAGAGAAACGAAATTGTTAAAGATATACGGATGTTAATGATTGCTGGACGAATCGTTAATACAGTATAAATCATAAGTTAAAGATTAATATCACTTTAATCAAAGCAATATTGAATCTTTAATAAATGATTCCCCGGAGCTGAAATAATAGCTTCATAGATTTATTACACTGCTCACAGCGCGGTTTATCTATTTACACAGAACTATACTCAAACTGCGATCGCTTGCTGAGATAATAAATTATTCATTCTGATATAAATGTATTTATTTAGATGTTTATTGGCAAAATAATGGTTCTACAGTAAATGTTAATATAATTTAGTGTGTTTTAAACAAGTGAATCTTGCATAAAGTTACATGCGGTGGTCGTGCTGGAGCTTCTCCTGAGTGAACAGTGTCCTCTGCTCCAGGTGTGTGTGTGTGTGTGTGTGTGTGTGTGTGTTCACTACTGTGTGTGTGTGTGTGTGTGTGTGTGTGTGTCCACTGCTCCAGGTGTGTGTGTGTGTGTGTGTCCACTGCTCCAAGTGTGTGTTCACTACTGTGTGTGTACCTGGATGAGTCAAATGCAGAGAACACATTTCACTGCTGATTATACTCTGTATAACTGTGTATGTGACAAAAAAATATATATATATAATTTTTTTATTTACAAAACCGATATCCGATTATGGTAAAATGCTTAAATATTAGGAACAATATCGGTAAACCGATATATCAGTCGATCTCTAATATATACAATAGCCAACAACTGGCAAACTTCAACTGGCTACCAATGTGGCAAATCTGTGAACAGTCATTGTTATAAGGCTCATATAAAGCTCATTTATGTTATAAGGCTCTCTAAATGATTTTAATGAAATGATGAAGCGGTTACATTCGCTGTGAAAAACTCACCAGCGTGTTAAAAAGTGCTTGTGTTCTTCAATTACTGGCCACCGACCAGAAAGTGTATCTTGAAAGATCCAGACCAGAAAGTGTATCTTGAAAGATCCAGACCAGAAAGTGTATCGTGAAAGATCCAGACCAGAAAGTGTATCTTGAAAGATCCAGACCAGAAAGTGTATCTTGAAAGATCCAGACCAGAAAGTGTATCGTGAAAGATCCAGACCAGAAAGTGTATCTTGAAAGATCCAGACCAGAAAGTGTATCTTGAAAGATCCAGACCAGAAAGTGTATCGTGAAAGATCCAGACCAGAAAGTGTATCTTGAAAGATCCAGACCAGAAAGTGTATCTTGAAAGATCCAGACCAGAAAGAGTATCTTGTCATGCTTATAGGCCAGTATTAGGCATAAATATTCAAACACATTTTACATAAGTGTGTGAAACACCATTGAACCTGCAGGAAAACATTCAGTTTGGTTCTTCATGCAGCTGGAGAGTATATTTTGTGTGTTCATTACCGAACATCTGCTCAAATACCTGCGAATGACTCCAGTGAACAAATTAATTGTCTCTGCAGGACAAGCAAAGATTTATTTCCTGATTAAAATAAACTTTTATAGGAAAAAAATATTTTACTTTTGTTTAATTGTTTTGTTTTATGCTAAATAAAAGTTCTACATTTGATGTAGATATTGTATCCAATCTTTTAAATGCTCTTCCTCAGTGTCCCTCATTTCTAAACAACAGCGCTAAAATGATCAAATTATCTTTTTTTATCATTTTTATTTTCAAAATAAAGTTCATTATAACCCATTTTTAGTTAAAGAGATCGTTAATGAGATTTCCCCACACTTTCCATTGTTTTACTTCAATGAATTTTGTTAATTTTTTGAATGAAAGATCAGAAGGATACACAATGCAGATTTATTTCCACAGCTGCCTTTGCTCATATTTACCAAGGATGACAATATTTGTGGAGGGCACTGTATGTACTCAAGAATGCTCTACACTGAGTTAAAACCCCATTAAGTACCTCAGTATGTTGAGTTGACAGTTTGAACTCCTCAGTCCAGCACACAGCAGCTTTATTCCTGTATCCTGAAGATCATTGTGACTCAGGTCCAGCTCTCTCAGGAGGGAGTTTGATGATTGTAGAGCTGAAGCAATGATTTCACAGTGCTGTTGATCAGTGAGATTACAGCTCGCCAATCTAAACAGGGTAATGAAAAACAATCCATTACATAGGCACTGATTAAATATAGTGTGTTAATTGTAAAATTATTTACTAGGACCACTTTATTAATATTGGGAAGGGCTTCCAAGTACTCTCAAAACATTATGAATTCCTCATGCCATTAATTCCACAAACAGAAAGCAGTGTTTCCCCTGCCATTATATTAGGGGCCCCCCACAACAGCACCCCCAGCCCTCCTTGAAGGTCAAGTTAATTTTGTTTTCTCTATAGCCTATATCCATAAAAAATGTATTTACTGTAAAGCGGAATGTCACAGAATTTGTCAAACTTTAAATCAATTAATCAAAAGTAGGCAATTACACTTCAATCTGGACTGGTATCTGTAAATACAAATATATCTGTAAATAAGCCACAAAAAGACTATTTAAACATGAATCCTGCATGTTCTGCCGGTCTGTGAATGGCACAGACACGCAGATTAGTTTACTACAAACATACTGAAGCGCGCGTGACAATTCGCGGTGATTTCAGCGTCTGCTGTCTCTCTAAATGAGGACATAAATACATGAACATCTCCAGAACTGCTCTGAGAGTCACTTCATGAGCAGTTTACAGTTTCATTTGAGTAAAACTAGCCTCATACCACACATAAATATGAAGGTATTCATGGCAACCCATCAAAATAAAAGTTTGGTTTAACTTTGGAAATACTTGACCCACTCGCCCCTATGCAATTACAACTCATTTGAATCTCATGCGATTACTGTAATGGCCCTTATAAAACTACAGATTGTGGTAATCTACCGTCCCCCTGGCCAAATTCTAGCCCCCTTCCTTGAGGAGCTGGATGGGTTGCTGTCCTCTTTCATGGAGGATGGAACTCCACTCTTAGTTTTTGGCGATTTCAACATTCATCTAGACAAGACTTATGCTACAGACTTCCATTCACTCCTAGCTTAATTTGATCTCAAACGCCTTACCATTACTAGCACGCACAAATCAGGCAACCAACTTAGATTTAATTTACACACGCAATTGTACTGCTGATAACATTCTGGTACAACCACTACATATCTCTGACCATTTCTTCATTAAATTCACATTACACTTTGCTACCCGGGTGCCACCAACCCTCTTACCAGTTACCTTTAGACGAAACCTACGCTCCCTTTCTCCCTCACATCTTTCCTCTGTAGTATCCTCCTCTCTTCCCTCACCTACACATTTCTCATCTCTGGATGTGAATGCTGCTACTGATACTTTATGCTCTACTTTAACCACTTGTCTAGATGACATTTGTCCTCTCTCCTCCAGGCCAGCACGAACTGTCCTTCCAACCCTGGTTATCTGATGTTCTTCGTGAACATTGGACCAGACTCGGCGGCAGAGAGAAAATGGCGAAAATCAAAAGCCGTCGGACCTGAGTATGTATCAATCGTTTCTTTCATCTTTCTCGGCTGAAGTCCACACTGCCAAATCGTCACATTTCCATAACAAGATCAACAATGCTCCAGATATGCGTAATCTCTTCAGAACATTTAATTCTCTCCTCTGTCCCCTTCACCACCTCCCACCACGTCTATAACAGCTGATGACTTTGCAACTTTTTACAGACAAAACTAAAACAATCAGTAGTCAGTTTTCACCTCCACTCACAGGACCCCCAACCAACTAGATCCACTGCTCAAACTCCCATCTTCTCCTTCTGTCCCCTCACTGAGGCGGAAGTATCCAAACTTCTCCTCTCCAGCCATCCTACAACATGTCCTCTAGACCCTATCCCCTCACACCTTCTCCAAGCAATCTCTCCCGCACTCCTACCAGCACTCACACACATTATCAACACATCTCTCCTCACAGGCATCTTCCCCACTGCATTCAAGCAGGCTCGGGTAACACCACTGCTCAAAAAAAACTACATTAAACACTTCTCTTTTAGAAAACTACAGACCTGTCTCTCTCCTTCCATTCATTGCCAAAACACTCGAACGAGTTGTCTTCAACCAGGTCTCATTGTTTCTTTCACAGAACAACAAACTGGATGCTAAACAGTCAGGTTTCAGGAGTGGCCATTCAACTGAGACTGCGCTACTCTGTCACTGAAGCCCTGCGAATTGCAAAAGCCGATTCCAAATCATCAGTCCTCATTCTGCTGGATCTGTCTGCCGCTTTTGACACTGTCAATCATCAGATCCTCCTGTCCACCCTCTCATCACTGGACATCACTGGGATTCCACTTCGCTGGTTTGAATCCTATCTCACTGGTCGGTCTTTCAGGGTGGCCTGGGGAGGGAAGGTATCCAAAGCACATAGATTGGTCACTGGGGTTCCCCAGGGATTGGTTCTTGGACCCCTCCTCTTCTCCACATACACTACATCGCTGGTTCCCATCATACAGGCACATGGCTTCTCCTACCATTTCTATGCTGATGATACACAGCTCTATCTCTCATTTCGACCAGATGATCCAACGGTAGCTGCACGGATCTCAGGTTGCCTGGCGGACATCTCGGCATGGATGAAAGAACACCATCTACAGCTCAACCTGACAAAGACTGAGCTTCTTGTCTTCCCTGCAACTCCAACTCTACAGCATGACGTCACGATCCAATAGGTTCATCAACAATTACCTCGTCATCTTCGGTCAGAAATCTTGGTGTAATCTTCGATGATCAGCTGACCTTCAAAGAGCACATTGCAAAGACTGCTCGATCTTGCAGGTTTGCACTACACAACATCAGAAAGATCAGGCCCTTTCTGACAGAGCATGCTGCACAACTTCTTGTCCAGGCCCTTGTTATTTCTAGACTGGACTACTGCAATGCTCTTCTAGCTGGACTTCCATCAAACACAATCAAACCTCTACAAATGATTCAGAATGCAGTGGCACGACTGGTCTTCAACGAGCCCAAGAGAGCCCATGTTACACCTCTCTTTGTGTCCTTGCACTGGCTACCAGTTGCAGCTCGCATCCAGTTCAAGACACTGATGCTTGCATATAGAACAACCACAGGTCAGCACCCACATACTTCCACTCTCTATTACAATTTACATCCCTCCAGAAGTCTGAGATCTGCTAGTGAGCGCCTCGTGGTATCATCACAGAGAGGCTCAAATCACTCTCCAGAACATTCTCTTTCACCGTTCCTGGCCGGTGGAATGATCTCCCCCATCCGAATGCTGGATCCCTGTCAAATTTCAAGCAACAACTGAAAACTCATCTCTTTCAACTCTACTTGACTACTTAAAAAAAAATAATAATAATAATTATTATTATTATTTCACTTTTTTCAAAATCTTCATCTTTCTCTTTATCTTTCTTTCCTTCCCTTGCTAGCTTGTACTTATTTGAACAATGCCTGAGACTTGGTGTTATGGGCACTTCCTCTGTCTGTTTGCCTCTTCAAGATTAATCGCTTTATGTATTCCCCAATTGTAAGTCGCTTTGGATAAAAGCATCTGCTAAATGACTAAATGTAAACTTGAGGACACTGTGCCAGAGATGTTGTTCAGTAGAATGTACAGAATACTGTTAGCACTACTACTAAAATTATTACAACATTTGTTAAAAAATTCACACAACATTTCTTCCATGTTTTAGTGTTTTAATTGTGAATCCCCTTTGTTTGCCAAAAAATAAAGTTTGATTAATTTTTAATAATTAAAATATAAATAACATTTATGTTTTATGCCTTAATTTGTCAACCAGAAAATGTTAGATACACAACACGGAATTTTCCTGAGAAAAAAACATTTCATAAGACTAAATTTGAAAAATTTAGTTGTTTTTATGCATTCAAATAGCTATAAAAGATAATTTGGTAACAATTAAACATATGGTGAGAAAAAATTAACATTTCATAGGGCCCTAAGCATGTAGTTTATTTTCTACTTTTAATAAATTGATGTGAATTATATGATGTATAAGTTTCATTATTTGAATTAATTAGACAATTTTATTTAACCATTAAAAAGGAGTCATGAAATATTAAAACAGAAAAAAGAGAATTTTGAAAAAACGTCAAACGGAATTTGGGAAAAAATATATATTTCATAGGGCCCTACACAGGTGAGCACACTCTCACCAGCACACGGAAAATATGTTGTCAAATATGCCACCTCCCCAAACAATACAAAATATTGCTTTAAGATTCTGATCCATAATGACATGATATCATAATATAATTAATGCAGATTTATCAGATGTATGTTCATGTTGTGTATGAATATCAATGACATCCCTAAAGGCATTCTACTTAATTCAGATCCAGTCACTGGGAATACCAGTGAAGAACAGGGAAGTCTTTGTCATGTTCATATAACTTTGGCTTTGTGGCATGGTACATTATCATGCTGGATATAACCATTTGAAGAGTGTGGCCATGTGGGACGCACAAGGTAATCAGCAATACTCAAATAGGCTGTGACATTAAAGTTACCAGACCAAAGTGTGCCAAAACATTCCCAAAACCATTACACAACCTAGACTGGTAACAAAAGGCAGGATGAGTCCATGGAGTCATGCTGTGGATACCAAAATTGTGACCATTTGTGTACAGAAAACGAGATTCGTCAGATCAAGCAATGTTTTTGAAGACTTTAAGTGTCCAGTTTTAGTGATTATGTGACCCCTGCATCTTCAGTATATTGTTCTTGGCCAACAGAAGTGGATCCTGATGTGGTCTTCTGATGTTTTAGCCCATTCAGCTCAATGATCAACATGCTATGCATTCTGAAATGCTGTTCTGCTCTCCACAATGCAGATTGGTTATCTGAGTTACTGTAATCTTTCTGTCAGCTCAAACCAGTCTGCTATCCTCCATTGGCCTCGCCCATCAACAAAGCATATGAATCCACAGATATCCCACTCACTGGATATTTACCATTTCTTAGTAAAAGACTGTTGTGAGTGAAAGTCTTAGATCAGTAGTTTAAGAAATACTTAAACCAGCCATGAACCAACAATCATGCCATTGTCAAAATCAAAGATAATTTTTTTTCTCTCCTATTCTGATGGTTTGATATGCTTGATGTGATTAACTGACCCACATCAGCATGATTTTATGCACAGTACCTGCTGCCACATGCCTGGCTGATTACAAAATTGCAAGAATATGTAGGTGCACAGGTATTCCTAATAAATGACACATTATTATTAATATATTAATGATTCAATGCGAAAGGCAAACCTCAGGATGTTGAGTTGACAGTTTGGACTCTTCAGTCCAGCAGCGAGCAGCTTCCTCCTGAATCCTGCAGATGATTGTTACTCAGGTCCAGCTCTCTCAGGTGTGAAAGGTTTGAACTCAGAGCTGATGACAGAGCAGCACAACCTTCCTCTTTCATCAAACAGCCAGATAATCTACAACAACAGAAAGTGTTCATGTTATGAAGAGATATACAATAAAATAACAATCAATACAATCAACTGGAGATGCTGTAGGCCAAATCTGTGACATTCATCATTTGATAATGATAATGTATAAAGTGAGCCAAAAGCTTTTGCAAAGATGGAGTTAATGAGTAACAGTATTTACTCTGAACCAAGCTACTCTCTGGGATACTGAAAACAAGTACTAGAACACAGTGTCAAGATTCAATCTGAAACAAGCAGCATGTCAGACTAAACATTTATATAATTCAATTGAAGCCTTTACAATTTGATGATCATCCTAAGCCACAATGTGTTCTCACAACCATGCATTGTTGGAAATCATTAACTCTATTTGTAGCAACGAAACTTGCAACCATAGTTGCTTTTGGGAGACACCCCTGGTTAGTAATGAGTGAAGCTGGTCATGCTGTTTTTGTGGTATTTAATCATCCTCTGCTGAGATCTTGCATGATCTGTTACTGTGCGTTCACACCAGATGCGACTTGTGCGAATAAATCGTGCTATTAGATCTGAGACTGTTGCTGTGAAATAATAATAAAATAATAGACAAATAGCCTACATAGAAAAATACATAAACTGAACATTAATCAGGCATATTCAAGCCTCTCTTCTTTGCTTTATTTTAAGTTTAAAACATAATATTAGGATTCTTTGAAAAATAAAATCCTCACAAACTGAGTGACCAAAGCAACCTGGGATTATTAGAGATGGATTTATTAATATTTAATTTTAAATTAAGAGATTATTATATTAATTCATTACAAATTGTAACATTATTTAATTATTTTAACCATAGGCCTAGGCTACCGGACTGTATTGCACACGATGTAGACAGCATTCGAATTAAGTTTATCATGAATAAATTACATAAAGTACATAAAATAAAATAGGCCTACAAGAAAACATTTTTATCCATCCCAAGTCCAGTAACTGATTGTCTTTTTCCATAACTTTTGTTGATTATTATTATTATGATTATTATAGCCTACAGCCTACTGTAAATGCCGACATGCCAATAAAGCTTTGATTATGATATATGACTTACGGGAATTTTTTACTGGAAGTGCAGTTTAAAGATTGAATTTAACATACATTTAATTTTATTTTGGCGAATTAATAGAATATTATAAATATAGTGTTTAGTTGAGGAATTAATAATTTGCGTAGTTTCATTTGTAAAAACACAACACGCTCATTGTCACATATGGGTGTAAATACAATCATAAAGTCAAAACTTCATTGGCATAATCGCTTACAGTATTTGACAAATATGGTAGCATATTAATAATAATTATACAGAATGTTAATTAGGTAAAGCTCTAGGAAAATGCTATGGAAATAAGCATATATAACAATAAATATAAAAATATAACCCTAACCAGTTAATATAAATATAAATTTCTTCTTCATCTTGAAAACTTCATATTGCGTGTATTTGAACGCAAGAACTCTTCAGCCGTGCAGACGGCTCGCTGCTGCAGTTATTCCATCAATAACTGATGGATGTCTAAAATATAAAGATAAGGAGAAGCCTAAAAGGACTCAAGGCCCAAGGACCGGGCCACATATGAACTATGACGTGAATATTGGCCCGAAGCCTGGCCCTAGGGAAGTAAAAAAGTCGGAGCCCGACTTTCAATAAAATTTGTACAAAATGTTATTTTAGGCTAAAAGTGTGTTGTGTAACGCAAGCGTTACTGAACATGTACAGAGTAAAATATTACAGAAAATTGATTTGTATGCCTTACACTACTGCGTTACAACAAAAAGTAATCCGTTACTTTAATGTATTACTTTTGTAACGCGTTACTCCCAACACTGTACAGTATACACACATATATTATGTAAACAAAAACTTTATTTTGGATGCAATTAATCATTTGACAGCACTAATATATATATATTATTTTTATTCAGTTCTATGAAACAGAAACAGACATAAGTTTTTTGACTAATTATCCAAATAATGTATAGTCCTACAAAGCTATTATTATCAGAGCATGTGAGCAACACGAGAGGGTAGCGTCATTTGACCAGTGTTGCCCAGTATAGCTGTACTACACCATGTCACAGCACAGTAGTGCTATTTTAAACAGGAACAAGTAAACTACATAGCAATTTCCTGTTGGCATGATATTTGAGCAGACTTTGCTCCTCCGGTGAGCATGAGTAGTACATGAGTGGAGCATTCACATGGGCCATGAGCAACTCAGCAGAATGCACATTCATAGAGAGCACACCACGCAGTGATAACAGCTAGAGGGAGAGTGAAACCTGTGTGCTGAACATTGCTGGGCAGTGCGGCAAGCCAAATATTTTCGGCTGTTTTCTTTTGTCAAAAGAGCAGGTTTAGGCAAAGTGTCTGTTTCAGGATCAATGTCTCGATGTGTCAAAATTTATTTTTATTATAGGTTCTAGATATCGCAATATATTTTAAAGTTTAACATTAACTTTTTATCGATTTGTTCAATCCACACATTCGATTAGTTTTGGTCTGATAATGTTTGAGCAGTTTGTTGTCAACAGATTGTCAGAGATTATCAACAATATTATATCATATGAACTATTGAGGTAAAGTGTCCCTGCCAACTCCGGAATCATAAAATGTCAAAATCCCTGGTAGCCCTTTGGGCGGGCACTCTTCAGATCTTGATAGCCGACATAAATTGAACTGGTCCAAATACAAATATAAACAAATATCAAGAAAGGAATTTTATTTCACTATTTACAGGGTATCTGCAGTTTTTTTTTTATCAATTTAAGGCTTTTTAAGACCTGCACAAGTAAAATGAGCACCTCATAAGTGAGGTAGGGCAATGTCTATGGCAGTGGTTCTCAATTCCAGTCCTGGGGACCCACAGCTCTCTTATCTGATAATATCCTCGTTTCAGCTCATGGATCTCCCTCCTAATGAGCTGATGATCTGAATAATGTGTGTTGAATAAGAAGACATACAAAATGTGCAGAGCAGTGGCTCCCTAGGACTGGAATTGAGAACAGTGGTCTGTAACATATTAAACTGTAAAATGACATTACAGTTCAAATATAAGTTTTCACAAAAACATAGAGCCTTATAAAATCATAAATATTACATTTCAGCCTTTCTTTAAGAAAAGGGATGATATTTTTTTAGAGATGGGATGAGTTAAACATATGCATTATTATATTAATTTAAAACATCAATATTTGTCTTAATTGTTTAGATTTTTAAAGGCACATTAACTTTAACTTTTACAACTGCACATGTTTGCTGCATAAAACAATGGGTTAATTTTCACATTGATCTGAACATAAACAAATGAAGGCTTATTAAAAATGTAAATTCATTCTCTGCCACTAGGTGGGGCTTTTGCAATGGCAGGAATATAGTGGTTTCCCTGTTAACGCCTGTACACATAGATGTGCTCCTAAATGCTTATCATGCATTATAAGCAGTGTTGGGTAAGTTACCAAAAAAAGTAATCCACTACAAATTACTTCTTTAAAATTGAATTTGATTATATTACTGAATACTGCATTTAAAAAGTAATAAAGATTACTGATTACTTTACTTTCAAGTTACTTTCAAGTTTAATTTACTTTTCAAGTTATCAAACCTAAAAAAATACACTACAAAGAGAAACTCATCGTTCTGTCATTCATTTTATATTGACTGAAAAAATACATAAAATACATACAACTTTTTTTTTGTAAGAAAAAGAAAACAAATAGGGTGCACTTTCTGCATTCTCAGTCTCCGTGAATATCTTTCTGAAACGAGTCACTAGAATGAACGAAAATTACATGAGAAATACAGTATATCTAAAGAAAGCTTGAAGTGTCTATTAAATGAAGTAATGTCGAAAACAAATATTCTCTGATAAAATAATCCGTAATAAACCAACATGAGGTCCAGTCTTTCCCGTCTGAGCTCAGCTATAATCGCATAATAATCAGCATATAATCACATCGCACGCTATAAGATAATCATCCACGCGAAACCAAGCTTGAGACATGTGAACATGTAAACACTCACCGTCACCTCTGTAGAAAGGTTCAAGTTCATTTCGGCTTCTTTTAGTTTTTGGAAGAAACTTCCCCTCACTATTACGAATCTACATCCCCTCCAGAAGTCTAAGATCTACTAGTGAGCGACGCCTCGTGGTATCATCACAGAGAGGCTCAAAATCACTCTCCAGAACATTCTCGTTCACCCCCATCCAGAATGCTGGATCCCTGTCAATCTTCAAGCAACAACTGAAAACTCATCTCTTTCAACTCTACTTGACTTTAGGGGTGGGCGATATGACCAAAATCTTATATCACGATATGACAAATTTTATATCACAATAACAATATATATCACGATATAGTGATTTTTTTTTTCTTTTAAAAAGGTTTTTATTGTATTAAAATCTGTAATACCATATCATTTTCATAATCCTTGTCACCAATGTCAATATCAAACTAATACAAGCATAAAGAGAGAAACTCAACCTCACTGAAGATAAATAAACAGTGATGAAATAAGGATAAGAAACTAATTGCAAGCAATAGGACAAAAAACTACAATAAATAAGAAACACTACATACATTGTGTAAATTAAATAGTCTTCACTGTGTTAATTATATCTATATATATCTATGATAGATATAATTAACACGTGTATTATGTATAGATTCTATACATATTATAAATATATCATTATTATTGTTATTTACTCTGATTAAAGTAACAAAAGTGATTTAGTCAAGAGCAGTGAGAGATTGTCTAGCAGTGTGCTATGATTAACATGAATGATGGACAGAATGAATATTGGACAGCTTCCCCTTTAAGACCGAAGTCCGGATCTAATACAGTTAAATACGCGTTTTCTCTTTCTGCCGTTTACTCTTTCGTAAGACCTAAATCGCTGTGTTATGAGGATACTTGCAAAGATGGGGATTCTGACGCATATAAGTGTGTTTATGTAATTGTTCAAAGTCGGCAAAAAAGAAAAAGCGTGCTCCTCTCACACAGAAAGAGATGGCGCACGCATATAGCTCTGTTGTTTGATTTTCAACGGATTAAAATCAGTTTTAAAACTGCAGTGCTTAAAAACGCATGACCATGCTACAGATGCAGTCCCTCGTTTAGTAACGAGCTGGTCGTTCTGTCTCCTTCACGCCGTGTGGTGGGCGGCATATAAAGATCGCAGTCACTCAAATGATGAAAAGGTATTACCAGAAACAATGTATTTTGCGACACCACGATATAAACGATAGAACATAATATGAAACAACAGACTTTTTATTTCGTCCATCCGATATATATAGTCATATCGCACAGCCCTACTTGACTTCATCCTAAAAATAAAAAATAATTGATCTTTCTCTCCTTCTCTTGCTAGCTCGTACTTATTTGAACAATGTCTGAGACTTGGTGTCACAAGCACTTCCTCTGTCTGTTTGCCTCTTCAAGATGAATTCGCTTTATGTATTCCCCAATTTTAAGTCGCTTTGGATAACGCGTCTGCAAAATGACTAAATGTAAATGTGTAACCTATGCCAGAGTAGATGGTGTTACTGCGCATGATGGTGCCCCTCCTCCTCTCCAGGTAGAGAACCCCAATCTCTCCTTGCAGTGTCGTTACTCCCAAAAACACTTTACTTCCTGTTTTTACAACTGATGAATGTGTTTGGAAAGACACCGAAACGTCTTGTTAATCTTTTATAGTCCATTGATTTTAATACAAAATTACATTTTTGGAATGTTTTAACACCTGGATGGTTTAGTTATGAATCTACACAGACAGTCTATATGCAAACCTATAACAAAACTGTCCTGAGACTTTTTTAAACCTTGATAGTTATAAACTTATTTTGTTTTATTTTTATAATATTTTTTTTTTTTTGCTATTTTCATCTGAATGTTTTAGAATTCATTTAATTAGATTTATAAATTCAAGTGCCCCTATTATGGGTAATGAAAGGTTCATATTTTGGTTTTGGGAGTCCCCAACAACAGGTTGACATGCAAGGTCAAAAAACACATTCATTGTCTTATAATATGCATTTATTTTTACCTTATTTGCTCAACGACTCCCAAACGATTAGCCTAACGATTTATTTTTCCAAACCCCTCCTTTGCGTGAAGCTAATCTGCTGTGCTTGGTCCGATTGGTCAATTTCATTTAAATGTCATCATGCCTGTAATGCCTGATAAAGCAGCGTGTGTTATGCTAATGTTTCATGTTGACATCAACATGAAGCGGCTTGGGATTTGTTTTAAAAATGACTCGTTTCAATGAGTCGACTCTTTCTTTTGAGAGACAATAACTATACTTTTATAATTTAAAACTTTGCAGGACGTTTTCATTTACTTAGAGCTATGTTACACACTACATGAAAGGTCATTTAAAAAAATCATAATAGTGGCACTTAAAAAAAATACTGTTTAGTTATTTATTTGTTTATTGTTTTATTTACATAATAGGAACGAAATAATAAAATGTGCTCATGTTTTGAGCACGGTTAAATTTGCAAAAATGTTAAAAAAGTTCAACGATTTCTTAATTCAAACTCATGTATCTTTGCCCAGGTCATGTGCAGGAGTACTATAGTTCTCTTTCAGGTTAAATGGGGACTGATAACAAAATGTGTCCATGAAATTATTAATTGTCATGTAGGAATTATTAAATGTAAATTTTACAAATTTTATTTGTGATATTATATTAAATACTGTGACAACAATGACATTCCGCATGTGCTTCCACTTTAAATGCTCCGATGCTCCGAAAGTAAACCACCTTTTCTTTATTTTATGGTAATGTAAGATATAATTCAATAATATAAATAATACTGCAATAATAATACTGTTAAATGTGTAAATCTAGATTACAGTGTAGTACTGTGTAGCAGAGTAAAAAATAAATACAGGGTCACTGTCTTGACATTTACTATGCTGCATGAATTCATTCTGAATAACAAACACATACAAGTTCATAAGTACTAAATTTGCTTCTGTGATATTAATAATTTTAACTAGTTTATCTTTGATTATAGACCGACTGCAACACATTTATCCACTACCACAGCCCTCAGCGAGCCAAACGGCAGAACACAATACATGAGGAATGAGCTCCAACATGTTCCCGTTCTAACTTTTCAAAGTCTGTGGTTCAAGCGCCACTTAGCGATAAAAGGTTGCAAATACACATTTCTAATGTTGCCGCCACATTCTGGTTGAGTAACATCTGTATATGTATTGTAACAATGGATGGTTTATTTTAAATGATGTCCTGGATTACGGATTATATGTTTGTAATTACGGATTAGCACTTTGTAGCAGAATGTTTGTTGTAAACTAGGCACAATATTATGCTGAGTTGGCAAACAAATTGCATTGGAAGATGAAGCATCTAACTGTACCTGATCTTACAACAGCTACATTGCAAAGTGTAAGTAAACTATTTTATAATTATTTGCCTGTAAATAACAAACAGATAACAGGTTTAATATGGATAATGCATAAAATGGACATTCTTGACAAGTCTTAAAGGAGCCACAGTACTGAAACTGAGCATTTCAGACAAAATGAGGTTTGCAAATATAGATCTTTTTGTGCAAATACAGAGACGAAATGAGAAGATGAATACTGAAAGCGCTCTTCTGTCCAAACCTAAAATTATTTCAGGTGAGACTGGTAAAGTGGGACACTTATATTGTCAAAGTGTAATAGTACATTTTTATTCATAAACATTCTAGACATGGAACTGCACTAAAACATGAACATATTGGAGAAATCAATGTGAAAGCCAAACCTCAGTATGTTGAGTTGACAGTTTGGACTCTTCAGTCCAGCGGAGAGCAGTTTCACTCCTGAATCCTGCAGATGATTGTGACTCAGGTCCAGCTCTCTCAGGGGGGAGTTTGGTGATTGTAGAGCTGAAGCCACAATTTCACAATGTTGATCTGTGAGATTACAGTCTGTTAAACTGAAAAGAGGGGAAAACATTGGTTAAAAGACATGCTTGTATGCTGGTGTTTCCATAAGATTGCAAGACTTCCATGACATAAGAACTTCACCATAAATTCATTCTTGACCATTACCTGACTGGTCTTCTCTCCTCAGGAAAGTCCAGCCAATAAAATAGATGTGACTCATATTTTATGAACATCATTTGTATGATGCTTCGATAATTTAGTTTTTTCTTGTTTATACAGAACTTTGAGGATAGTCTTATTAGCCAAGTGTCATTATACACAATTTCAATAAAATGTTTTCTAATAGAACTAATTACATAAACCAGTTTTATTGACTTGATTATATTTCTCCTGTGGGAACATATATGCTTTTAATATTTCCAGTCTATATTGTTCTCATACTGTATAACATACAGTCATAGTTTTATATGCAAGGCTGAACTACCATCGATGTTTCTGTTAGAACTGAAAAACAAGTGCATGGTGCATCCGGGAACTGGGACGTATGCCAATGCTTGAGCAGGCAGAGAGGAAGATATATGTAGTTGTGATTTCTATGTTCTTGGCTACTTCTCATGGGCCACTTCTCATCTGAGACTAGTAAGCGACATTAATAAAATCCACCCCAGACTCCCTGTATCTTCATTCATGATCCAACACCCCGCAAAGATAAATGTTTCACCATACATCCCACTCTGCACTTTAGGAGGACTGTGGGACACAAGCTGAACAGAGCCCACCTCTTGTTTCATATCTTCATAATTTCTCCCAATGGTCAGAAAAGTGCATTTAATTAATTAAAGATCCTGGTCAATGAGTGATGAGCGGGGTCAGTGATCTTTTTCAGTTGTGTGCTCCTATTCTATGACACATGGTAAATCAAGACCTGTTAATCTGAAGCATGTTCCAAATGAGAAACAGTGGCTGATTGGTCTCTACTAGTCCTGTCAAAATTAATGTGTTAATACCATGTTAATGCAAATTCATTTTAACAGCACTAATTTTATTAACGCGATTAACGCAGCGCTCATTGTCTGTTTGACACGTGGTCTAGCCTGTAGTTGGAGAAATGTATGGAGATGCTGACAGTGTTGCTAACTTAGTGACTTTTCAGACCCCTTTTGCGACTTGTTTTCTTTTCAAAAAGCACTTAGCGACCAATCTTGAGGGTTTGCTCAAACCTTGAGTCTCTGAGACTCGCTGGTAGTGCCGCATGAGCGCGAGGTCTCTCTTTCCCAGCACGTACAGACTAGGGCTGTGCGATATGGACAAAAAAAAACTATCACAATTTTTTTTATTTTTTTATTTCGATTTTAATCACGATTTTGACACAAACAGACATGCTTTACGGTTATAAATGCATTCTGTGTGAATTTGAAACATATTTCCAAAGGAAACCAATTAGACCTTTCCCAAAAAGTTGTAACATGTTTCTAGATCACCCTGCAGCCCAAGACCGGTTGCCCACTGAAGCTAAGCAGGGCTGAGCGGGTCAGTACCTGGATGGGAGACCTCCTGGGAAAACTAGGCTGCTGCTGGAAGAGGTGTTAGTGAGACCAGCAGGGGGTGCTCACCCTGTGGTCTGTGTGGGTCCTAACGCCCCAGGATAGTGAAGGGGACACTATACTGGAAAAAGCACCGTCCTTCGGATGAGACGTTAAACCGAGGTCCTGACTCTCTGTGGTCATTAAAAATCCCAGAATGTCCTTCGATAAAGAGTAGGGGTGTAACCCGGCATCCTGGCCAAACTAGCCCACTGGCCTCTGACCATCATGGCCTCCTAATCATCCCCACACACTGATTGGCTTCATCACTCTGTCTCCTCTCCACCAATAAGCTGGTGTGTGGTGGGCGTTCTGGCGCACTATGGCTGCCGTCGCATCATCCAGGTGGATGCTGCACATTGGTGGTGGATGAGGAGATATCCCCCTTACTATGTAAAGCCCTTTGAGTGTCTAGAAAAGCGCTATATAAATGTAACAAATTATTATTTATTATTATATGGCAATATATATATATATATATATATATATAATCAAATCCAACAAAACAACATGCAACCAGAGCATGTGAGCGAATCGGAACGGTTCAATATTCTGCTGTGTGTGTGCGCTCCGCTCAGTCGTTCACGGCCAAAGCAAACGCTCCGCTAATGTTCCGCTAATGTTCCGCTTGCGCTCACCAGTAAACCGAATCCCGCTCTGATCACGCGCTCACATTAAATGTCTCCAGTAACGTTAGGCCTATTTATTTTTCCTGTTTATAGTGAAATTATTGAATAAAAATGTCTCAATTAAAGCAGTAGTCCGATAAGAAATGGTTATGTTTCAGGGTGAACTTGTTCATTTAAATTAGGGATGTTAATTAACCTTTAACCGACCGATAATAATTTTGACCCATTAATACAATCAGTTAAACGGTTTAAAGTAACTTATTTATTTATTTTTTGTAATTTATAAAAATATTTTAAAAGGTTTGCTGCATGGTTAAAATAAGCTATACGAGTTTAAAAAAACACGTTTTTTAGAGAGAGCGAGAGAGAGAAAAAACCAAGTCGCCTATAAGTCGCATTTTATTATTTCATTCAGAAATAGGCTGACGCAAATTACAAACATTATAATAAACACTGTAAACATAGCTAGGCTATTTTAGTTCCCCTCACTCCATAACAAAACCTTTCAATTAACAGTAGGATAGAAAATAACAAGAATTAAAAATAAGCTATAACGACAAACCAAAACTAATTATTTTAGGCTAAAACAAAACTGAAACCAATGTTGGGTCTCTCCTTCAACACAAAATCAAATGTTCCCGTATTCGAGGTATTTAAATGCCAAAATATTATTTATCTTTTATTTACGCCCTCCCTTACAATATCCACATAAAACAAAATGTTTTGCATAACTTCACGGCAGTACGGTGATAACGCTGAACAGCACAGATTTTAATACATATTTAAACAGAGCAGTGTGTGTTTTTTTCCATATGTTTGACCGGTTGTTTTATATAATGATAATGAACAGGCTGCATTGTGAAGGTAGAATGCTTAAATGTGAGCGCATGCTGCAAGCAAACAATCACTGGATTTATTCCTCTTCCAACAGTGGAAGCAACTCCTCTTGGTCATGAAGATAATCGGAATTGTAAAAGGTCTGCTTTTATTTGTGTACATTCACAATAAAAAATAATCTTTGCTTTTTTGTAAAATAAGACAAAAAAATAGAATGCATCTTTCTGCCGTCTGCTTTAATTTCGCGCAGCCCAATAATGAACAAAATCTGCATACTCTAAAAAAACACTGGGTTCAAAACAAACCAATTTGGGCTGGGTAAAAGAGTGCATTTGGGGGTTTACCCAGTAAATTTGACTGTTTATTTAACCCATCATTAATGGATGATTTAACTCCGCTAATGGGTTTATTCGTTTCTATTATAATATTCGTTTTTTTTCTTTTTTATACTTTATGCATGAAATAATATTTACAGATTAACTTAAATCCTCTAAACTTCTGTAAAATACTCCAGACGTGATAACTTCCTTTATTTCTCATTTGCTTGTAGCTATAGGCCTACACATTGCCTATTTAATCTCGTTTAACAAACATTAGAAGTAAACATTAAACCGATGTAATTCACGAGTAAATGGACCACTCTGTAATCGTGTTTCCACCGTGACAGCGCTGCCTCTCACGCCGAGCTGGAGTCGTGTTCGGCGGGAACTGATCACGGATAAGACCGCCGCCCTGCGCTTCACTCATGGAACAAATGAACTGCGATTGCCTTCATAACCTGACCAAAACAAACAGTAAACAGCTCCGAGGACATGTTTTAACATCCAAAGAATTTGTGTTCTGTATCTTTATAAATATAATCGTTTATTTTATGCAAAGCATCAGACTCTTCATCATGCAATAAGACAGATGCGAGTGACGTTCGTTTAGTGATTCACACCGCGAATGTTGCTCTGCATAAATTTGAACGATATACTGCACAGAAACAATTATATAAATAAAATAAAATGTACACAAACTACCCAAACACTGAACAAATAACCCCAAAAAATGACCCAAAAGGCTCAACCCAGCATTTAGGTGAATTAAGTTTTTCTCTGCTTGCAGAAGTGCTGCAGGTGTGTGATGTAATATGATATAATCAGGTGAATCCTCGTTCTGTTGTTTGCTGCTTTTTACGCATGTGAAATGAATCCCCGAAAAACAGATGTTAGTATTGTTTACAGGCCACAGACACTTATTGTTTTTAATTTAATTCAGTTCTAATTTAAAATATTTGTCGGTTAACGGTTAGGAAAAATAACCGAAATGAACATCCCTAATTTAAATGTATACAATTTAAAATCTTAATTTAGTATACTTTTCCATTAAATCAACGCTTCATATTCAAAACACGCACACAAGATGAAATGCAGATATAGAATTTCACAAAATACTTATCAGGCCCATGAAAGCACACACAAGATGAAATGCACTTGACAAATAATTATTTCGTGGCGTAAATAAAATAAACACTTTCTAAAATTAAAATAGACCAAAACTGCGGGGAAATGCGGTCCATTAAAACATGTCAATCTTCACAGGATTTTAGAATTTGCTTTTAGAAACATTAGCTTAAGGGGCCGCTCACATATCGCGTCTTTTGCGCGCTCAAGTTCGTTATTTCAAATGTAGACGCGCGGTATGCGCGCTCATAATGGAAGCGACGCGTTTGCGGTGCGACGCGCTCGTTTTTTCCAGGCGCGTCTGCGCCGCATCGAGACAAAAACATCTCAACTTTTCAGAATGCAGCAAGCGCACCACGGGTCATGTGACGAAATTGCCTTCTTGTAACGCAGAGCGCAGCTGATGATTGCTTTGCAACGTCAAACGTCTCCGGAGCGCAACCGCCTGAGCGCTTTGGAAAAAAGGAGAAAGCAGCGTGCCTAGCGTTTTCCACGCGTTTTTAGGCGTGATATGTGAACTAAGACAAACTATTGCTTAGCCTATTCCACAGATTCTGGAATTAACAAATTACCAGAGGGGCATTTTGGGCTGAGCGAGCAGAGCAGAATCTTCAGAAAGACGCTCTGGCTCTGAAGGAAATATGATCGCTACGCTCCCCGCTCCGCGTGCTCTGCATGCAACATGCACTTTTTGGCCACCAAGTTCTTATCCTGTTCTGAACTCATCTTCCCTGTTTCTTTAGCATACTATCTGTCTGTATGCCCGGTCTGTTCTGTTCTGCTGCATTCTGATTGGTTCGGATAGCATACTGCGGGAGGTTGGGGCAGGGGCGCAGAAAAAAATCGTGCTATAAAGCGATTTAGAAATCGCAAGCTCAAATCACGATTTTATTTCGATTTCGATTAATCGCACAGCCCTAGTACAGACCTCTCTCTTTCTCTCTCTGCGTCTGCTCTGTTCAGCGAGCGGCTGAGAGGAGCTGCGCTTTCAGTTAAAACACAGATATTATGTTGCTTCTCTAATTTGACATGCATGTATAGCTGAAATCATAGCACAGCTATTGTCTGTATCTTATGTGTAGCTTATTTTATTTTATCAGACTACGGCCCGATTATAAATCAGGATTTTTATGCAGATTAACATCTTGGAAAGGAGAGCTGGTTATGTAGTCCTTAATGGGTCACGTTTCAGTCACTATTTCATATGCATCCTGTTGTCTGACAACAGAAACAGTAAAATATATCAATTAAAAGGGTTTTATTGAGAATTTAGCTGCATCAAAATCCAGTATGTGGGCACAAAGAGGCAAACACATGTAATAATAAATAATAAATGTACATTCTGCATGTTCAGAAGTGAGCTGCCCTGTGTGCAAAAATGTAAACAGGTTTGTGTCAGTAAATTGTACAGTGCAAAGAAAGAGAAGTAATAGGAAACTGGAATTTGTATGGTTTTTCATGTGTCTAATAGACATGAACAAGTTCTTTGAAAAACATCTATGACCCATGAAACATGTCTACTTTTCATGCTCTATGTTAACTATGGTTTCACTAATAATAAACATATATTGCATAAAGCATCCATATTTGTCCATGCCCATGTTGATTAGAGTATTAAAAACTTGAAAAGTATTAATTTATACTCATCCGGCACTGCCACTCGGTAGCACACACAGAGTACGTGTGATCACGAATCTTGAAATTAAAAAATGAGTGTGCATTCAAAAGCGATTTCAATGCCCCACATATTAATAGTGGCTCCTGATGCCCACAATATATATACAGTATAATTACCCAATGATATAATTGTGAGAGAAAGTACTGAAATATATTTTTTCCTCCCATCTCATACTTGTTGCCTCTAGGGGTTCAATAGTACACATCATTTCCTTTCCGAACACAGTATTCAGATTCGGCTGGGGTGCGGGAGGAGGGTTGGGGGGAGGAAATACGTTGCCAGCTCAACATCGTGATGACTGTCAGCCAACGGCTGTCAGAGGATGCCATCGTATATCGTTCCAACCCTAGTGTCATCTTCATAAAAGATCCTGGAAAACCTATAGCTTTAGCAAAGCAGCATGTCCTGTCACTCAGCGAGGATTATCTCACGCTATCTTACATTGTGATTGGGCTCATTTTAATCAAGACCACCTATTCTAAATAAATATATGCAATCTACTATGGTTTTCATATGTTTAGTTACAAGCTAAATCGTGGTGCAAAAGACAAACGCATATACTGTTTACATGTGCTTCGACAGCACTTAGTTTAGTCTCTAACTGAAGCAGTTTATTGTATTCTCTCAGTTTAAAGTGTTAGCAGCCTGAAAATTAATGCATTTTTCATTCAACAATGATGCTGCTTAAAAACGGTGAAAGTGGAGAAAAATATTAATATAGTATTTACATTACAGTTTTTGGACACAGACATTTTTGTCCTTAAGGACCTATGGGCAACTTTTAAAACTGATGTACAAGGGTTAACTAAAATTAATAAGACAAATTCTACACTGGTCTAAATTGTTTTTCTCCCAGTAAAGGATGTGCAAATGAGACGGTGAGTATTTGGAAAAAGAAACAAGAGATTCCTTATTTAGTGGAATAACTGTTCAATTTGTGAAAATCTGAGAGACCAGCCCTCAGACCAGAACACAAAGCTGCATATGGCTTAATTCAATTTATGTCCTCAGAAATCTCTCCCATTCAGCAAGAATTCAAATGTTTCCTTCCATGGTCGCGATATTGACCGCAAATCAATTATTTAATTTGTAAACAAAACGCTGTTCTTCACTTGTGTCCTTATATCCATATTTGTTTTGCTGTACCTCCACAGTGGACCAATTGTCACATTGACCAGCACAGCCATAACTGAAATTAATTATGTTTTATGCTTGTGAACACAAACCAAGAAAATACTCATCAAACCTCTATCACAACCTCTTTCAAATTATGTTTGTATTGCAATATGATGTTCACACTCACACAGCTTTTCTGCAGTTCCCCACAGCAGGTACCAGTCTGCTTCTGCCCTCTTTTGATTTGATGTTGTACTTATTGAAGTCTAGCTCATCCAGAACCTCCTCCGACATCAGGATCATGTTTGCCAAAGTTGAGCATTGTGCAAGAGAAAGATTTTTTCTTTTTGTTTTAGAGTTTAAAAATGCCTGCATTTCTTTAACAACAGAATGATCCTCATTTCAATCAGGCAGTGTGACAGATTCATCCATCTTTCAGGACTGACGTTGTTTTTTTGTCCTTGTTTGAGGTTTTGGATTATTTTCTTCATGCTCTCTGGGTTGTTCTCTGTGTATCAGTACATCCTGTAAGAGTCTCTGATTGGACTCCAGTGAGATGCCATGAAGAAATCGGAGGAAGAGATCCAGGTGTCCATTTTTACTCTTCAAGGCTTTATTCATTGCTCCCTTCAGAAACACATCCAGAGTAACATCCTCACTCTGAGTTCTGGACTTTTCTGTCAGAAACATTTTCAAAACCTCTCTGTTCTTGTGTAAATAGCAGTAAAACACAAACAGTGCTGCAAAAAACTCCTGAAAGCTCAGATGTACAAAGCTGTAAACCTTCCTGTGATAAATCACTGATTCCTCCCTGAAGATCTCAGTGCAAATCCCAGAATACACTGAGGCGTCAGTGACGTCTATGCCGCTCTCTCTCAGGTCCTCCTCATAAAACATCACATTGCCCTTCATCAGCTGATTGAAAGCCAGTTCAGCAAGTTTCACAATCACTTCTCTGTTGGACTGCAGGAGTTTCTCTGGATGTCTCTCTTCATACTTCTGGTTCCTCATATTTGTTTGAATGAGCAGGAAGTAGATGTACATCTCAGTCAGAGTTTGAGGGATTTCTGCACTGAGATCTTGTTTCAGGATGTTTTGAAGCACAGTGGCTGAGATCCAGCAGAAGACGGGTATGTGGCACATGATGAAGAGGCTTCTTGCTCTTCTGATGTGTGAGATGATTCTGCTGGCTTGATGCTCGTCACTGATTCTCTTCCTGAAATATTCCTCCTTCTGAGGGTCATTGAATCCCTGAATTTCTGTCACACGGTTGATGTAGTTGAGGATCTGATTGGCTGCTGCTGGTCTGGTGGTGATCCAGATGAAAGCAGAGGAAGCAGATCTCCTTTCATGAGGTTTGACATCAACAGACCCACTGATGAAATCTCAGTCACATCAGAAACTTTCTGACTGTCTGAAAAGATCAGTGAAATTCTGCTTTCATCCAGACCATCAAAGATGAACACAACTTTACATTCATCATAAATCTTTGAGTCCAGATGTTGAAGTTCAGGATAAAAGTCAAGCAGAAGTCTGTGAAGACTGTACTGATGATCTTTAATCAAGTTCAGCTCTCGAAATGTAAGCACAAACATGAAATCTACATCCTGATTGGCTTTTCCCTCGGCCCAGTCCAGAATGAACTTCTGCACAGAGACAGTTTTTCCAATTCCAGCAATGCCTTTAGTAAGAACCGTCTTTATTTTGTCTTTCTTCTCTCTTCTCTTCTCCTCATATCCTGGATCAGGTGACGGATTAAAGATGTCATTACAGTTGATTGGAGTGTCTTGAAGTGTCCTGTAATTTTTCTCCATCTGCAGCACCTCGTGTTCTTCATTCACTCCTTCACTCTCTCCCTCTATGATGTACAGCTGTGTGTAAATCTGGTTCAGGAGGGTTTGATTCTCTTGTAGTTTGACTCCCTCAAATAATCTCTCATACTTGTTCTTCATGCTGGTTTTGTGCTGATATTTGACTCTCTGCAGATCATCAAGCACTGGTTTGTGAGAATCAAGCTGCAAAGCTGCTTCTGTGTCATGATGAATGAAGGATGGATGGATGGAGGATGTGAAGGTCTGAAAGGTCACATATCTGTTCTGGTCAGCACTCCAACCACTGAAAATATATTAAGAACAGAAAAAAAAAAACACAAAAATGTGTGTTATCAAAACAAAGAAAATATTTAAATGTCTCTATACCAAATGGTCTTATTTAAAATCATACAACAATCACATTTAGAAAGAAGTGTTCGACTGATAGGCTCATTTGAAATATATATATTTGACATTTTTGCCATATTAGGATAGGACAATATTTTAGACAAGAAGCAAAGTGGAGAGAGAGAGAGAGAGAGAGGGTCGAGATCGGGAAAGGTCCGCGAGCCATGACTCAAAGCGCAACGGTGCTATACTGTATGACAGTGCACTGCCACAAGGTTACTGGCGCCGATGATAAACTCATTTTAATTATAACTGTGTATAACGATATACCCGTATGACGATATACCATGATATAAACACATATGATTATCATACATGTACATTTGCTTATCTACGGTATTTGGAGAAAATAAAAGACGCAGAATCTCACCTGCGCCTAGGCAACAACTTTCCACTTAACTGTTCTCTTGCTCCACCCACACGTGTGGCGGAGACAACATCAGAGACTGAGGCTGTTATCTCTAAATATAAAATAAAATTGGCAGTATGAAGTTGAGTTGAAAGCATAGCGAGCCGCGGAAGAGACACTGTTTCTCGAGCGCTTTCAGCGATCGGGATTAGAGATGGAGTGGACCCCGGTTGGCGGTTTTCAAACATATAAATGATATAGGTTAATTGGTTAACATATGAAGTGTGCATATACTGCATCCAATCAGTCATAAACGCACACACACTGCAAACATGATTGGTGCTGAGGTTGACGTATTTTGACACTTTTAGCCAATCACGATCAGCAGGAAGACGTGATGATTCACCAGAGACGGGTTTTTAAGAATAACGGATCTGATTTTGAATGTATAACTGTATGAGCGAGGATCATAATGCTTAAGTAAGTTACATGGTAAAGAGTGGAGAGTGTTTTAACTCTCTGATTTAATCAAAATCTATTTATATAGGATCCTGTCTTTTATCTTTTAAACTGTCCAGATCCTTGAAAGTTTCAACTAGTTTAGTTCCCCTGTGCAAAGTTCGGTATTATGTTCAATATGAACTTTTGACAGTTAAAATTTTGGGGGGTTTTTGGGCTGGAAATCGTCCATCTTATCTGGCAACACTGCACACCAGCCAGCGCCTCCTGATCCACTGAACTGTAGTAAACGCAAAACAATGGCATACACGGATAATGACTGATAAAACTATGTTTTAACTAGCGGACAACTACAGTGGATACTGTAACACGCGTTAAAGTTACTTACGTGACAATGTTGTGTCCTAAAATGCCTTGAAGACTCGAATACAGCCGTTTGCGATTGTTAATTCGTGCCCGCGAGCATACGCGAATGAAGTGCAGACGCCGATGCGGGAGAGGTGGGTCTGACTCCGGGCTACTTTTACACTGTTGCCGCTAGGGGTGGGCGATATGACCAAAATCTTATATCACGATATGAAAAATGTTATATCACGATAACAATATATATCACAATATAGTGATTTTTTTCTTTAAAAAAATATGTTTTCTTTTAAAAAGGTTTTTATTATATTAAAATCTTTAATACCATATCATTTTCATAATCCTTGTCACCAATGTCAATATCAAACTTATACAAGCATAAAGAGAGAAACTCAACCTCACTGAAGATAAATAAACAGTGATGAAATAAGGATAAGAAACTAATTGCAAGCAATAGGACAAAAAACTACAATAAATAAGAAACGCTACATTGTGTAAATTAATTAGTCTTCACTGTGTTAATTATATCTATATATATCTATGATAATTAACACGTGTATTATGTATAGATTCTATACATATTATAAATATATCATTATTATTGTTATTTATTCTCATTAAAGTTAAAAAAGTGATTTAGTCGAGCAGTGAGAGATTTTCTAGCAGTGTGCTATGATTAACATGAATGATGGACAGAATGAATATTGGACAGCTTCCCCTTTAAGACCAAAGTCCGGATCTAATACAGTTAAATACGCGTTTTCTCTTTCTGCCGTTTACTCTTTCGTAAGACCTAAATCGCGGTGTTTATGAGGATACTTGCAAAGATGGGGATTCTGACGCATATAAGTGTGTTTATGTAATTGTTCAATGTCGGCAAAAAAGAAAAAGCGTGCTTCTCTCACACAGAAAGAGATGGCGCACGCATATAGCTCTGTTGTTTGATTTTCAACGGATTAAAATCAGTTTTAAAACTGCAGTGCTTAAAAACGCGTGACCACGCTACAGATGTAGTCCTTCGTTTAGGAACGAGCTCCTCGTTCAACGGCCACGTACACACTGCACATTTCAGGAGTGACAACCGCATTTAAATGCGGGAGTGAGTCCCGTAAATAGTTCCATGTGTGTATGGAACAGCACTCACTCCCGCATTTGTAACCAGAGCAACACCTGTCGTCTTGCAGGAGTGAATAAACGTTTAGCCGTTCGTTGTGTCATTTTTTGACTAAAGACTGTTTTTGTCCGTCGATTTGAACTAAACTACCGCTGATAGACGTGCAGTGTTGTGGTTATGCTCGGGAGGCTGCTTTAGAGAGCTCGGTCTTGCAGTGTTGCCATGTCCTCATATTTACAAGCGCTTTCAGGCTTGTTGTTTGGTCTTAGCTCATAAAGACAGGCACTTTATGGAGTTAATAAAGTGGTCTGTCGCGGATATAAGATGTATGAAATCTTATTTTGGTGTTATAAAACAAAGCATGTTGGAGTTGTAGTGTTTTTTTGAGCTTATCCTCGTTTCTTGTTGTTTTTTTCTGTGAAGATCTGGCAACACTGACACTTTACCACACGGCTCATGAGCGCAGCAAGCCCCCAGCTAAGTTAAGACTTCGTTCACTGTTATTTTCTTGCATCTCAAATACAGACTGAGGGATATTAACCTTTTGAAAATTATGTTATGCTAATTATATGAGTACAATTATGCAGAAACAATATATCAATGTGTAATTAATGTTTTAAGACTTTAGTATTAATGTTTTAAGCTATTTCTGCTTGCTGGATAATGAGAGGGCTTTTGAGCTGATATTAACGTGCCTTTTGCAGAAGTATGTGTGTGTGAGCAACCTTACATGCAGAGAAAGAGGAAGTCAAAATACTGAAGTAGGGCCGGAGAATATGCACACACACACACTTAATAAAATCTGATCACTTAGAATAGGCAGTTGCTGGGCAGAGACTGGGGTGGGCTCTGTCATGTGATGTGTTGCAGGAAACAGAGAAGATAAAGGAGCATTACTATAAATGGAGTGAAAGGATGATAAGAGAACCAAGGGCGGATCCCACGACCAATAAGAAGCTGACACACGACGAGACATACTATAAAAACTGTGTGAAAATGTGTTTCTGGGTTGTTCTCCTGTGAGACTTTCTGTCTAGGACAACCCAGCTGTTTGGTTTTGATAACTTCTGATCAATAAACTTCAATACTTTTTATCGAGAGCCTTTCTTCAATTTTTGAACATGCAGGACATTTGAAGTCCAACAATTTGGTGACCCCGACGTGATTGGGGAAAAAGGCATTAATCGTAAAAGTCCGGCAGAGAACCGGAGTTTCGGACGGAACGAATTTGGGTTCAACACACGGTCGACCGATTAAAATAAGGTAAGCAGAAACCTGTTAAATCAAACTTCTGCAAATTGGATATTCTAAATTTCTTGTGTTGAATTTGAATTGTATTCCATTCCATTTATTAGTAAAATATTGACATCTGTTGATCAGAAAATTGTAAAGACGGTGGGTTAAAGTCCCACCGCAAGACTGTGGGTTAAAGTCCGCACAGCTTAAGAAGACGGTGGGTTAAAGTCCCACCGCAAGACTGTGGGTTAAAGTCCGCACAGCTTAAGAAGACGGTGGGTTAAAGTCCCACCGCAAGACTGTGGGTTAAAGTCCGCACAGCTTAAGAAAACTGAGGGGTTGAAGTCCGCCCAGTGAAAGGTTATAGGTGTCTGGAATCAAGTGTAGGAGACTTAGGCCCGTAAATAGGACACAGTGAGACTGAGGAGGATAAAATCCACCCAGTGAATTTTGTGTAAATGATTACCGTGTAATAAATAAATATATGTGTACACAATTGAATTCTATATGATATAGAGTACAATTGAGGAATACGTTTGAGAATCAATAGTGTCAATCATTATAGGCTACTGATTGAAATAATTGAATAAAAATGGAGTCAGAATTTGACAGAGAATGTGAAGAGTACGGGTGCCCACCCGTAACTAAACAATGGGGAAATGTGATTGACATGTTGATGGCACAAACAGAACCAAAAATCATAAAAAGAGAAGAAATTGTGGGAAAAGAAATGGAGTCAGATTTGTATTGAAAACGGGTGGGATAATCCCGATAAAATGTCAGTGGCATTAGCACCAAAAATTAGAGCTATGGAAAAGAGCTCATGTAAGACTATGTATAACAGTATAAATTGGTTGAGTAAGAGTTGAAAAAACTAAAATATACCATGAAATTGGCTTTGTTGGCTGTTTGGCCATCATCCAAGTTTGACATTGTGATCCAAATTGTGAAACTGAATTATTGATAAAGAAAAAGATAAAAACTGATTAATTTTTAATTCCCAGAAAGAGAATGAGACCTGTTGGTGTTTTCTCTTTTGATCTGTGTGTGTGTGAGAGACAGAGAGAGAAAGGAGGGGCCCAGTGTGTGTGAGAGACAGAGAGAGAAAGTGAGCTCACTGTGAGTGTGTGTGTGATCGAATGTGTGGGGAGTAAAACACTGCTGGCAGTGGAGTTAAAAGGGATAGGAGAGAAAAGGATGAAAATCCAAAGCAGAGTAAAATATATAAAGTTGATGAATATTATGATAATCCAAATGAATGGAGCAATGAGAAAGATTAATTATTAACTAGAAAACACATTGGTATTATTTTAAAATATTTGAGAAAGTCTAACCAAATTCTATAATAAGTGATAAGTCCTCCGCCCAGCAAAAATCCAGGTGGAAATCAGGGGTCGGATGCTTTTAGTGATCCTCGTCTGATGAGCCTGGTGAAGATTAACAAGTAATTAAAGGGCTGGGATTAGAGAGGTAAATCACTGAAGGAAACAAAGAAATTGGCTACTAAGTAGCCCCAAGAAAACTAAGCAAATGTCTCAGTAGTCTGTAAGTGAACCAACTGACCCTTTACCATACCTCCATATTGTGGATATGATCAGGAATAGTTATAGCGAGGGGTAATTGGGGAGGAAATAGACGAGGCAGAGGTGGGGAGCCAGAAAGCGGAGGGTATTTTGTGTGCGGAGGCGATGATCAACGAAATAAATGCCCCTCACAGCAAGGCGGCCAATTCACAGGGCCACCTGCAGGGGATGGGGTCCTCTTAGAGGTGGACCTGGTGGTGGCAGGGGACCATACACCTCACGATACCGGGCAACAGCACCGTCTCCAGCCAACCTACAGGCGCCTGTGCACCCAACATGGGGCCCGGATGGAGGCGCGGAGGACTGTTGAAGGGGCCCACAGAGAACCACCGTGAGGGGAATGGCTGAACCCCTCATGGAAATAGTGGTTGACAACAAACCACTGAGGGCTCTGGTGGACACTAGAGCTACATACTCCACGGAAACAAGAGGCACAATCACAGACAAAGATCTAAGTGATAAAACAGTGGGAGTCATGGGTTTCTCTGGTGGGTTAGAACATTGGCCAATGACAAAACAATTAACCGTTCAGGTTGTGAATCAGAGCTTACTGCACTTATTTCTATACTCCTCCAACACTCCTGTACCTCTGCTGGGAAGGGATTGGCTAATCAAATTGGGGGCCAATATTTTATGTTAACCACAAGGGGTCATAGTGACTTTTCCAGATGGCACACAGGTTGATTGCTCACAGACTGCTCCGACAGGTTGCAGACAGGGTGTTTTACTAAGAGAGCCATTAAATATGGGCGTGTTAACACCTAAATAAATTCAATATCTCAAATTTGACCCCTTACCAATGGTTTATATGCAAAAGCATTTGTCTGCATGACATTGACCTGAGGAATGCGGGCAGGTTTGGCGTCCGCCAGTACACTTATAACAGATTACGAAGGGCTTTATCCTGATACCACGGATTTTAATTAATCTAACATATGAATCTTATGTTCAATATGAAATTGGCTAAAACCTGTGCACAGACTAAATTGACCTAGTTATCTGCCTTTTCATCGGCATTAATGTCTGTCTGTTCCTCTGTTAACAGGATTTCTGGCTTTACTCTTTTTGAATTATTTACAGGTCGTTTCTTCCCTGGACCCTCGACACCGTTGAGACCAGAAAGAATCACACTTTTATCACACTATGTTTCTCTTGACAAACTAACTGTTCTTCTTGAACAATTCTCCCAGCAGGTCACCCCTGACACTGAGCCAGAGCCCATTCCATTACCCACTGAGTGGGCCAGACTGAAGAAATCTCGCTTCTGACCCCCTGAGAGTCACTTTCAGAACCTCCTATTGTGTTCGCCTGGCAGTGTTGTGGACCTGAGGACTCAGGTCCAAGAGAGGGAGGTTGACAGTTTTATGACAGGCAAATGCTGAGAAGAGGGCTGTGGGAAAATTGGCCATGTATGGGTTTCCTCCTCATCATTTCTCTCATAATCGTGGGCATAATCTTGGGTGTAGAAAAATCACAACAAAATTCAACCACAATCAGTCACGAAAGCACTAGAAGGATTAAGGGTATTATCCATAGAGATGAAGGAACATTCTGGAGTAGACAACCCGGTCAGTCAGTGGATGGAGAGGACCCTAGGAAAATGGAAGACACTGATACTTTCTATCTTGGTCTCAATAGCCGTATTTGTGGCTATACTGGTCACCTGCGGGTGTTGTTGTATTCCATGCATAAGGTCTCTTTGTAATCGACTGATCGTGGCAGCCATAGAGAAAAAAGATACATCACCACCCCCTTATGCAATGCCATTGTTGGCAGGATACCCCCATGATGAGGAGGAGGAGGATGAGGAAAGTAATATGTGACCTCTTTCAGAGGTCAAGAGAGAGAGGATATTAACCTTTTGAAAATTATGTTATGCTAATTATATGAGTACAATTATGCAGAAACAATATATCAATGTGTAATTAATGTTTTAAGACTTTAGTATTAATGTTTTAAGCTATTTCTGCTTGCTGGATAATGAGAGGGCTTTTGAGCTGATATTAACGTGCCTTTTGCAGAAGTATGTGTGTGTGAGCAACCTTACATGCAGAGAAAGAGGAAGTCAAAATACTGAAGTAGGGCCCGGGAGAATATGCACACACACACACTTAATAAAATCTGATCACTTAGAATAGGCAGTTGCTGGGCAGAGACTGGGGGTGGGCTCTGTCATGTGATGTGTTGCAGAAAACAGAGAAGATAAAGGAGCATTACTATAAATGGAGTGAAAGGATGATAAGAGAACCAAGGGCGGATCCACGACCAATAAGAAGCTGACACACGACGAGACATACTATAAAAACTGTGTGAAAATGTGTTTCTGGGTTGTTCTCCTGTGAGACTTTCTGTCTAGGACAACCCAGCTGTTTGGTTTTGATAACTTCTGATCAATAAACTTCAATACTTTTTATCGAGAGCCTTTCTTCAATTTTTGAACATGCAGGACATTTGAAGTCCAACAAGACGAACACACCGATGCACGTTCAAATGAGTAATTAACAACTAGTTGTTCATTTCGGTTCTGTACACACTGCGTAGAATTTCTGTAAATGCGGTTGTCACTACCTGTATTTTTCGGGAGTTAATGCGGTTGTCGAATGCGGTTGTCACTCCTGTATTTTAGTGACTTGTGTGTGTACAGAACGCGATTAAGGAATAAAAGGTGAACTGACAACCGAATTTAGCTGCAGTGTGTATGTACATTTTGTCCTGGCTGGTCGTTCTCCGCCTGCTTCTGTCTCCCCTTCACGCCCCGTGGCTGGCGGCGTATAAAGATCGCAGTCACTCAAATGATGAACAGGTATTACCGTGAACAATGTATTTTGCGACACCACGAAATAACCGATATAACATTATATGAAACGATAGACTTTTTATTTCGTCCATCCGATATATATCGTCATATCGCCCAGCCCTAGTTGCCGCGGGTTATTATTCAAGTTAGCAGTTCAAAATTCATATTAAACCACGGCTTAATGGGGTTATTGCTCTAATTTAGTTTTGGTTTTGTGCGGGTATTGGTATATTTTGCATGCTAGTGATAGGAATCGATCCCTTGACGTGATTGGTTACTGGTTTGTGACGCAGCAAACCGAGGGCTGTTTCAAACCACATTTCTGGGAAACTACAGATTTCAGGAGAAAATACTCAGCAATGGTATTGATTAAAGGATTGGTAAATGGTTTGTCTAAAAGCATATTAAAAACACCACACAGATAAATAAACAACATAAAAACTTGATTGTCACTATAGGGGGACTTTAAAGCATTAATTAAATTGTTAAAGCTTTATGCATTAATTTCATTGCCCCCATTTTTGATAGTATATTTGTATTATATCATAAAAGTACAGAATCCAGAAAATTGAAATCAAACCAGAATTTATGAATTGTTATGAATTATTAATGAAGAATACAAGTTGTTAAACTAATATATAATCAATTATGAAATTTACTTGATTGTTTTGATGAACGGAATTGAAATAAATATGTCAACCAAAAAAAAAGTTTTGATTGTTTAATAATACCTTGACATTTTCTGAGACTATTATCATATCGTGAAAATCTCATACCGTTACAACTATATGGCCAACAGTTTCTCCTTATTACTGTCAATATTACACTGATGCAGAAATCCCACTTTGCCCCTTCATTTTTGCATAATTACACAAAAAGGGAATAGACGTAGAAAAGCACACAACAGCACTATTTAACGATGTATATGTATTAAGCCTATTGATATTTTCTTTGCAGTTTTCTTTCTTTATATCATGATTTACATTTATTTTTGTATTGTATTTGCTATTAAAAAAGAGAAACATTTAAATGTATTTTTTCTTTCTAAAGAACTTTATTGCAGGAATAAAATATAAATGCATCTGTTTCTCTCTTTTTAATTATGTGTACATTGAGTTCTTGTGTTTAATGTCTCTCTCTACATGAATATACTCACACAGGATCAAAGGTCACTGCTCCATCGCTGAGATCAGGGGGCTGCTGTGGAGAAGACGCTCTCTTTCTCTTCTTGCTGATGGTACTGAGAAATATAAAGAGAAATAAAAGAGAGAAATATTATTTGTCTGCAAATTATCCGTCTGCACCAATAAATTTCCACCAAAACTGGTGTGAACGGGTCTTTTAACCTATGGTTGAAAACTAGGAAAAACATACATTAGTCTTTCAGACTGGGATTAACTACTTCCTCCACGCAAGTGCTGTGCCCTCTGTGCCAGATGCTCTGTGATGCTGTGTTACTTTTACAAGTAATGCATTACAATATTGTAGTACTCCATTAAAAAATATCTAATTACATAGTTACATTTTATGTAACGTAATTTGTTTTGTTTGTTTTATTTGAAAATTTTAAACATAACACAAACAAGTCCAAAAAGACTAGTTCATACACAAGTTATGTTTCTTTTGCGTTACTTATTAAATCTGGGCAGGGCTTGCTTGTTTGTTGTTAATAAATAAAGTTCTATTTTTGGCAGATGTAAAACCCAAAAGTAAAATGAATAAGCCTCAGGCTGAAGGAAATGTAAATTCCCGTCTGTACAGTTGAAAGCAGGAGAAGAAAAAGTCCAACAATCTTAAGCAAAAATAAAAATAAAACCAAATGTTATGTTTATCTAAAGTCATTTTTGCTTATTAGTATAGTTGAATTGGATCATCGAAGGTCAGCAGTGAAGACACTGGTTAAATACATAAAGTATATTTAAAATATTTCATTATTGCAGGTTTGCACCATATCCTGAGTTTACATGTCACTGTTTTTATTCATTTTGAGGAACACTGAATCTGTTTTTGCACCGGTAAGACAGGATCTAGACTCATTCTTCCCACTGGTCGCTCTTTTGTGACTAACTTTCTCAGTTGGTCGAACGAGCACATCATTTTACAAGTTACAACATGTAACAAATCATTATATCAAGGTCAATGTATGCTGATTAACTTTCATCATAGTTTATAGTTATGTGGTAACAAAAGTGTTTAACATTCAACCCATTCTTTTTCATCAGTATTATTTGTGGTTTGAATTTTGTGACCGGAAGTTCCTCTTTCGCTATGTTATAAGCCCAGCTTCGGATGCTTTCACTTTCGAATTAGCAATCTTGTTGCTGTGACGGTGGCAGATTTTTACCACCACGGTGGTAATGGACCAACTACCGCCGGTGGCGCGGTGTTGTGATATATATAATTCTGAAACGCAAATATAAATAAATGAGGCTCAATCATCTATTAACAAACGTGCGTGTTTATTTGAACATTTACGTCTGTGAACACTCAGCCTGCAAAACACAAAAATAAATATCAAATAAATAATACAGTTAAATAGGAAAGTAGCCTTAAATAAGAAAGTTAAATACACCCTGTGACCCTGTCTACCTCACGTGAGCGGCACGGCGAGAACCCGTTATAATCAGTGATGCTGTCTAGACAGGGTTCACTGTTCTGCGTTAACTCCTTGTGTGCTGAATGCGCTCTCTGTGGAATAGGAAGCGCGGCGTATGTTCCCATATTTCTTGTTAACATCTTCCATTCACCGCTGTCTTGTTCGCATTTGGCCAGTTTGGAGAAAGCCTCACCAATACACACCTGATCAGCCGGGCGTTTGCAATCACGTGAATTTGAAGACACTTGTACAAACGCGGAAGGGTGACATGAATGGACATTATTCCAGATCGGCGATGTAGTATTTGGTTTCCCAACAAGGTCCATCGCTCATCACAAAATAAATATGCTGAATGCAGAATAAACAGTATTTTCTTGCGCTCAAACCTGCCAATCTAAAGGAAGTGCCGTTTATGGTGTTTGAGGTAATTTGTGAATTAGCATAGATTTATAGTCTAAATAAAACAATTTGCAACTGTTACTATTATTACACTTGTTTACAAAACTTTGTATTATGCTTGATATAGAGTGTGTGATGTCACGTGCACTACAGCCGGTGGCAATACACCACCGCGGTGGCAACCAACCACCGTCACGTTTTACAAGAAAATATAATCGCCTGTTATGCTTACACCTTACATCTGTACACCTTTCACCTTTTAAGACTAAAACAAAAGATGGATTTATTGTTATTCTTAATTAAAATGCACAACAACAGTTAAACAGTAGGCTAAAATGATAAACAATCGTTATTTTAGCCCATCTCTTATGAAGTCTGTATATGGCCGTTAAGAGAGTCCAGAGATGCTGAAGACGGGTGCAACGTGAAAAATACTACAGCTCACTGTTTGTGATGCACTAAATATTGGATCCTAAATATTGATTTGGGGGTTTATGAATGTGTTTCTGAGGGGAACTGACTGTATTCAGAAAAGTTTAGATGGTATTTTCTTCCATCTCATCTCTTCATAATGAATATTGAAGAAGTGTACAAGCACAGTACTGCTTTTTTTACAGTGGTAACCAAGGAAGCGCTATATCGCTGCTGTTCCATAAGCGTCTGCTGTCAGAGAGTGAATCTGCTTTTTTGATTCATTCAGGCATGTTTTATGTAGCATCATTTCACAAACTTTTTGCAAGAGTACAGTTATTAAATGATGAATATTAAATAACTGTAATTACAGATTTAGGTTAAATTAACATGTCAGTCTTTTTTTTCCGTTCTTTGTAGGGCAGCAGTAACTCTAGCAGCAAATCAATCATCTACATCAATGCCTGCAGGACAGCCCAAAATTCAGCAAACATTTGAGAAACAGATCAAAGAAAAATAAACAAATACTACAGTTTCAAATATTCTGTATGTTGCTTTAAAAAATATATATGTGTTAAGGTTTTTTTTTTTTTTACCCTGACATTTAAAAATAAGTCATTTTGGAGCTAGAAATATTAGTATGGAAATCTTAGCAAATGATTCATTTGCTAAGACTCCAGCCACCCAAGACTGCTCTCTCTGTTGCCCTCAGGGCGACGTTTCCGCAGCATCCGATCCCGCACTAGCCGACTGAGGGACAGCTTTTTCCCTCAGGCTATCAGGCTAATGAACAGTCACAAATAACTCACCTACATCACACTCCCACTCACACAACATGCCATGCACTGCACTTTAACACAGTTCAACTGGACTACACGCACACACTGCACTAACACAACCTATCTGCTATCACTGGACACCATACGATGCACATCCACGACACTGCATATGAACAATCTGTTGCACCTTTGCACATCTATCTGCTGCTCAACCAATCTGCTGTTAATTTATAATCTGTTGCACCTCACATTATTACTATGTATAGACTACATTATGTATAGATACTGTACATAATGTAGATGTGCCCATACGGTGTATAATGTGTCGCTGATAATTGAGTGTGTCTTTATAGTACACTATGTGTACTGAGTATATGTATGTGTATTTTGCACATTGTCTTCTGTACAGTCTGTAAATATGTACTGTCCATATGTAAATTGTTGTTGTTTTTTTGCACTGTCTGTCCATATGTAAATTGTTTGTTGTTTTTTTGCACTGTCTGTCCATATGTAAATTGTTTGTTGTTTTTTTGCACTGTCTGGAGCACGCTCATAAGAATTTCACTCACCAAGGCACTTGTGCTGTGGTGATGTGACAATAAAAGTGATTTGATTTGATTTTGATTTGATTTGATTTAATTTTAGCTGATCTCATGCCTTATTGTTTATTATCATAGCTGATAACAGGGGTAAAGGCCTGGGTATGCACGTGCATATGGGGGGGCTGACAGGGGGACCTTTTAATTAAAATGAGGGTATGAATTTGTGGCCATATATATATATATATATATATATTTATATATAAAATTTACATAATTTATTGTGTGCATTTGTTATACTGCTGCCGTATAACTGCATATTTAAAACTATGTGCAAATACTGCATTGCCACAGACAAATAAAATAAATAATTTATTACATTAATTACATTTTAAAAAGTATTCATTAATAATAATACAAAAAAATGTATAAAGTGCACAACAAAGGAGTAAAGTCCAAAGAGTTCTCCAATTAATCCAAGGAGAAAACACAGGGGGAAAACAACAACCATACAAACATCATACCAGACAGAGAACAGGGAAACTGAGGGTTTAAATACAATGGGAATGTAATCAGAGAGTGACAGAACATGTGTGGAGCGAATTAATCGCTCTTTCTGACAACCTGTCTTTTGCCATTAAAATAGTACTGTCAGGATTTATTTAAGAAGTGCAGTGAAGAATTAGCACTTTTGCGGTATATGGTACATATCTCTGTATTTTGTATTAAACAAATACATAAAGTGAATGTAACCATGTAGGCATATATAATGTGCAAAAAGGGTTAACATCACATTACATTCTAACATTGTAATATTGCGATCTAAAAACAAAAATGATGCTTTTAAAGCAAATTTAAATTTACTAAACTAAACAATGAAGAAAAATGAAGTTATTGCGCTCCTATTTCATTGTGCTCGGTCTGTTTGACGAGCATGCGCGGCGGCGCGCATGCAGAACCAAGTCTGATGAGTTTAGCGGAGAACCTCAAAGCAGAAGCTTGTGCACTTCTGACCGCAAAATGGAAATATTTCCATGGCTTTCTAACATTTACAGGTGGAGAATATACCTGTGAAATGTAAGTTATGCATTTAGGAAAAGAGCACATAGCTCAAACAGCACATCTCTGTCAGGGCAGCTGAGGGCACATGCAGTCTTTCTGTCAGAGCCGCTTTAAACTCAAAGATTTATTATTGCTGATACTAATTTATTAACATTTAATCATATGATCGCAAGGTTCATGTTTACACAGTTAATATGCACGTTCGCTAGCAAGCTAGTTTCTTAATCTAGTAATTACATGTTTTTTAAAAGTTTAACTTACATTATTTGTACATGGCTTTGGGCTCTCTTGTGTGAGACGCGAGTGCAACGATGATAGATGTCCCTCTAGAAAATGCAATAAATATGTGTTCTGTGTGAACGGCTTGGTTTCAGTTTTGAGGTAAACAACATCTTCTCCGCATTGATGTTCTCTATTTCCGCTATATTTTGAATGTGCAACATCGCACGAGTGGGTTCAACTGGACAGGCTAAAAAAAAAGCATAAAGTGCAACGACACCTCATCATCGCATCTCGTGTGCCAAGCTGCCTGACGGACACCAAAAATTTGAATGCAGCATTTTGCATTCGAATGTGGATTTTTATTTTAAATGAGACAAATATTCAAAATGAAAAAATTAACAGCCCTAGTTCACAGAGTGCTGTATTCAAGCATGTTAACACAAAGTTGAGTGGAAGGAAAAAGTGTGGAAGAAAAAGATGCACAACCAACCGAGAGAACCGCTGCCTTATGAGGATTGTCAAGCAAAATTGATTCAAGAATTTGGGTGAACTTCACAAGGAATGGACTGAGGCTGGGGTCAAGGCATCAAGAGCACCACACACAGACGTGTCAAGGAATTTGGCTACAGTTGTCGTCAGAGGCGTCTTACCTGGGATAAGGAGAAGAAGAACTGGACTGTTGCCCAGTGGTCCAATGTTCTCTTTTCAGATGAGAGCAAGTTTTGTATTTAATTTGGAAACCAAGGTCCTAGAGTCTGGAGGAAGGGTGGAGAAGCTCATAGCCCAAGTTGCTTGAAGTCCAGTGTTAAGTTTCCACAGTCTGTGATGATTTGGGATGCAATGTCATCTGCTGGTGTTGGTCCATTGTGTTTTTTGAAAACCAACGTCACTGCACCCGTTTAACAATAAATATTGGAGCACTTCATGCTTCCTTCTGCTGACCAGCTTTTTAAAGATGCTGATTTAATTTTCCAGCAGGATTTGGCATCTGCCCACACTGCCAAAAGCACCAAAAGTTGGTTAAATGACCATGGTGTTGGTGTGCTTGACTGGCCAGCAAACTCACCAGACCTGAACCACATAGAGAATGGGGTATTGTCAAGAGGAATATGAGAAACAAGAGACCAAAAAATGCAGATGAGCTGAAGGCCATTGTCAAAGAAACCTGGGCTTCCATACCACCTCAGCAGTGCCACAAACTGATCACCTCCATGCCACGCCAAATTGAGGCAGTAATTAAAGCAAAAAGAGCCCGTACAAAAGTATTGAGTATAGGGCTGCAACAACTAATCGATAAAATCGATTATGAAAATCATCGACAACGATTCTCATTATCGATTAGTCGGGTCTGCCCAAAGTGCACGTCCAACTTCAGCCGGTTTCTCAGATTACAGCACTGAATAATACATTTCTATCGACAAAATGCATCTAAAAATAATGGAGGAAACATAAGGAGATGCCGCGGGAGAAGTATGTGATCCAAGCTGCCCAAAACATGAGAATTCTTTATTTTGAGCTTTAAGTTAATGCATTAGTGTAAAGGCTTGCCCTGTCAGGCGCTGTGACACAAGCATGTGCATTCTCAATGCTAAAAACTTTCAGTTTATAAAAACAAAAGTGTTGAAAATTAGTAGTCTTTCATGTTAATTTAAATTTTCATATTACAAAAAAATCATTGTATTTATAAAAAGCATCAGCAGCAACACTAATGTTGAAAATAAGCAAAAATAAATGTCGAGTGTCAAATGTTTTCAAATGGAGAAATTAAATTAAAGACAAAAGTCATATCAACTTTGCAGAAATGTAATACTTCATTTTAAACTAGTTATAGTTGATTTATAAGCTGTTTAATAGGCTAAAGACAAAGAGTGAAGAATAATTTGCTGGATAATGTTAAATAACTGACTAATATTCTCTGGAATATAACAAACAAAACATCATTTTTATTGCATTTCTCAACTGGTATGTTATATCAGAATTATTAAAGTTTTATCGTTTTAGATTATGAAATACCTGCTGTAAAAAGCGCTGTTTACAGAACAAAACTGTAATCGCTCGCGGAGATAATAAATAATTAATTTCCATAGAGTTGTGTTTAATTAGATGTTTATTAGCAAATTAATGGTTATATAATTACGGTGTTTTAATCAAGTGAATCTTGTTAAAAGTTACATGCGGTGGCGTGCTGGAGCTTCTCCTGAGCATCAAACTGCTGAGTGAACAGCAATATGAAGCGGCTTCACGAGACTAATGATGAGCAAATATACAACAGAGAGAATTAAATTCAGCGTTTATTTCCAACTTGCGCTATTCATGGCTGTATTATTTAATTCATGCAAAGTTACGCCTTTATTGGTACTGGACTTGACGGATCATCTTAGGTGACTCGTGAATGACTCGTCTATTTCTTAGAGCCAAGCTGCATAAACTACATATCAAGCATATGTATCACATCTAATTTGTGCATTAATGGCTGTTATGTAAAATAAAGTTTACTAATTTACCTTTACCTGTGCACGCCGTTGTCTCGTCTCCCCTCAGATGCGGTGTAATGGCGATCCTGCGCGTAATTCTTAAAACGGATCTTATCGGAAAATCCGATATCACAAAACCGATATCCAATAATGGTAAAATGCTTGAATATCGGGAAAAATATCGGTAAATCGATATATCGGTCGATCTCTATAAATAATCATATCAACTTGTGGAAAATGGGCATCCGATGATCCCTCTAAGAGAGGAGGCAGTGTCGGAACTTGAGAGACACAGGGAGCTCAGGAGACGCAGGAGAGCTGGACAGAACCAGTGGAGACTCAGGAGATGTAGGAGGCACAGGAACATAGGAAATTATCTCTAGTGGGATGATGGCTTGCTGGTCTCTGGTTTGGGAGTTGGGCTGGAACTGTTCTCCTCAGAAGCGCAGATGGAGAAATACAGTCCATTATTCTCCAGGACCCACTCCACAAAAGTGGCAAAACTCCCTCGAGGACCAGTCTCAGGCAGCCTGAGGCTGACTTCATTAAAAAATACAAAGCGAGCAGTCCGGGATGGTGGATAGATCTGCCAGTTCGATAAAGTCTCTCGTGTGGTCCCTCGAGGGAACGATCTCCTTGCTACATGCAGAGGAGCTGGACAGCGGGAATATCCATCAGGGAGGAGAGAAAAAAAAGAAAAACGCTGCAAACTAAATCTAATCTAGGTCTGGTATTCTGTAACGCGTTGCTGTATATGAAGCATACGGCGAAGGAGTAAAGTCCAAAGAGATCTTTAATAAATCCAAGGAGAAAACAAAGGGGGAAAACAACAACCATACAAACATAATACTGCACAGAGAACTGAAGGCTTAAATACCATGGAACATAATCAGGGACAAATAGAACAGGTGTGGAGCTAATTAATCAAAAACCATAGAGGGAAAACAGGTAGGCAGAAAATAGAACCAAAACTAAAAAGGTTGGTAGCTAGCTAGATTAAAAGATTGTATCACAACTGTATCACATCTACAGCTTTAACGACACCTGCACTGTTTTAATTATTTTTATCGAAAGACACTATTCTTTACATTGAGAAAACAAAAAGACTTAAATTTAACACAGAGAAAATTGTGGATGAATTTGCCAAAAGAAAGGCCCAGAGAACTGACTTAAATTTAAATACAACTAAAACTAGTGAGCTTTTTTTTTCTTAGTTTCTGTCTTTTTGCATCTTGGGCCGCTGTGTGTTTGGGCCGCATGTTTGCATTAAGTAATTTAGTATATATGGTGTCATTTAGTGTAATATTTTTAGAAAATAATCTGATACGAGTTGTGTTATATTGCGTGAATAAAGTTAATTAATGTGAAAATTCCACCTACTAAAAAAAATATGTGGTTTACTGACTGATTATGAAAATAAATCACGGTTATCAAAATTATATTGTTGGCGTTTCTGAGGTGAATGTAGTTATGACAGCTATTCACTACTCACAAGCTGTTTTATTGTCAATTTTTTAAACACAGTTTGATCGATTACACAAGACATTTGTTTTATAAAGTTGTTCTGGTGAATACAGTTATCTCACGCCACATTAAAGATTGGAAAAACACATTTATTCTTTGTATTTCCTGATGAAATTGGCACAATTTAAAGGCTACGATTTGTGTTATATTAAAAGTAACAAAACATGTTTATCAGGGCTCGAAATTGCGACCATTTTGGTCGCATATGCTCCCGAAATGTAATCTGTGCGACTCCAAAATATATTTGGGAGCATTTGTGCGAGTGCAAATAATTGCTGTGGTGCGACCTCTACAGTTCTCTGCTAAACGTTCAAGAATTACTGCACAGCATGTGCCACGTGACCGGAAGCTAAAGCAGGTTAAGCTTTTCATTCGCACGCTGGTCTAAAGTGTGCTTTTTCTGAGCCCGTGCACCCGAAACGCACGAACTAAAAAGCCTGTCTAACAGCGCCTGATTACTCAACTAAGTTATCTTTTGAGCCAATACTGTCAAAACACACAAGGTTTACATATAGACTCAGTTGGTTATGTTTAAAATGAAAGTAAACCGTGAGAGTAACCAAGCGTGCCTGTATATTAGATGCGTGCAGCTCTTAAAGGGACAAAACTAAACATGCAGCCGACTGTCATTAAAGGGATAGTTCACCCTACAATTTTATTTCTGTCATTATTTACTCACTAACTGTCAGGTCTTTGTTCTCTGTGTCTTGTGTTTCCCCTTCTCTCATATTTGGTCAGTTCCTGTTCCTGTCCTCATTTGTAATTATCAGTTCCCAGCCCTGTGTCCTTAGTTGATTAGTCCCCAGCCCTGTGTTATTAATTATCTTGTTTGCTCCGTCGTTTCCTTCCCCTTATAAGTCCTCAGTGTTCCCAGTGTCTTTGTCGAGTCTTAACGTCATTTTGGTGTGTGTACCTGTTCTCCAGCGATCTCTGTGTTTCTAAATAAAGTGTTTGACAGCAGTTCCTCGCCTCCTCGTTCCTGGCTCCCCCGTGCACCGTGACAGAAGACTCGACCAAAACAACGCTTCCTCCGAAGCAATGGAGTTCGCCGACGGCGCCCTGTTTTGTCGGGACCTCCCATTTGTAAAGTACTCCAGTTCTGCGGGGATCAGGACTCCACGATGCGGCAATCCTCCAGCTGTTTCGACTCGGGGCAAATTACCATCACCCCATGGATCTCCCAGACACCACGGGATTGTGTTGGAGAGAGGGGGTCTTCCGGTGTCTGGGAAGTTTCCGGTCCCGAGTCGAAGCTAGCCCTCTGGTGTCTCCGCTGGTCCCGCCCAGCTCACCTTCGTCTCCGCGGGCTACTTTCAGTTCGGCGCTTCCCGAGCGCCACCGAGAGCCCGTGCATCCCGAGCGCCGCCGAGAGTTCGCACTTCCCGAGCGCCACCGGAGGATTGCCGATCCATGGGGTGATGGTAATTTGCCCCGAGTCGAAACAGCTGGAGGATTGCCGCATCGTGGAGTCCTGATCCCGCCGCGAGCCCGCAGAATTCGGCGGAGTACTTTACAAATGGGAGGTCCCGCCGAGCTTCCCGAGCGCTGCAGAGAGTCTGCGCTGCCAGAGCGCCCCCGAGACGCTGCGCTGCCAGAGCGCCCCCGAGAGCCCGCGCTTCCCGAGCGCCCCCGTGACGCTGCGCTGCCAGAGCGCCCCCGAGACGCTGCGCTGTCAAAGCGTCCTCCAGTGCCGGTTCCTCGCCAGCGTCCTCCAGTGCCGGTTCCTCGCCAGCGTCCTCCAGTGCCGGCTCCGTCCAGCTCTCCAGAGCTCCTGCTGGTTCCGTCCAGCTCTCCAGAGCTCCTGCCGGTTCCGTCCAGCTCTCCAGAGCACCTGTTGGGGAAGATCCCCAAAAAAATTTTGGGGGGGGACTACCCGCCATGGCCTCCGGAGTCCCCGGATCCGCCATGGACACCCAAGCTCCCCGATCCGCCATGGCCTCCCGAGTTCCCTGACCCGCCATGGCCTCCTGAGTCCCCTGACCCGCCAAGGCCTCCTGAGTCCCTGGATCCACCCGGGCCACCCAAGCTCCCCGATCTGCCATGGCCTCCCGAGTTCCCTGACCCGCCATGGCCTCCCGAGTTCCCTGACCCGCCATGGCCTCCTGAGACCCCTGACCCGCCAAGGCCTCCTGAGTCCCTGGATCCACCCGGGCCACCCAAGCTCCCCGATCTGCCATGGCCTCCCGAGTTCCCTGACCCGCCATGGCCTCCTGAGTCCCCTGACCTGCCAAGGCCTCCTGAGTCCCCGGATCCACCATGGACACCCAAGCTCCCCGACCCGCCATGGCCTCCCGAGTCCCCTGACCCGCCAAGGCCTCCTGAGTTCCCGGATCCACCATGGACACCCAAGCTCCCCGACCCGCCATGGCCTCCTGAGTCCCCTGACCCGCCAAGGCCTCGTGAGTTCCCGGATCCACCATGGCCACCCAAGCTCCCCGATCCGCCATGGCCTCCCGAGTCCCCTGACCCGCCAAGGCCTCCCGAGTCCCCTGACCCGCCAAGGCCTCCTGAGTCCTCGGATCCGCCATGGCCCCCCGAGTCCCCTGACCCGCCATGGCTGCCTGAGCTCCCCGCTCCGCCATGGCTGCCCGAGCTCCCCGCTCCGCCATGGCTTCCGGAACGGGCGCCGCCCTGGAGGCCTCCTGTCCTGTCCTGTCTCCGTGTCCCTTGAGGCCTCCAAAGCGCCCACCCCCCCGTTGGATGGTGTACGGTGCGGGACGCACCGTTCGGGAGGGGGGAGTAATGTCAGGTCTGTGTTCTCTGTGTCTTGTGTTTCCCCTCCTCTCGTGCCCATATTTGGTCAGTTCCTGTTCCTGTCCTCATTTGTAATTATCAGTTCCCAGCCCTGTGTCCTTAGTTGATTAGTCCCCAGCCCTGTGTTATTAATTATCTTGTTTGCTCCGTCGTTTCCTTCCCCTTATAAGTCCTCAGTGTTCCCAGTGTCTTTGTCGAGTCTTAACGTCATTTTGGTGTGTGTACCTGTTCTCCAGCGATCTCTGTGTTTCCAAATAAAGTGTTTGACAGCAGTTCCTCGCCTCCTCGTTCCTGGCTCCCCCGTGCACCATGACACTAATATGTTGTCCCAAACCTGTATTCATTTATTTCTTGTGGTGAACACAAAAGAAGATATTTCAAAGAATGTGGGTAACCAAACAGTTGCTGCTCCACTTGATAGTAGGATATAAAAAAATATGGAACTCACTGGGGACCAGCAACTGTTTGGTTTTCCACATTCTTCAAAATAGCATGTATGTTCAGCAGAAGAAAGAAACTCACTCAGGTTTAAAACTAATTTTGAGTGAGTAAATGATGGTATTAATATAAAACACTATGACAGAATCGACAGACAGATGACCGAATTTATTCTTTAATGTTAAAACAACAAAACCATAGGGAAAAACGTAACTCGCTACTCTTGACTGAAAAAAACAATACAGTTACTTTAATAGGAATCAATCTATAGTGTTTTATTTTTATTAATTGTTCATTCAATTTCTTGAATGCTCCTACTAAATATGCCTATTGTACCTGATAATTAAACACTGTTTGTATTTTATGTGTAGTTGTAATGTGCATCTTTGTTCTTATTTTTTCATAACAAAGATAAAATAATGACAAAGATTTTTTATCTTCGCCCACTTTGGCCTAAATATCCACCATTCTTATTTATATTTTGTTTCCTTGAAAGGCTTTGTCTTTATAATAGGGAAATTAGTTTGGCAGTACTGCTCAGACAAACTGGTAAAACTAACATGACAAAGAACTGTGATAAAATCGTGAAATGTCTAAAAAAAATTAATTGATATTATATTTTTGCCATATCGCCCACCCCTACTTGGAACTGACCGGTTTTGTGACCGCACTTGCACAAACTGCATTGAAATCATTTTCCAAATTTTCATTTGTGTGGAAATATTACCAAGTCTGTAAACAGCCATTAACAGAAGCCAGAGACGCTGAAGACGGACACAAAGAACATAAAATACTGTAGCAGCCTGAGCAAGCTCAACGTTCACTATGCAAAATATAGAAAGGAAATCCTAAATATTGAATTGGGAGTGGGGGTCTATATGAATGTATTTCTGAGGGGAACTGTTTTGAGAAAAGTTTAAATGACATTTTCTTCTCATCTTGCATGTATAAAAAACAAAGCACTGCAGCTTAAGGATCAGGTTTAATTGATGAAGCTTTTAACCATCAGGAAGGATGTTGCCCGCCCTTCCGCTCAATTGGCGGTTGTGTTGCTCCTTAATATTTAGTGGGTGCTCATAAAACATTTGTGGTGCTCCTAACTTCTTGAAGTTGGGAGCACCAGTGCTACCAAGTAAAAAAGTTAATTTCGAGCCCTGATGTTTATTGCGAATATTGGGTGGCTGGCTCACTAGAAATAATGAATAGACTTATTTTATTTACCTATAAAAAAGACAACAATAAGGAGCATTGGAGGCCACATTAACCTATAACATTTGGGGGGTCAATACACATGTTTTTGCATATGGGCCTGGGGCTGACTTGCTACACCAGTGAGCTTAAATAGGTTTCTTAGCATGGTTTTCATTTAACTGATCATGCAAGTGTGTCAGGAGTTTAACTAGTTTAATAACTCTAATGAGTAATCTTTATAAATATTAAAATATTCAAAGAGAAGAACATCAGTGAGTAAATCATAATAAAAAAAAATTATAATCATATCCATTGTCATGATACTCACACAGGGTCAAAGGTAACAGCAGGTCCATCACTGAGATTAGGGGGCAGACCCATGGAGTTGTTACTCTTCATAGACACACAGCTGAATCCTGGAGAAGTTGCTCTCTGAGCATCAACATCACTCAGACCAGGGGGCAGACCCATGGATATGTTGCTTTTCATAGATACACAGCTGAATCCTGGAGAAGTTGCTCTCTGAGCATCAACATCACTCAGAACAGGGGGCAGACCCATGGATCTGTCGCTTTTCATAGACACACAGCTGAATCCTGGAGAAGTTGCTCTCTGAGCATCAACATCACTCAGAACAGGGGCAGACCCATGGATCTGTCGCATAGACACACAGCTGAATCCTGGAGAAGTTGCTCTCTGAGCATCAACATCACTCAGAACAGGGGCAGACCCATGGATCTGTCGCTTTCATAGACACACAGCTGAATCCTGGAGAAGTTGCTCTCTGAGCATCAACATCACTCAGACCAGGGGGCAGACCCATGGATCTGTCGCTTTTCATAGACACACAGCTGAATCCTGGAGAAGTTGCTCTCTGAGCATCAACATCACTCAGAACAGGGGGCAGACCCATGGATCTGTCGCTTTTCATAGACACACAGCTGAATCCTGGAGATGCTGGTCTCTGAGCATCAACATCACTCAGACCAGGGGGCAGACCCATGGATATGTTGCTTTTCATAGACACACAGCTGAATCCTGGGGATGCTGCTCTCTGAGTCTCAACAGAAGCCTCCTGTTCTCTCTGCTCATACACACTCATTTTACATGCTGTTGTTCTGCTTCTCTTCTTCCTAGATAAGAAACTTGATTTCAGGCCTGCATGTGGAAAGAGAGAAATTAAGGTAAGTTTTGTTTTTGTAGTCATTGACGCTAATATTCATACTCCGTCAGAGAAACTGTCGCTTGAAACTTTAGCCCAGGTTTTCAAGGATTATACAATTACTCTAAATGTAACTTCTGTGATCGAGTGTGTAAAGCTGGTCCCTTTCCCGATTCACACTATTTTCTTAGTATTGTGCAAAAAAAACTAATCACACAGTAAACATTTGCGGTTGTTTGAACATCCTACTATGATGTAAAAGTGTTAATAATTTTAGCAACGGAAAATAGGAAACACTAGCAGGCCTTTTAAATTCATGTCAGCTATCATTCTGAATGCTCATCAAGCTGTCACGTCAACTCTAATGGCATCTCGATCCCCAGTTTTTTGTAAGTTGTTTTTGCTAATGGAGTGCCATATCTTACGATTCAAATCTCAAAAAGCATCCCGCTTTTCCGTTTGTTGTCCCTTTATCTTTGAGTTTTGTCTGAACACTCACATAAACTTTCATCAAATGTTTTCTAGGCCTGCACAAAGATAAGTATACTTTATATATATTTTTAAACACTTGCGGTGGTTGGGTGTAGAATTTTTTTCTTTGCAAGGTTAACACTAGACCGGGGTAAATTTTACCCGTGGCTGTTTTTCAAATGTACATGATAGACTTTCAATGAAACATTCAAGTCTCCCAGTCATTTACTTTTACTAAAATTGTGTGATTTACAATCCCCTGTTGTTAAAAATTATCAAAAAATTGGGTATTTTTACCCAGCGGGTCAAATTTACCCGCAATATGGTGCCTGTATTTTTGCGGTGTAATTTTCTTGGTGCTTATGTTTTAACATTGTACATTGCTAGGCATCGCCTCTCACTCACTGAATTAGCGGTTATTAGTTTCATAAAAAATTACAAAATGAGTAAAAGAAGGATATTTATGGATGCTGAAGAGGTATAAGAAGCACTAAATACCATGAGCGATGGAGAGTCTGGTGGTGGGGGGAGAAGTAAAGCGTCCTGGGTCGGGTCAGCATCTGAAAGCGATGAAGATATCATATTTATGTTTTAGCCTAATGTACTCACAATTGTTCAAAATTTGGATTATTAAATTTTGGTTTTGCCATTTTTATCATTTGTTCACTTCTGTGGTGCTATTTCTGCCCCTTTCCTGAAGAAGAACAAATCTGATCTATGTAGGCCTAATGAATAAAACCATTTTTTATATTACCGAAAGTTTTTGGTGTTGTTTTCTTATTCAAATTATAAATTATATAACTAAACAAATTAATAATCAATTAGGTTAATTAGGTAATTAATTGTGAGCTTGCATGTTGGTAAGTTTTTTTAAATTTGAATAAAATGAAAATGAAAAGAATTTTCAAAATCACATGAGAATATTTTATTCACAACAGAACATAGATAACATAACAAATGTTTAAACTGAGCAATTTTACAATTGTATGCACAAAATTAGCTAATTTCAAATATGATGCCTGCTACAGGTCCCAAAATAGTTGGGAGAGGGGCATGTTTGCCATGGTGTAGCATCTCTTCTTTTCAAAACAGTTTGAAGACATCTGGGCATTGAGGTTTCGAGTTTCTGGAGTTTTGGTGTTGGAATTTGGTCCCATTCTTGCCTGATATCGGTTTCCAGATGCTGCAGAGTTTTTGGTCACCTTTGACGTATTTTTTTCATTTAAGGAATCGCCAAATGTTCTCTATAGGTGAAAGATCTGGACTGAAGGCAGGCCAATTCAGTACTCTTCTACTACGAAGCTGACACCAATCATAATTCCGTCATAAGGTCCCTTCAGTCATTATTCAGAAGCTATCGCTTCGCTCAGGGACTAATCGCCCACCTCCATCCCCAGCTCCTCCTCTTGGCAGTGAATATATCATCGAGTCAGACCACTGAATCATGTTGTTAAAATAATCACGTAGAACATTAATGGTATCTACTACATTTATCATGTTGGTTCTGTTCTGTTACCCTGGGGGGTATTCTGCACTGTAAGTAACTAGTTGGCATGTCTGTTTTATATGTGGTGGTGGTGCATTAAATTAGTCTTTTTCCTTATTGTTATGCACGTGAAGACCTTTCTATAGTTCCTTAGTGTTTTATTTCGATAGACATGATTTCTCCTGGATTTCCTCCACAACTTGTAATAATCTTAATCAGTGTTTGGACTTTGGAGACTGTAAATGCATTTCTTGTTAAAATGTAGACTTTCGTGCCCTGTGGATCATTAATATCATGGTTAGTAGCATACCTGTTTGTGATGTACTGCTATATTGTTGTGCTACAATTAAACTACACTTGCAGGGATTTTCATTAAACATTTAACATTCATTAAACGTCTTTCTGTGTTAATTGGCCTAATGCCGAACAGTCAATGTTTATAAATATTTATACTACGGGCCGGGCCGTTTAATGCTTGAATCTGATTGGCTGCTCTAAGGTGTACAATTATTTTCAGGGAAACACTCGGCAAAAGTAGTTCCAGGCAGGTCTTGGTAGCATTACATGTCCATATCACTTTGCCAAATTATTTCAGAGGTCCTTAGACTCCTTACAGCCTACAACAGCAAAAGAACCAAAGCCCACAACGACACTGGCCAAACAAATAAATATAGTAAACAATAGGATAAAAGCGACAGATAATTTTCATGTTTTTGCCCAAAAAATACATTTTATTATTTTTATTTATTTATGCATTTAGCAGACGCTTTTATCCAAAGCGACTTACAGTGCATTCAGGCTATACATTTGTATTGTCAGTATGTGTGTTCCCTGGGAATCGAACCCACAACCTTTATGCGCTGTTAACACAATGCTCTAACCACTGAGCCACAGGAACACTGTGGCTGCAGAGATGCTTTCCGTATTATGTACGGAAAGCACATACTCTGTCTTTTCCACGCTCTATGTATACAGTTTGCACACACATTAACATACACGCTAATGTTGTTAGCGCAACTGTGACGATTTTATCAGTAACATCAACTTAAAAACTACATGGCTTCTCACAAGTGAGGTAACAACAGTGCTGTTCTTGAAGAAAATTAACTTAACATTTTACTATTAGTAGAGACACTGCTGCCGAACAATTTTGAGAGACGCAACAGACTCACAGATGTAATCTCTTTCTCTTTCTCTCTCTCTCATAACTAAGAAAGGAACTGCAGTCTGCTATCAACAGTTCAAGCCTCCGTTACTAGGTTTAAAATTATGTTTTGGAATTAGCAATGGCGCCGTTGTATGAGATGCAGAAGAAATTAATTTTATTCGTTTAAGTACAAAAACTCTGCTTCATGTTGTGGGCGCATCACCATATTGGGTGAGCATTATTTTCTAAGAATTCAACGGCCCGTTGTTAATTATTCCCTACTAGGGATGGGTATTTTTGCCAATTTCTTATTTTCAAATATCGATAGGTTTCAAAAACAAGTACTCAGGGGTTGGGGCATGTGTGAGGGGTGGGACATGGCCGTAATAAAGATAATGAAAAAATCTGAAGACTGTTGTGAAAATGAATGTTAAAAATAAAAATATGACAAAAACATGTCTATGAAAACATGAACACATTATTAGAACACTGTTAGATTAAGATTATGATGCAGCAATGTTATTAAAATAGAAGCCTCTAAAAAGGAATAGCTGCCTGAACGTGAAGCTTACTTTACATAACATAGACATAACATTAGAACTTGTATCTGCACAAAAGAGTGCAAATGCCAGTGAACTTTAAGTTACGCGCTATAGCGAGAGAAAGCTCGCCATGATGTACTTTCTTAACAGAGCGCTGAAACAAGTACAAGGAAAGCAGACAGAATTTACTTTAGATTTTACAATCTATAAAGTTCTCATTATAATTCTTATGGCATTAATGTTTATGGCAGATTTGTGCCATATTTTCATCAAGTGATTCCTGAAATCACCTGCGCATTTTTTAAGTCATACGAAGTATGAAAACAATTTTAATTGAAGCATGCCTACTGTTGAACAAATGTGATGAAAAAAGCACTACTGCATTATTATAACATCAGTATTTTCAAAAAAGACACATCTAAAAGCAATATGACCATCTCAAATAACTCTGTCAATATCGAGCACTGCATTTGAGCATGAAACTGAACACTGGTAATAGGCAACGCAATCAGTTAATAAAGTTTAATATCCCAATGGATCCTATATTAGATTAATCAGACATGCAGCAAACCCAGACATCACTACATGACTTCTATGCATGCCTTTCTTTCTTCTCACGTCTATATTTTGGACCACATGCTGTTGCAAGCTAAACAATCAGAGTTTAGGTTAAAGGTTAGGTTATCAAAGTTTTAGTTAAATTTGAACCGACAATGATGATCAATGTCGATTAAGTTTTTGTGTTGGGGAAACAACACGTCAGATTCATGAAATTTCATATTTAGTAGCATGAAATTTATTTTTTTTATTTGGGATTAAGACATACAGAAATGAGCAACAAACATTCCCCATCACTGAAACGGATTAATTTAAGTCTAGCAAAAGCTCACTGAATCTCACATTCTAAACAGCTAAATTAATTTCTTATTTAGGCTACATAATTGCTGCACTGTTATTTATGATGACAGTGTTGGAGAGAGTACAGAATGCATTCAGTGAGCGCATGATCTGAACAACTGTAGTGTTTTGTAGATTTTTCCTCACTGGTTACTAAATCTAAACTTCTCTGAAAGGCCATTGCGCTCCCATGCGCTCAACACCAACGCATGTGATTTTTTATAATGCTCAACGCTGGGGAATAAAGAAATCTTTGATGCATTGTGAGCAGATATAAACGTATGACGCAATAAACACTTTTCATTAATTTTCACATTTCACTATAATCGCGACAGTCTTAAAAGATTTAATTTAACTGATCAGGGTATTTATTTTTGTACCTTTTATATGACTCGAAAGCGCAGACTCTTCCATGAAAAAAAAACAGACTTTATAGGAGGCTACTCAAGTATTTTGTATTTGTATTTGTCGTTTTCAAGCCATCGCTGACTGAAGCAGCAACCTCCCAGCATAATTTATCCCCGCTCTGTTCCATCAGAGGACGTGTGTCTATAAAGACCGGCAGATCACACGTGTAGGCTCTATGTAAAAGATTAGGAACTATTCAGTAAGAAAATACATTATTATGAAACCAATGCAACTGCATTTAAGCACTTTATCCAAAATCCAAGCATTTTTCAAACCCTGAAAACACTATTTAAAATTCAAGCATTTTCAAGGAATTGAAGCACCCGTATAAACCCATACGTTATATTCTGCCTGCCAGTATGTCAGTGAATTTAAACTAATGCTTGCATTCAGAGTATAGGTGCGTGTGTGTGTGTGTGTGTGTTTGTGTTATTTGGCCAAGTGCCACTAATGTTGTGTTTTTGTGTTGGGTTCATGCTTAAGTATTATCACTATTTTTTCTTGTGGTATCGACTTGGTATCGAGTATCGTGTACTTTTAGTGGTATTGGTACCGATTACTAGATTTTTGGTATCGTGATATCCCTACTGTAGGTTGAAGACAGAGAAAGCAATAAAAAAAAACTTAATTGCATTTCACGTACATTATATTATATTACATGTATATATCACAGTTATATTATTAGAATTGTTACCGGAACATTTTTTGCCAAATCAACAAGAGTTCTTGAGTGGAGCTCTATTTCGCCCCTTAAGTCTGTAGCCAGCCCCTGAAGGAGTCTTCAGATATCACCCTTAACTGATGAAAGGATAGTACGAGCCTATCGGACATTCAAACTAATGTTTTATTGTGAATTTGAGATTGAGCTGAAGAATGCTGTATCAGACGCAGGTAATCACTATCGTTCAGTCTAAGTTTAATACAGTAATACAATAAGTTAAATGAAGCAACTCAACGTTCCTTCGTTACTAGTTCTAAAGAGACGTCTTGGAGTTAGTAAGACTTGGGCTCAGCTGTTCAACTGTCAACTTTAGATTTTAATCTGTGGCAGAAGTTCACACAGAAGAGAGCTTTTAAAGACACTCCATTATTATTTTTATTCTTGTTCCGTCAAACTGTTGTATAAACACAATATCACACTCGTAGACGTGAGCTATGGCTGTATATCGGCACGCTGTGAATGTGATTATCTAACTAGACTGATCACTAATCACAATGATCCGGTCAGAGTGAATCTCCAGTTAATTCACCAGTTTTGGCTCAAAACGAGTCAAGAACAGATATCCTTGGAGCTTGAGTGTGCTGCACAAGCACTTTCAAATTAAATAAAACTATGTTTGCATATAACTTTTTTCTTAAAATGTTATAGCCTACATATAGCCAAATCTGACGTGGTTTTATATTGCTAGTCACTGGCCTAAAGTTGGGCGCTGTCCTAACCGCGCTGCTCTTCTCGTATATCAGGAGAATTAACGAGAATCATCTTTAACGTGTTTGAGTTCAACAAACGGTCTGTTAAGACGCAAACGGTCCTTACTGATATTACTGCTGTGAAATGTTTCAACGAACCATGGGCGTAACCACCATATACTTTGGGGGGGTTGTTATTTCCGATTTACTTTCAATTTAGGAAAAACAAGGGAAACAAAACTGTGTGACCACCCCCCCTCGATTGTACACTTGGTTGAGCCCGTAAACGCCGGCTCGCGGCATCGTTTGAAAAAACCGCTCAGTCCGACTGTCACTGGTGCTTAAATGAAATTATGGTAGGAGCTAAAAGAAAGAAGCAGGACGAACAGGCGGACATTCGCCTTTTTTTCAGACGGTAAGCAAGTAGACACCTAAAAAGTAGTGCCATGGTCAAAAATACCGCGGAAATTTTTGAATAAATGTGAAAAAATATCACGTTTAAATGGCTCAGTATTACAGCAAGGTAGCTAGCATGATACCCTGAAAATAGGCTGAATAACTGCTGGAGTCACAGACCAAGGAGTTCCCGCACTTCCCACTCCATTGATAAGCCTCTATTCATTCGTTGATGGCCTGGCCTGTTTGTTTTTACGATCTGATCCGCGACTAACCTTAAAAAAAAAAATATCTGGGGGAGGGCTCACATTTGGACCCCCCCAATATATATACCATGGTTGCGCCCCTGTAACGAACTCACCGTAACATGTGAAGAAGTCGTTGATTTCGAATCATCTGAAATGGCGTCGGTCTAGTAGTCTTCGGATACGATTGCTTTCGGTTTCACTTTGTCACGTGACTTCCGCTTCATTCAGCGCCGCACTACGTATTGAACGTGATGACGTTTGAATCCAGACTACGTGCTATGCTAGCTATGCCCTGGCTACAGCAGGTGTAAATGAATAAATAATAAAAGTTACAAATGACAAATAATAACGACCACAGTATTTATTCGTCATCTCGAAAGCAAAAATACAAATAAATCACTTTTTTAACTGACAGATAAATTAACGAGTGAATTTGAGCAATGTGAGATACCTGATGTTTGATGTACTACTCATGCAATACAATGTGAATGTAATCAGAGAAATTACATCTTTACATATAAAAAGTCCCATTTTACTTTTTAGAGGATTGTGATTTTGAACACAATAATCTTGTTGTGTTTCAGATTATTAAAACAGTGAGTTCAATAACAATAATTCCTAATTATCCTAATATTCAAGACACAAGGAATCATTAAATAACACCCATTAATTTATATTCAGTAGGCCTTTTAAATAAAAAAGACAGTAGTGCCAACGTGACTTTCTGTGGTTGCTAGGGTGTTGCTAAGCAATAGAGAAGTCACTAGGCACTGAGATGATTACTTGATATATTAATCTACTTTAATAGAGGGGGAAGTTAACAAGTCTGGATGGCAGACACGTTTAGAATAAAATATCTGGCACATCTAATATTTCAGCACTGTTAGGACTGGATTACAGCACGGATTAAGTCATTCATTCATTCGTATGTTCGATCAAAAAGTATTCAACTCTCTTCATTGTGTCTGAATTTAAATCTCTGCTTAAAAACCACTTGTTTTCAGAAAACTACCTTAAGTTGATTTCTGTTTATAACGTTGTGTAATCTATATATTACTCTATATGTCTGATTTTCGAATTACTTTCTGTATTATTGTTTGATGTTATTCTCACATTTCTGAGGTTTATTGTAAAGTGTCCTTGATCTCTGGAAAGGCACAATATAAATAAAACATATTAATATTATTATTACTCGTTTGTACCTCTTTTGTACTTGCAGGCTCTGATATCTACTCTGTTAATCTGTCATAAGACTACAAGAAGTCAGGTTGTAAAGGTTGTAAAATCAGTTGTTGATATATTATTTAATTCTGCCTTTATTTGTCTTGAATGTAAGCCTTGTATCCAAGATGTGGGTTTTCATCTACATATTTTCTAATGTACCAACACGATATCCTCGCTGTCAACCTTTCTTCAACAACAAAATCCAGAGCAGCCTAAAGGAGGGGAAACAAGACATTAGTTATCGAGTTACAGGAAACAGCAGAACATGAAGAACTGAGGAAGCTGAAGAGAGACTTCACCTTTGCCAGGTGTGCTGCTACACCTTTACCCCTGTGTGATTCAGGAACCTCTGTAGAGATCAGCTCCAGCTGCTGATCATGACTGACAGTGTACTTCAGTACTGCACTACTCACTGCCCCTGATTCACATGACAAGGGAAATCATTATCAATAATGCCATTGTTGACATAAAACATTACATTTGAATTGAGCTTACAGTCCATCTAATAACAGAGTGCTGACTAACTAGTGGTCAGCGCGTTGTGAGTCATCTGTGTTGTGATGGTCAGAAATGCTGTCTAAATAGGCAGCTCACTGGGTTTTGAGACACAACAACAGGATTAAGTTATTTTCTCTTACCGCCGCAGTCAAACGTAACTGTGAAACGCCGATTCTGTCTATCGTGTATCACATTTGTATTGGAGAAGTTAGTGGATCCACAACATGTACATTTGCTGAGACGCAGACTGTTTTTATATCCTTGAGTGAACCGAGAGATAACGCTTTGAGACAGTATGTAGCGCGCCATGATGTGACGTCACCGGACCGTGCGGAACAATAACAGTAGAGGGCGCTGAACATTATATTTATTCCTCTCACCAACACCATTCAAGGTTCAAGAGTTTTATTTCTCACATACACAATTATATAGTGAAAATATAACCAGCAGTGAAATGTAAGTCAGGTCCGCTCCATAGACAGTACAATTATTGGGGAATGCAAACACAAAGAAAAGAAAATGGTATGGAAAAATACATAAATAAAATAAAATATAAAAAAATAGTGCAGGACTGTGTACTGTAGCATGGGCGTAACCACCATATACTTTGGGGGGGACGTTTCCAATGTTGGAAAAATACCAATCTGTCCCCCCCAATAATAGGCCTATTATATTGTAATATGTGACATATGATATGCCCTCCTTTTATGAACCCTGGTTGTAGCCAAGTGGATCTGTTGTTATTTCCAATTTACTTTCAATTTAGGAAAAACAAGGGAAACAAAACTGTGTGACCCCCCCCCTCGATTGTACACTTGGTTGAGCCCGTAAACGCCGGCTTGCGGCATCGTTTGAAAAAACCGCTCAGTCCGACTGTCACTGGTGCTTAAATGAAATTATGGTAGGAGCTAAAAGAAAGAAGCAGGACGAACAGGCGGACATTCGCCTTTTTTTCAGATGGTAAGCAAGTAGACACCTAAAAAGTAGTGCCATGGTCAAAAATACTGCGGCTATTTTTGGATAAATGTGAAAAAATATCACGTTTAAATGGCTCAGTATTATAGCTAGGTAGCTAGCATGATACCCTGAAATTAGGCTGAATAATGAACTGCTGGAGTCACAGACCAAGGAGTTCCCGCACTTCCCACTCCATTGATAAGCCTCTATTCATTCGTTGATGGCCTGGCCTGTTTGTTTTTACGATCTGAACCGCGACTGAACTTAAAAAAAATATCTGGGGGAAGGCTCACATTTGGACCCCCCCAATATCTATACCATGGATACGCCCTAACTGTAGACTTAATAAATATTCAGATAAGCAGAAATGTGCAAGAAGATTGTGAAAACAGGTTGCACATGGTCTTTATATAGCAGCAATACGAGAGTCATTTTATATTTTGGGGTACATTTCAGGTCAGCCATGAAGTCAGAAAATCCTTTTTGATAAATAAACTAGGTGGTTGAATAATATATCCTCTAAATGAGCTAAATTAATTATTTGGCAAGCTTAAGCTCTAATGACTTTATAAATATGTTAAAGAAAATTAACGTTTGGTTTATTATATTGTCAACTATGTTACGGAAAAATGCTGTGTCAAATGAAATATGAATGAAGTACTACGTGTTTGATAACACATTTGTTTGAAGGTTTTTGAGTCTATTCTCCAGAGTTTTTGATGTTATCTGTCTAACTGATTTGAAAATATGAATTTGGGGCATCATAATTGGTGTTCTGTGAAATGCATAATCTTCATGAAGGATGAAACTTTATTCAACATAAATCCACAGTATGCTGAATTTAGCATTATTCGCCATCCTTACCAAAGACATACATCTCCAGAGACATCCCCATCTTTTTGTCTGACAGTTTAGTTCACATTTAAAAGATTTATAACATTAAAACCACACATAACACAGTTGACAAAGTAACACAGTTGACAGGTATGAACTTAGTATCCATAAAGCATTTTAAACACACACACATTATAAAAATATACATTTTAACATTAATGACTATATTATATTATTATAAAGTTAAATTAAGTTTTGTAATGCATCATGACACTTCAAGTTGTAAGAACTTGTTCAATAACATTATAACTCTTTATCAGGCACGACTAAGTGGAAATTAGGGTGACCATACATGCCATTCTTACCAGACATGTCCTGGCCAGGATTTCTATATTGCTTTGATTTGCAAAGTACCACGAGAGCGTTTCGAAAACATAAGGAAACGACGTCATACACCGCACGCAAACAAAGCCAAAACCTAGATATTTTAGACAATGTAGAAACATGGCCAGAAATCCTGGCCAGGATGCGTCCGGGGAAAATGGCACGTATGGTCGCCCTACAGAAACAGATGTATACTAAATCTATAATTTTATATAGGTGTAAGTCTATCATGAGGAATTCTGAATGCTTTATAACCCTTGACAAGTGTGAATATAATGTGTATATAATATTATGGATAGACCTACTGAGTTCATAGAAAGTGTGGCCGTGATTAGATCAGTTAAGTTTATACATTGTAATGCAAATCGTGGTATTTAGGCAATTCCTATGTAATTTCCATGTAATGACAATTTTTTATCAACAACACTCAGTGGGAGCATAAATTGACCCCCAAAAGTTGTTATTATACAAAACCATGATCCACACTCACATGAAATATTATTTTCTTTTCATTTTATTCTACATTTTATCACCAATAAGACAAGGACACATATGTTTTGGCTCAAAGGCCTTGCTCGGTGTGTATAAATTGCATACATTTACCCTGAATTGCCAACAATGTCAACCGTGTTAATCCTTGACATTTTGGCCATTTTAGGGCCTTGTGCAAACTGCTGACCTTTGACTAGTTAATATATGACCTTGATTAACTTATGTTTTTATATTGATTCTCTACATATTTATAAATATAACACATGACGCAAGTTCACCAGAACATGTTGATAACACAGTTGATTGATGGTCAATTAATCTACTCTACGTGAAGACAATAATATAGATAAAATATTGAAGAGGAGAAGTTATGACTTTCCACACTGTCTTCAAAATTCCCTCCAAAAAAGGAAAATACATCAAGTGATGTTGGAATTGTGACTTTGGAACAAACCATTGCTGATTTATAGGGGGTTTATAGTGAGTAACACAGTTAACACAGATTTCTCGTAAATACACAAAATGGAGGATTTAATGTAGGAGGATTTAAAAAATATATTTTTTAAAACACCTCTAATCTCTCGATTATTTTGGACAAATTATTATAAGAAATATATACAGAAACATATATTTTAGAGATAATCTGAAGAGCAAAACCTCATGTTTACCAAATCGGACAGCACAAAAACAGCAACTTCCAGTATAGAATAAGCCATTTTTGCAAGAGAAAAGATGGATATCTGATAGATTTTTGTATTCAATTAATTATAAATGTCTCCTGATATGAAAGTGATCCTTGTTTGAAGTGAAAAGTTAGTGAAACCTTAGTAAAATTGATAATAGAGTCCATGGACATGATATGTACCCCTAATTATAGAACGACTCAGGAATGGGAGAGAATAATGCATCGCATACTGATTATTAAATGGAGACATGTTGATGTCTTGAGACCGAGTTTGTGTTCAGGAGCCTGATGGCCTGGGGGAAGAAGCTCCTCCTAAGTCTCTCAGTTTTTGCCATCATGCTCCGGAAGCGCTTGCCAGATGGCAGCAAAATGAAAAGATATTTACCAGGGTGTTTTGTGTCCTTGATGATTTTAGCAGCTCTGCTTTTGCAGCGTTTGAGGAAGATGTCCTGCAGAGAGGGGAGAGCAGACCCTGAGATGCGCTCAGCTTAGTGCATAACTATCTGGAGCCGTTTCCATACCACACTGAGATACCACACCATCTGACCAACACCAATTAATTACTGCCTTAGATCCATACATGACCATATTCAAATATTACATATGCATTTTACATACACTAGGAATAAACTAATAAACTAGATGATTGATTGATCGATCGATCTAGTCACAGCAAACCCACAATCATATTGACTTAAAACTTTTAATTTGAGCACTATACAGCACAGTGACACATTCTTTAATTATATACAAAACCTATTAAGCCTATGTTTTTTTCAATTGTTTAGACACTAAAAGTTGTACTTGAGGCAAATTACATGCTTTAAATTAAATTTGCTATTGTAAAACAAACTTTTCAAAACTTGCATCATGGATTCTATCAAATTCCAACAGATAAAAAAAAATCAATAAGTGACTGACTCTGTTAGAAATCTTACAATGGGCCATGTTCCAACCGGACAATAATCCAAACACAAACCTCAAAAACAACACAAAAATGGGTCACTGATTACAAAACCATGCTTCTGCTATGGCCATTACAGTCCTGAACCCTATATAGAAAAGGAGTGAGATGAACTGAAGAGAAGAAGCACCAACATGGTGCTGGTAATCTAAAGGATCTGGAGCTATTCTGGATGGAGGAATGGCCTCTGATCTCTCTGACCTCATCAGGCATTATAGGAGAACATTTTGAGCTGTTAAACTGGCAAATGGAGGTTTCATAAAGTGTGCCGTTAATTTTTGCCAATGTGTATAAGAGAAAAACATTTATTTCTTAATGATATTTCTCCCCATGTTAAATTCTTATTCTCCAATGAAAGGTTAGATTGTTGTGGTTTTTTACAATAAAAATAAAAAGGATTAACAACGCAGATTAATTTTCACAGCCTTCTTTGATCATATTTACCCAGGGGCTAATATGTTTAGCTATGACTGTAAATATATATACATACATACATGCACAGTTTTTTATTATTTTATTTAGACATCATGAAATAAAATGTATCATATCGTGGTCCATGTCTAGTATTGAACCATGAGAAATCAAGTCACCCTATTTGTAAACCACAAACGAGAAATCGAGCCAAAATCAAATTTTCCAATTGTTAAACTACTAAACAATAAACGAGACATCTTTTCACTTCTAGTTATTCCAGCTCCAATCAAAGCCACAGCAGAACAATTTTGTGTCTCCGAGCAACACACAGTAGTGTTTCGTTACTGACATACTTTATTTCCAGCTTCCTGACAGACAGGCAGCAGCTGGTGAGGCTTGAAAATTCTCATCCAGCGCCCACCATCAGCACTGGTGCCCCTCAGGGCTGTTCTCTCCCCACTACTCTTCTCCCTGTACACCAATGACCAAAGACTCCTCTTTCAAGCTCCTAAAGTTGGCAGATGACACCAAAGTCATTGGCCTCATCCAGACTTGAAATTTTGCAGTGTAAATGCATGGCACCTCAGGTTCATCAAACAGTCTGTGTAAATGCATCTAATGCCATTTTAGATGCAGCTTCTGTGTTTGCTGCAGTGAAAAGATGGAGTTTATTGATACTGATTTCATTTGAATGGTAACAACTATGTCGTTTCTTATTATTCTAACTAAATTAATTGAAACAATGTACGAATTTGATGTAGAAGATAAAACATTTAATAAGGTTAGTGGAAAAAAATGACAATTTAAAAAACAGAGGGAAAAGACATCTGTTTTATTTTATACATCAACTCCTTTTCAGTTAATTGTTATTTCTACCTCTTTCCAGTCACAGAGCACTTTTACATTTTTCATTGTAGTATTTTAAATGAACTTTTGCTAAACTCAGGATTGATGAAACACTTGTTTTTGGAGATAAAATCTACAAATGTAAAAACTTACATAGACTGTCCTTACCTTAAATGTCACAATGGCACACCAGAACTGAAACAACAGCGTGCTGATCAAGGACAAATGCTTATCTCAGGATTGGACTGAATACCTTGACAAGCTTCCCAGGAACATTGGCAAATTCACCCCCAGGGTGCCAAATAGCCAAAATGTCCAAGCATATCTCCAAGATATCGATTTCCATCTGAAAATGTGACCTCATGTTATGGACAAATATAGACTATATTTGCTCTGAACAACGTCCAGTCCTGAAGTGCTCAGCTTCCTGAATCGGCAGCCTACTCACACAAAGACTGATTATCAACTGCTTCAAGAAGCCCTCATTAAAGAGTTCGGCGATCCTGAGTCCGAAAAAGGCTTAGTGGCTGCCCTGTAGACAAGACAAGGACGTCACGAACCTCCTCAAGCCTACTACAGCCGACTCAGACGAGCCTACTTTGGAACTTGCAACAAACCTGACACGGAGGACGAACTGAACTTCAAAACTCTCTTCCTAAGGAACCTTCATCCCGGCATAAGCCACCATCTTGGAGATCTCACACGTCCACTAACAATGAGTGCTCAACAGTTGCCAGACTTGGCGCAAAAAGCCTACGGAAAACAAAATTTGGCCTCAGAAAAGGGCGCCAAAACCCCAGCATTCCTTGACTTCAACACTCAAAGCTAAGGATTGGCTCTAGAGGGCGCCCCACGCCAAGAGAGTGTCAAGCCGCCACCCAGAGAGTGGAATGCACCCTCATCCAACAAAAAACGTGACTCCCATGCTGGCACTTGACCTAAACAGAGGTATGACCGCTGGGACGGACCATGTGGATGACAATGCTCACCAGAACGTCACTGGGAAAAGTCATGGGACCAATCAAGGCCTCATGAGAATCATTGGGAGAGATTGTGGAAACGTCAAGGGAAAACGACAAACTCACCCTGGAGCGACCAGCCCAAGGAATCAACAAAAAAATTCACAAAGATTCCAAGCCGACTGGGCTCAAACTGAAACCACACAAGAGCAAAAGACACCACCATATTTCGACTCAAAAGAGCTGATGGAAATTATGATAAAAGAGTTCTTCTAATGAAAGGAGGAGGATCGGAAGTGGGAAAAGAAAGAGAACCAGATTCAGCCTGATGATTTCGGACGAGAAGGCAGCGACCAGCCACAGAAAATAGCACTCCTCACTTCATCCAGTATACGTTTCAGACTTATCCACTTCTCATTGGGAAAGATCTGCTTAATCGCTTCGAACCTTTAATAGACTTCAAGCACATAAAGATGTGGACACAAGTCCGCGAGTAGTATCCAACGTATCCAGTAGTATCCAATGAGTCGCAGTGTCAAGTCACAGACACCGCCCCTAATTCACTGACTGATGATGCAGTATCAAAGCCAGGACTTGGACCAAGCTCAAGCAGCAAGGACCAGGATCCTCTCCTCTGCTCATTGCAGGAGCCTGAATCAAACAGGCCCCTTCAAATTATGACTGCAATAGATATCCAAGGCACATCAGTGTCCGACGCGGCACTAGCCCTGTGGGCAGAGAACTCAGCCATCAGCCTGAAGCTATTCAGAACATTGAAGTAAAAACATCAGAGTCTACCATATGTCGCTAAGCACAGCCGCTTCCCTCTCAGTCCCTGGTCGACAACCATGGCCACCTCCAAGATCATCTGCGCTGTGGACATATGATGAAACCAGATTCACTACTTCCTCGTTTTCCCAGACCTGCCTCATGACATCTAAATTGGAGCGGATATCATGATCCAGCTCAATGCTTGCATTGATACTGTGAACGACATCATATGGGCTCCTCTGTCACACCCACTGACAACTTCAGTCACCCTCAAGAACCTCCAATCTAGTCAAACCATGTACTATGATCATAGAGCAAGAAGATGTGATACCTGCCTACAGCAAGAGTGTCAGTGTCTGTCTCAACATGCGACCTGGCCAGACTCTCAATAGTAAGCTAGGCTTCTTCTAACCTTTCAGGACCTGCCTAAAACTCGGACTGACCCTGGAAGCCACACCTCTCATTGAAGTGTCATCTTGTGCTGTGTAAGTGTTGTTCAACAACTGTACGGCCAAAGACATCTACGTTCCCAAAAGCCAGTCACCTGGGATGGCTCATCAACCAGGCGTTCCATGACTTTGAACTAACGGTACCTGTCATAGGCCCCATGCCAGCCAAGCTAATGTCAGACGAATATGGCGATACCGTGACATTCACAAAACCTCATAAAACCATTGCCATCACCTCTATTCTGCCGGTGTCCAGAGAAAGCGTCTGCCGTTCAGAACTAACAGATGACACTCACCTCACTGTCTACACTGTCTCAACACAGCCTGTGTCAGAATCACCTACACAGGTGACCATCAGGGCCCAAAGCTCCTCAAATGACGCAACTGCAGAGGAACCCTACGCCTGGTTCAATACACAAATTCAACAGATCCTGAGTGAGGCGGATGCCCTCCACAATGAAGTGGATCGCCAAGGATTCAAAGAGCTTCTGCACAAGTACAAGGACACCTTCGCAAAGGATTCCCTTGATTGTGGCTTGACCAACATCCAACAAACGCATCCCAACAAACCCAAATACACTACCCACATTTGTGCGGTAGTACAAGATTCCAATAGTATCATATGAGCCAGTGCAAGAAATTGTCGACTGGAAAAGGGGGTCATCCGGCCCTGTAACAGTAACAGTTTCCTGATCTTTTCATCAGGAAACATGGGGTTAGCTTTCAATGTTATGCTGATGATACTCAGCTCTATATTTCTTCACGGCCCGGTGAAACACACCAAATTGATTACTACTAAATTCTGAAAAAAAAACAGAGGTGTTAAGTATCGGACCTAAAAACCACACAAGTAATAACCTAGAACACTGTCTAACACTTGATGGCTGCTCTCTTGATTCTTCATCATCAGTCAAGAACCTAGGTGGGCTATTTGATAGCAATCTCTCATTTGACAGCCATGTTTCTAGCATTTGTAAAACCGATTTTTTTCATCTTAAAAATATATCTAAACTGAGATCTATGCTCTCAATGTCAAATGCAGAAATGTTAATTCATGCGTTTATGTGTAATGAGGAGTCAGTGGTGTTGGGATCCATATGCAGCTTTATTTAAAGGCTCAACGAGTGAAACAGGCACAGTTCAGATAACAGCATCAGGGACAACGTAGAATAGGCAAAATCATAAACTGAGAGGAGGCAAGAGGTCGAGGCAAGCGCCAGACAGGTAACAGAGTAAATACACTAGGCATGCTGGGTCAAAAGGCAGGCAGCAAATGATCAGAGTAGGTAAACATGAGAGTACTCCGCTTAAGTAGTCCATCTGATGACTAACACCTGTACGGATGATCAGCCCCAGGCACGGAGTTGTGGTAATTGAAGTCCGAATGAACCGGTTAGTACTCAGGTGAAGGAGCCCTCTGGTGGTGATTGGAGGGAGTCACAGAGGCCTGATTTGTGACATTATGACCTCAAGGTTAGATTATTGTAATGCTTTATTGGGTGGATGTTCTGCATGCTTAATAAACAAATTACAGATGGTTCGAAACAAAGCAGCTAGAGTCCTTACTAGACCATACAGACTTTATTAAAGAATTTGCTGATTTTCTATCAGAGTTAGTGCTGGCTGCAGATAAGGTCTTAATTGTGGGTGATTATAATATCCACGTTGATAATGAAAAAGATGCATTAGAACCAGCATTCATAGACATTCTGAACTCTATCTGGGTTAGACAACACGTGTCAGGACCCTACTCATTGTCAAAATCATACTTTAGATTTAGTACTGTCACATGGAATTTATGTTAATGGTGTTGAAGTTCTGCAGCAAAGCGATGACATATCAGATCACTATCTAGTCTTGTGTAAACTCCATATAGCTAAAGCTGTAAATTCAACTCATTCTTACAAATATGGAAGAACCATCACTTCTACCACAAAAGGTTGCTATGTAAGCAATCTTCCTGATTTATCTCAATTCCTCAGCACATCCAACAGCGCAGAAAAACGTGTTGATGTAACAGAAACTATGGATTCTCTCTTTTCTAGCACCTTAGATATGGTTGCTCCTTTACGCTTAAGGAAGATTAAGGAAAAGAGTCCAACACTGTGTTATAATGAGCACACTCATGCCCTAAATAGAGCAGCCTTGAAAATGGAGCGCAGCTGGAGGTAAACAAAATTAGAGGTATTTCGTATTGCTTGGCAGGAAAGTACCCCATCATACAGAAAAGCACTAAAAACTGCTAGATCTGATTGCTTTTCGTCTTTTTAGAAGAAAACAAACATAACCCTAGGTATTTATTCAATACAGTGGCAAAATTAACAAACAAAAATAAAACATCAACAGGTGTTGACATTTCCCTACAGCACAGCAGTAATGACTTTATGAACTATTTTACTTCCAAAATCAATACTATTAGAGATCAAACTGTAACCATGCAGCCGCCAGCTATAGTATCACATCAAATTGTTCACTATAGATCCCTTGAGGAACAATTCCACTCATTCTCTACTATAGAAGAGGAAGAATTGTATAAACTTGTTAAATCAGCTAAACCAACAACATGTATGTTAGACCCTATTCCATCTAAACTACAACAAGATGTGCTTCCAGAAGTCATAGATCCTCTTTTGGCTATTATGAATTAATCATTGTCATTAGGGTATGTCCCCAAAACCTTTAAATTGTTATTTAGCCTCTCATTAAAACGATCCAACAATCTAGTTAACTACATACCGATTTCGAATCTCCCTTTTCTGTCAAATATACTAGAAAATGTAGTATCCTCACAATTATATCCCTTCTTATAGAAAAATTATATCTGTGAGGTTTTTCAGTCAGGATTTAAACCATCTCATAGTACTGAGACTGCTCTCATTAGAGTGACAAATGACCTGCTATTATCATCTGATCATGGCTGTATCTCTGAGTGCTCCTGGATCTTAGCGCTGCGTTCGACACTATCAATCACAACATTTTTTGAATAGACTTTAGATAGAAAACTATGTTGGCATTAGTGGAAGTGCATTAGCATGGTTCAAATCGTACTTATCTGACCGCCATTAATTTGTAGCAGTGAATGAAGAGGTATCATATCGATCACAAGTGCAGTATGGAGTACCTCAAGGCTCAGTACTAGGGCCTTTATTTTTCACGCTTTACATGTTACCCTTGGGAAATATCATCAGGAAACATGGGGTTAGCTTTCACTGTTATGCTGATGATACTCAGCTCTATATTTCTTCAAGGCCCGGTGAAACACCAAATTGAGAAACTTATGGAATGCATAGTCGATATAAAAAACTGGATGACGAATAATTTCTTACTACTAAATTCTGAGAAAAAAACAGAGGTGTTAATTATCGGACCTAAAAACCACACAAGTAATAACCTAGAACACTGTCTAACACTTGATGGCTGCTCTCTCGATTCTTCGTCATCAGTCAGGAACCTAGGTGTGCTATTTGATAACAATCTCTCCTTTGACAGCCACGTTTCTAGCATTTGTAAAACTGAATTTTTTCATCTTAAAAATATATATAAAATGAGACCTCTGCTCTCAATGTCAAATGCAGAAATGTTAATTCATGCGTTTATGACCTCAAGGTTAGATTATTATAATGCTTTATTGGGTGGTTGTTCTGCATGCTTAATAAACAAACTATAGATGGTCCAAAATTCAGCAGCAAGAGTTCTTACTAGAGCCAGGAAGTATGACCACATTAGCCCGGTTCTGTCCACACTGCACTGGCTCCCTATTAAACATTGTATATATTTTAAAATCTTGTTAATTACTTATAAAGCCCTGAATGGCTTAGCTTCTTAGTACTTGAGTGAGCTCTTATCACATTATAGTCCTTTACGTCCGCTACGATCTCAATACTCTGGCCATTTGATAATACCTAGCATATCAAAATCAACTGCGGGCAGCAGATCCTTTTTCTATTTAGCGCCCAAACTCTGGAACAATCTACCCAACACTGTTCGGGAGGTAGACACACTCAGTTTAAATCTAGATTAAAGACCCATCTCTTTAACCTGGCATACACATAACACACTAATACGCTTCTAATATTCAAATCCGTTACAGGCAAGGCAAGGCAAGGCAAGGCAAGGCAAGTTTATTTATATAGCACATTTCATACACATTGGTAATTCAAAGTGCTTTACATAAAAGAAAGTGAAATAATCATTCACAGCAATAAAAACAAGAAGTTAAAAATAATAAAACAAGGAATTTTAAAATGATATAGAAATTGATTTAAAATGAGATTTAAAACAGTTAAATAGAAAATGATTATACATAAAATACAATGCAGTCAGTTCGGACGTAGCACAGTGCTCATTCAACAAATGCACAGCTAAATAGATGAGTTTTGAGACTGGATTTAAATGTGGCTAATGTTTTAGCACATCTGATCTCTTCTGGAAAGGATTGTTAGGCTGCATTAATTAGGTCAACCGAAACCTGGAACACTTCGCATAAAACACGATGTACTTCATGAAGCATATTATGTTGAAAAGAGTACCCGGATGGTCCACTATTTCAGGTCGATTTTTGAAGTGTGGATCCCTGCACACTCTTATGCAGGCATCCTCAAATCTGGCCCACTCCTGCAGAGTTTAGCGCTAACCCTAATCAAACACCTGAGCTTGCTAATCAGAGTCTTCATGATCATTAGAAAATCACAGGTAGGTGAGTTTGATCAGGGTTGGAGCTAAACTCTGTGGCAGATTGGCCCTCCAGGGAAAGATTTACATTTACATCTAGTTATTCTGCAGACGCTTTTATCCAAAGTGACTTACAATTGGCGAATACATAAAGCAATTCATCTTGAAGAGGCAAACAGACAGGAAGTGCTCATAACACAAGTCAAGTTTCACGTCTCACCCTGCATTTCAGTTCATACTATCCATCCTAAATATTATGTGAGATTACAATAAGTGAGTCCCAAATAGGGCTGCAATCGATTAAATCGATAAAAATCGATTACTAAAAGTGTTGGCAACGAATTTCATAATCGATTCGTTGTGTCGCGCGACGCGGAGACGTTTGATTATAAAAAAATAAAAAAAACTTTAGTTGAGCGCGGAGCGGAGTGAACACACTCGGTCTCTCTCGCGCACTGATGCTAGCAGAGTTCGGCGCCTCATAGACAGGGCGGAGCAAAAAAAAAAAAAAACGAGTGGAGGTAGAGGAAAGATACATGGCGAAGGCAGAGAAATCCGTGCGACCCAAGTCATCCAAGGTGTGGGAGCATTTCACACTAAATAAACAGAAAAAGTGTGTTAACTGCAAAATATGCAAAAGCGACATGGCATGGCACGGGAGCACCACGGCAATGATCCTGCACCTGAAACGCAAACATGTTGGAGTCTTTGATGAGGAGGAAGGGAGTTCAACAGCAGGGTAAGTCACTACAGAATCCTACCTTTGTTCCGTTTTGAAGTGAGGAACGTAATGTCCCTGGTGCTGGTGTTTACTCGTTATCCAGCTTGACAAGCATGACAAGTTAGCGTTAGCTCGTTAATAACAGTAGTAAAGCAGGGGTGCTATAGTTACTTTGCACTTTGCATTGCAAGACTAAAGACACGTTTTTATTCACTCGCCTTTTTGGACCATTCATTTTTCAATCTGTTGTCATGTATAGCTACACTGCAAAAAAAGCTTTTCTTACTTAGTAATTTTGTCTCGTTTCCAGTCCAAATATCTAAAAAATCTTAAATCAAGATTACTAGACAAGAAAAATGGCATGAGAAAATTAAGTGATGCTTAAAACTTCTGTTTGAGATTATATCTCATTAAGATAATTTTCTTACCCATTGGCAGATAATTTTGCTTGTTTTAAGCAAACAATCACTTAATTTTTGGTGTTTTTCAGAAAACAAGACATAATTTCTTATGCTATTTCACATATGTTCACATTATATGTGTCTAGTAAATGTATCTTGATTTAAGATTTTTTTAGATATTTGGACTGAAAACAGGACAAAACTACTAAGTTAGAAAAGCATTTTTTGCAGTGTATATTCTGTGCTTTGTCCCATATAGGTTATTATTGACAAATATATTTGTGTGTGTTGTACTTTTTGATTTAATTTTAAAGTTATTTTATTGCACTTGGTCATCTTAAGCTGTGTTTAAATGTGGTGTATAAATGAACCTTGCACTTACTACAATGATGGTAATAATTTAATGAATAAGCTTCAAGTGAACTTGAGAGAGAGTGTGTGTGTGTGTGTGTGTGTGTGTGTCTTGTCTGTAATTGCTCTTTGGGTTACTTACCTTTACACAACTAGTGTTACACAACTTTATACAACCTTTAGTAACTAAAACATGTATGTATGTAAGTATGTATTTAGTTGATGTAAAAATTGTGCTATTACACATACTCATACTATCTTTTTGATTCCAGAAAAAAACAGCAAACCATGAGAGGCTTCTTGATGGGAAATGCATCATGTACACCACAGCAAGCCGCTGTCTTGACAGATAGTATCCTCAACATGATCGTTACTGACATGAGGCCTCTGTCGATGATTGAAGATGACGGCTTCACTAAAATGATCCACACCTTGAACCCTGCTTACACTCTGCCGGACATGCTCACATTTTTGCATTGCAATGCAAAGTGTCTGAACAAAGGGAGTGAGAGAGAGTAAGTGTGTGTGTGTGTGTGTGTGTGTGTGTGTGTGTGTGTGTGTGTGTGTCAGTGTGTGAGAGTTTGTGAGTGTGTGCGTCTGCAAAAGTGTGTGCGTCTGCGAGTGTGTGCATCTGCGAGTGTGTGCGTCTGCAGTGTAGTGTAGAGAACAAGTTCTGACATTCAAACAAATCCTGTTAAATTTTCTGATTTGTATTGTTCTTTATTTTTTATAAATTATTTATTGTTCTGGCAGCTCAGGTGGCACTTTATTTAAAAAAGTCTATATATTTGGCAGATATAAAGCATACATGTGTATGTTTTTTGTGTTAGTCCATTTTTATTTTATTATTATTATAACAGCTCAGGGATGTTTAAGAAGCAACATGTTTGTGCACTTTCTAAAGATTTTAGATCTGTTTTTGAATAAAGGGTTGGAAATGAATGCTTTTCTTGTTTTTTTGTTTTTATCCGATTCATCGATTAATCGAAAAAATAATCGTCAGATTAATCGATTATTAAAATAATCGTTAGTTGCAGCCCTAGTCCCAAAGCATAGTGTTTTGAAAAAAGTATGCCAAAAGTCCCCAGATGGTCTACTATTTCAGGTCGATTTTTGAAGTGTGGATCCATTCACACTCTAATGTCTAAAATTGCCCACAATCCATTGCGCTTTGACGAAGGATTCTGTCCAGAACTACAAATACATATCAAACACATTAGAAAAACTACAAACGTGGCGGATGCACACGATCGAGCGTTAGGTAGAGAGGTTTGCAAAAAGGGGTTTGAGTTACTAATAATCAACTTTTAAACTGGTAAACAACATTTTGTATTGTTATGCATGTTATATATAATCTGCAACAGCAATGTGAACTTTTATAAATATCCATTTGGTCGTTAAATTTTAAATGCATCTTTATGCAGAAAATATGAGCAGAGTTCTCCGCATTAAAGACCCACGACTGGCAGATCAACAAGCTACTTCTTTTCTCTCTAATACGGTAGGAAGTTAAATGAAATGAAATGTGGAGGATGTTAACAGTGATAAGATGATTGACAGGCCAGTTTACAGTGACAGGCTGCATGTAACAGATGCAAAAGAGCCCTCTGTTATAGATGCAGTTGTGTGATGTGATAGTATGTCCCAAAGCTTGCCTGCTCTTCTACTACACACTCAAAAGTGTGTACTTTTTCTTCACCAAAAGAATACATACTTTAAGGGCATAGTATAAGTAGGCAAAAAAAGGAATGTTCTGGAGAGTGATTTTGAGCCTCTCTGTGATGGTACCACACTGTAAAAAATATTCCGTAAAAAAATGGAAAAAGTACTGGCTGCTCATTACCCGGACTTTGTACCGTAATTAAAAAACAGAAATTTTCTGTTAATTGACAGTTTGCCCACAATAAAAAAAACAGGACTTTTTCTGTGTTTTAATGGTGCATCTATAGTAAAAAAACACACACTTTTTTGTGTTTTAATGGTATACCTACAATAAAAAAACAGGACATTTACTATTATATAATAGGGTATCCGTTATTAAATAGGGTATTTAATATTATAGTATTTAATAGGGTACAGTATAAAAACTGCAAATATTAACTAAATCCATAAAATAACATATACTGGCATCTCATTACCCACTTTGTCCTGTAATTAAAAAAACAAAACATTTCTAAAACAAAATTGTTCAATATTATACCAACAGCAAACAATTACATTTATTTACATAATTACATGTACCTACAGTGACTTTTAAAAAACAAACAAACAAATACTCTGTGAGAAAAACAATGTTTTTTATTAACTTATTGACCATAGGATATGCCTAAAAAAAATTCATAATTCATTGTTTTAGATGAAAGAAAAAAAATAACATGAAACTTCATAACATCCTTAACAGTTGGGATATGAACAAACTTGAAAATGACCAATTTCATGGGTCAAGTGAAAACACAATACAGTTCAGGAATAGAGTACAGATCAACATGAGGTTTCTAAAGTACAAAATTATTGTACATTTTAGACACAGAACTAAGACATAACAGATAACGGAGAGTTATGTGGAGTAAAGCCTTGTTTAAATCCTTGGTTAAATAGAAAATACACAAAAAGGTACCTTAAAAAAAAAAAAGCATTCAGAGAGAATGGCACCTGTCATGTTGACGTATAAAGATCAGGGTCCTGCTCATAGATGTGTTGTCTGTCTAATGTGTAATGTTGAAGGTATATTGGTCATAAGAAAACAGAACACTGTCAATGCAGAATCCACCCACTGAAGCCAGAGGGATCATTCTCAAAACCCATCGGATCACTATTGGATCAGAGCACCAGTGCTGTAATGAATCACTATGGGATGTCTCTCTACAGCAGTCATGTTGTATTGGTTCGGTCCTCTCCAGATGCTACTTCTTTGGCTGTAAGACAAAAACAATATATTAAATGGCTGTAATTAATGAAAGAAGAAATTTGACAGATTACAGATTATTTGAAATCACTTAAAATAAGTTTAAGAAAAGTTATTCAAGTTTAAATTTATTGTTATGAAAATTGTACATTAATATTATATTTTTCTTTTAATAAAAATGTTTAAAAAATGTTTCAGCAAAAAAATACTAGAAAGTCAGAGCCTCAAGTCTAACCAAGTTGTGTGTAATAAAGTTTTCTGGGAGACTTTCAGATGCTGTGTTTCAATAGTGATTCCTAAAGGTCACTTAGTTAAAGGAACACTCACCTTTTTTTGGAAATAGGCTCATTCTATTGCAAAATATTAAAGTAAGCAAGTTCTGCTGGCAGAACAGTGACATATAGCAGCCAGGATATATATGTTTTATGCACACTCTTGTCATAAATTAATCAATTACTGTTCTGACATAACTTATATTTATATGAAATAATTTTGCTGCTAGTAGGGTTAAACAGACTAAAGGCACCTCGGGGTAAAAGGCGCCTTTGATATTATTTTAATCTAAACCATTAGATGGAACAAAAATGTGGCAGAACACTTTTTAAAACATTCACTTTTCAAGATGCACGTGTATATCTCTCTGATCTTTGACGCGATCGCACACAGCAGCTCAAAGTTTATTCTGTGCTTACTTGATCTAATATTTGATCATTTTTTTTATGTTGTGGTTTTAAGTAGCAAATGAGAATCGCTTAAATTAATGCATATATTTTGTGACAAACATCTTTATGATTTTACGTTTTGCTCAAGATAATTAAAGCAAAAGTTTTTAAATAACGAAAGAATATATGAAAGTATGGTTTTTGGGGTAAAAAACACCCCCGCTGTTGGGGCTAAAGGCGCCGTTATTAACATGTTAATAGATGGATTACTTTTCCACTTGTTGACATGACATAGTTAGATTCAGATGGTAAATATCATATATTATGTTGAGTGTCCATATTAGTGATATGAATCTCTAATATCCCCATGTTTAGAATGAAACCATCATATTTAAAACATCATATCATATGATAAAATATAATTTGTTGTTACTACTGTAAATACATATTTCATTATTATTGGATCTCCTTCAATACTTTCAGAATCTTTACTTATTTAAAAATAAATAGTTCAAAATTTGCTAAAGTGTTTGTTTTGAACAAGTATTAACTTAGACATTATTTAAACAAAACATTATTTTAGCTGAAGTATTTGTATCAATACCGTGGGCCTTTAACCCCATGCTGGTGGGCCTTACCCCGTGTGAGGGGTAAAAGGCCCCTCTTGCCACCTCATACATTTATAAGATTTTTAAACAAAAATAAGCAAATTGAATAATTTATTTTCACACAAAATCTAAATGTTCAGTACAAAGTATATATATTTTTTCTGCAATTATACATTTTAGCGGCAGTGATTAGCACATTTTTTTCTTAAGGGGGGCCTTTAGCCCGTTGTACCCTACACTTCGCTATATAATTGCTACGCGGAAGTAAATATGCTGGCTGAGATTCTATCGCAAATACATCAGCAGCGTTCGTGCATAGAGCGTATTAGGAAATGAAATGATCAACACAGATTAAGCAGAGTTCATCAGATGAACTGAGGAGGGCAGCAATGCGCCACTGATGCATCTGCCTGTACCGTCAATGTTGAAAGAAGAAGAACCTTATAAAAACCTGTTCTTTATTTTATTAATGTTGAAAGAACTGTGAACTTTTCCGCATAATGGAGTGAGTCATACAAATTAATCAAGGTTTTTCGTGTCTTGTTTTATTTATTTATTTTGCTGTGTGATTTACTTGATTTGTCTTTAACTGGTGATGTTTTGTTTTAACATTTAAGGGAAACTAAATGGGACATACGCCATAAAGTATGGAACTACATCGAAGTGAAAAACCTGGCAAGTTTCCCTCGACCTGTGTACAACAGAATTCCCAATTTCAAGGTATCCAGATCAACAAAGGCCCCCTAAAGAGCAGACCAAGGCTAAACCATTTTTATTTACACACTAGTAAATATTTCTCAGCTATAGGGTAGGTGCTATTTGTATAGAAACAAACAAACATATAATTTTAAAACTGCCTATATGTTTTACAACAGTGTAAAAAAAAAAAGGTTTTGTAGAGCCTACAATACTTTTTTCATATACTGTAATGTGTAGGTCTTTACACCTTTTTGCCACTTGTAGAGCATACTAAAAGTAATTTTAATTTTTTTATAAATTAGTCGGTAAGTAGTGTGTAATGTTAGCAAGCAAGCTAGCTAACCAATGTATAGGTAAAGTTAATAGGCATGGTTTCTACAAATTCTACTATAGGATAGCATTAGGCTGAGGTATTTGGGTATTTTACATTATTAAGATGCATTTAAACATGAATTGTTGGATAATTAAAACCTCAAATAGGGGTGTCAAAGTGTGGGTACATTGTCATAATGGGGACACTATTTATTAACATTGATTTTAGAAGAGTAGCCTACCTATATTTGAAAAACAAAATGGTTTCTAAAGTTAATAAAAAATAATACACCTAAACCATATTTGTATTTCAAATACAGATGCCTAATGGCTTTTCAGCAAAAAAATAAAGGTTATGAAACACAAAATTATTAATGAGCAACACTAAACAGTAATATATATGATAAAACAACTTGTATATTTGAACAGAAATTTGTAATGTGGACTGGTTTAGGAAGCAGCTCATGCCTGTAACAGGCTCACAAAGTGAAGTTTAGATTCAGCAGAGTGATCAAAGTCAATCCGGACAGACCTCAGGAAGCAAGTTCCAGTGAATTGATATCTAATCCAGTACTATCCCGAATTCAGGGTGCTCTGGAGGCATGTGCCAAGGTGCCACTCTTAGAGATCTTCACTAATGCCGCTGTGGTCAAGGTAGCTCCTGATAAACCACTAGAGGGAGTTCGACTAGCTTCCCTGCAGGTATATTTTGTTCACATTGCTTGCTATCAACTGCATTTCACATCAACCTGTGTGATATTCTGCATTGTATGTATAATTTAACCAAAATAATTTACTAATACTATGGCATATTTTATGTTTGAATGCAGGCAAGAAAAACATTGCTTGTTCCAACACCTCGGCTAAAAACTGGGTTATTTAACAGGATCGTTCCCCCTAAAGGTGCAACCAAAAAAGAACTGCGTGTTTGTTCTACGTCTCAGGTGAAGTCATGTATATTCAGATGTTATATGGTGTGCTGTGTGTCTGCAGTCCCTTACATCTATTTCAACTGACAAACTCTTTGTGCTTAAGGGTATCAAAGAGTTGAGTGTTCCAGTCGGTTTAGAAGACAAAGTTCAGGTGGATCTTGTCGTAGTTGGATCAGTGGCTGTATCTGAAAAAGGTAACTCTACATCTTACGACGACTTGAGAATTGTATCTTATCCTTATGCAATGATGCTATCTAATGTCAATAGGCTACAGAATTGGAAAAGGTGAAGGCTTTGCAGACATGGAATATGCTATAATGGCATGCATGGGAGCTGTGTGTGAATCCACTGTGGTTGTCACCATTGTTCATGATTGCCAGGTAAGCAGGGGCGGACTGGGACAAAATTTCTGGCCGGGAAATCTCGAAATCATCCAGGACATCCCATAAACCCACAACAAAATTTGAAACCACGGAAAATAATATTTTTTTGTATGACCATCATCATCATTATCATCATCACATAAAAAAGTTTAAATCCCTAGGCTGAGGCTGTGCAAAATAATTCAAGGTTATCACTTGAACTTCCATTTTCCTTTTTAGTCTCTTAATTTTCCCTGACATCTCTCTGTCCCTTATGTGTATGTTTACTTAAAAAAAAAAAATCATGAATATATCTCTACGTTGTTGCAAAACAACCACCTCATTATAATTTGTATATTATAATATTAAAAAATATATATATATTGCATTAGGACCATATGTTATTATCTTACCTAAATGTCAAAATTGGTACAATAATAGCGACAAATTGAATATATCTTTATAGAAAAAATCTTAACACTGAACATGTTTTTGCATTATCATGGGTCATGTTTTGTCCTATAAGGAAAACCCAACAAACACAGAACATTCACCTAACGTTCCCATTTGTTTCCCTTTTGTTTTTTTGGGGGGAATCACATTTCTAGGAACGTTTCCTGTAGGTTCATTTTTTAATAACCTAAAGAGAAAGTTATTTTTGGGTTTAATTTTATAACCTAAAAAGAACCTTCTCAGAACGTTTCCTGCAGGTTTATTTTTAGCTTATTTTTAATCATAAATAAAAAAAAATTGCAGAATTTCATGTCTGAAATAAGCTTTTAATAAAGTGTAGACATCAAAGTAGTCAACTCGCATTTTAATGATAATATAATTCCAATTTTATAGCTGAAATTAAGCCGAGGTTAAGCATAGTCTGAAGAGCATACCATAAACACTGGTGCTGCGTCCTAATTTGCCTACATACACTATGCCCTAAAAGTATGTACTCTTTTTGTGAAGAAAAAGTAGATACTTTTGAGTATGTAGCAGAATAGTAGGCAAGCTTTGGGACATACTTCTTTCGTCATAGCTGCGTCTTAAACGTACGCTCTGTTGCTTAGTTACGTGCATCCTGTAACTCTTCAAACTGCCCTGTCAATCATCTTGTCACAGTTAAATTAATCCACATTTCGTTTAATTTGATTTCCTACCATATTGGAGAGAAATGAAGAGGCACATCGCGGGTCTTTCATGCTGAGAACTCTGTTCATGTGTTTGCATAATGATGCATTTAAAAGTCAATGACCAAACGTATCACTGTAAAAGTTCACAGTGTTGCTGCAGATTAAATATAATGTGGATAACATTAAATTAATATTTTTTAATCAGGTTAGACATTGATTATTTATCACTCAACCCCCTTTCTCTACTTGTCCATCGGTCGCGCATATCCGCCAAGTTTGTAGTTTTAAAAAATTATGCATGTTTGTAGTTCTAATCGAATCCTCGTCCACAGCACAATGTGTTGTGGGTAATATTAGCGTTAGAGTGTGCATCGATCTGCACTTCCAATTCTAACTGAAAGTAGTAGACCATCCGGTAATCTTTGGCATACTTTTTTAAACATACTATGATTTGAGACATACTAATTCTATTTTCGAGTACTATTTAGGACGGATAGTATGCGAATTGGGACGCAGCATGGGTTTGTTTGTATGTTTCTTTACAGCTCGCATCTGATCTGCACGCGCGTCCAGCATGCGCTTCTCCAGCACGCGTTTTTCGCATAATTAAAAAATTAACAGTAATTTAGTTTTACTGATTGACTAACACTCGTTGTGCGGTGTCTATTTAGAACAGCGAAGATGAAATAAAACGTGCTAGCACATTGCCAGTAAATCACTCGCATATCCGACTAAATCTTCACCCTAGGCGACCAAATGATGTCTAATATTAGCCACTGGCTAATAAATGCTCAAATTTTACTCACCAGTGTGTGAGGAGGCTATGGTGCCCCCTGGGAGTTGGTGCCCTATGCAAACTGTGTACTCTGCATATAGGGAGCGGTGGTAATGGCTGTAGAGGTCTGTTACCGAAACCCAACCCGAACATGCGGGTCCAGAAATACTTTCGGTTTGGGTCGGGTTTCGGGTAAATGTTTAATGGAGCTTCGGGCTCAGGTCAGGTTCGGGTTTCGTAGCTAAACCAAAACTATATGCAGAGGCTTCGCTGCTTTCATAGACGCATACACACACACATTATTGCACACAGAGATCGCACAGCACAAACAGCACATAAACTTTTATTAGTAAAATAGCTTCGATAGCTACTGACTCGCAAGTCACAACATTATATTTATCTGCAATGAGGGGTCAAATCGCTGTTTTGAAGTAACTAAGCCTCATTGCTTGTAGAGAGACTCGCAGAAGCAGGTTCACATGCACGCCAACGTTCATCCCTCTCTCTCTCTCTGTCTGTCTCGGTCTCTCTCTCGCTAATTCAAATAAATCATTAATTAATTCAAATAAATACAATCTTATTTAAGATCTTAAGTCTGATTTAAAGTAGGCCGAATGTTAACGAGCCTTAACTTGACAAAAAATGACCATAATTTGCACGGTGGAAGAATTATCGTCTTGTCCATACAACCATTCATAAACTCGGCAGAATGTATGCGACCGCTGCACCTGATGTTCACAAACTTTCATAACTGGTAAGTGTTTATGAAATGGCCGAGCCTTGATTAATCTGTTTCTTTGCATGCAATCGTGAAATGCAGCCTTTTTAAATTTTTTGTTGGCTATTCGTTGTGGGGGGGAAAAAGATTTCGGGTCGGGTTCGGGCTCTAAATTTAACTGCCGCTCGGGTCGGGTCAGACGATCTCGGGTACGGGCCGTGTTCGGGCTTCAGTTTTGAGCCCGTGCAGACCTCCAACTGGCCGTATCTCATATTTTAGATCAGTGCAATTTGGGAAAGAAATCAATTAAATCTGTATATGGATGTCAAGTCAAGTCACCTTTATTTATATAGTGATTTTAACAATACAAATTGTGTCAAAGCAACTGCACAATATCAAAAGAGGAAAATAGTGTATGACTAATGTAAAATGACAAGATTAAACACCCATTTTTCAGTTAAAGGTATTTCATTATTGAATTCAGTGATGTCATCCTCCAGCTCAGTTCAGTTTAATTAGTATCTGTGCAATCAAGTCGATGATATCGCTGGAAATGAAGTGTCCCCAACTAAGTGAGTCAGAGGCGACAACGGCAAGGAACCAAAACTCCATCGGTGACAGAACGGAGAAAAAACCTTGGGAGAAACCAGGCTCAGTCGGGGGGGCTGTTCCCCTCTGGCCAGACGAACCAGCAGTTTGTTCCAACTGCAGCAAAGTCAGATTGTAAGGGCTCCACTTGTTCCAGTGGTCTTTTCCTGATAGCTGTCTAGGTGATGAGGTCCTCACTGGAGATCTGTCTCTGGGGCTCATCTAGTTGTACTGGTCTCCGCTGACTTTCAGAGCTGTAGAGGTCGTCTCTTGTTACTGATCCACCATCTGATCTGGATACGGACTGGATCTGGTGACTGCAGTGATCATCTGGGCTGAATAAGGACTGGATCGGGTGGCTACGGTGACCTCGGAATAAGAAAGAAATAGACTAATATTAAAGTAGATGTCAATCTTCTTACGATGTAAAAAGTACATCATGATTTATGGGAAGTGTTCCCAGTTTCGGTTGACCTAATTAATGCACCCTAACAATCATTTAACGCATTTGAATATTAAAGGGTATTTATTAGTGTGTTATGTGTATGCCAGGTTAAAGAGATAGGTCTTTAATCTAGATTTAAACTGACAGAGTGTGTCTGCCTCCCGAACAGTGTTGGGTAGATTGTTCCAGAGTTTGGGCGCTAAATAGAAAAAGGATCTGCTGCCCGCAGTTGATTTTGATATTCTAGGTATTATCAAACAGCCAGAATTTTAAGAACACAGCGGACGTGAAGGACTATAATGTTATAAGAGTTTGCTCAAGTACTGAGAAGCTAAGCCATTCAAGGCTTTATAAGTAATTAACAAGATTTTAAAATCTATACGATGTTTAATAGGGAGCCAGTGCAGTGTTGACATAATCGGACTAATGTGGTCATACTTCCTGGTTATAGTAAGGACTCTAGCTGCTGCATTTTGGACCATCTGTAGTTTGTTTATTAAGCATGCAGAACAACCACCCAATAAAGCATTATAATAATCTACCCTTGAGGTTATAAACGCATGAATTAACATTTCTGCATTTGACATTGAGAGCATAGTTCTCAGTTTAGATATATTTTTAAGATGAAAGAATGCAGTTTTACAAATGCTAGAAACGTGGCTGTCAAAGGAGAGATTGCGATCAAATAGCACACCTAGATTCCTGACTGATGATGAAGAATCAAGAGAGCAGCCATCAAGTGTTAGACAGTGTTCTAGGTTATTACTTGTGTGGTTTTTAGGTCCGATAATTAACACCTCTGTTTTTTCAGAATTAAATAGTACTAAATTATTCGTCATCCAGTTTTTTTATATCGACTATGCATTCCATAAGTTTCTCAATTTGGTGTGTTTCACCGGGCCATAAAGAAATATAGAGCTGAGTATCATCAGTGTAAATATATGCGTATATAAATATTCAAATGTAACCCCCTTTGTAATCGTTAACATTTTCAGAAGTAACTGTAATTTAATTACACATTTTTCTTAGTAACTGATTACGGTTACATTTATTTTGTAATTAAATTACGTAACTCTGTTACATGTAACTACCCAGGTAGCAAAAACGGTTTGGCCCGATAGTGGCCCAGATCCGTCAGGCCAGAAGAAATAACTCGGCCCGGCTACGGTTGCCAGACTTGGCAGGGACATGGGATGAATTACGCCCAGCCCAAATACATTGGCCCGAGTCCGGCTGCCAAAACTGCCGCATTGGGCCACAATCACACCGACAACAATTGAAACACTTAGCCAGTACTGGCCCGAGTCTGGGTACTGACACTGAGCCAACACCACCGGCATTGGGCCACAATCACACCGACAACAATTGAAACACTTAGCCGGCACTGGTCCGACACTGGGTACTGAAACTGAACCAACACTGGGTTACAATCATGCCGACACCTAGCCGGTACTAGTCTCGTTTGCTAAATAAAAAAATATGTATACTTACACTTATTCATACAGAATTATAAATATGTGTATTAAAGACTCCTTCCAGTTTTTACATAAAACCAAAGCTTTGAATAACTTTTTTTCCCACTAAATGACATTGTTACCTTAAAATCCTTAACTCTTGCACTATGTCAGCAAACTCAGTTATAGCTTCATTATAAATAAACATTACTTTGATATTATATGTAGAACGATTTAATAAAAATGAAATATGTTAGATTATCAAATGTTTACTCACCAGGGTAGCAAGTTCTTCTGGTCTTCTGGAAAGTAGCAGCACAAAAAGCCCGTCAGGTTTTGTCATTAGATGTCAAAGCTAGTGTGCATGTCTCTTGAAATTCATATAGCAAAAATAATGTTATAGTTCCTTAACCACTTTAAGCTTGTTTCATTATATTAATTAAATCATTAATTTCCAAATGTAGTTAAATAATAAACAGAATGTTGTATAAAAGGAAAATATATTAATAGGAATAAAAAAATACACTAAAAGTAACAACATGGGCAGGTAAAATATATTATATTTAAGTGTCACTGCTACATACTATTTACCACATTGTAAATGGAGACCCACCCCCAGCACTGGTCTGGAAATGCATGCCCATATCTCAGCCAAAATCAGACCAGGCCTTATGGTCCGTAACTGGACCGAATGTGGCTAAATGTGACGTATCGCAGTGCAAATCGGGCCAGATCCACACATCCAAAGCCTAGCCAAATTTGGCAACCATTACTGGGTCAGAGCTGCCTCACTTTTTGCTGCCAGAACACAGCCGAGTGAGCTGACACTCATCCGCAATTGACATCGATTGCACTGGCAACCTGGGTAGTTACTCCCAACACTGTTAGCACATAGATCAATCATTGAGCAAACCACGTAGTAACAACAAAAATAACATCAAGTATAAGATTTTCAATCACCTTTCAATAATGGCCTGGTAACTTGCATTAGCTACATTTACATTCAGTCACTTAGCAGACGCATTTATCCAAAGCGACTTACAAATGAGGACAATGTTAAGGGAAACATTAATTCTGCTCTCTAAGAAAATCCTGAACAGAATGTCCTGTCTTTGAGAATGTCCTGAGCTAAAACTCACATGCCATTTTTTTTCTTCTTCACAGTTAACCTGATTTCTGTGTTTAGGTTGTGGACATTCCAAAGGAAATCATTGAAAGTCATGACCTCACAGTTGACTTCATTCTAACTCCAACAAGAATCATTAAAACTGAATGCACACACCCAAAACCACAAGGCATCATTTGGTCAAAGGTATGTGTATCTACATTGTCTTAAAACTTTGTGACTGGTTAACTTTTTAAGGCCTTTAGCTTGATTTCTCTGTGTATGTGTGTTAATTGTTTAGGAATCACCACTGTCAAATTGCCTTTTCCTATAATAATGCAATGCTAATTGATTATGAAGCGCATCCCAAACGCCACATAAACAGAAACTTGCCCATTTCTACAAACAAACAATCTGCCAAATGAAATAAAGGAAATAGAAGGGATCACCAGTGCACCCTTGTGACCGCGAATGACCAATAAGAAACAAAAGAAAATCAATGCTCCTATAGATTATATGTTTGAAATGCTAAATAAAATTGTGGATGCTCAGTTTAGGGAACCAGTCATTGCCCGAGGATTAAAGCAAAAGTGATAAAAACTAGTAAGTAAATGAAGGTGTCACAGACAGAAGGGTGTTCTTATGTTACAGAACACAGAACACACGTGTTAGTTTGCAGTCAGCTGTAGTCTGTGCAGTGTGTTCAAGCGCAGCTTTTTGGTCCAGACGCTGCCAAGGCAAGGTGACAACACCGCTGGCTTTTGTCGCCGCTAGTTCTTTGAAGTTGGCTTGGTATGTCTCAGCCTTAACAGGGGTTGCACCTGAGAGAAGCCATGAATAGGTTTGAATTTCTCATGTAGAGCTGGCACTGGATATGAATGTTTGGCTAAACCTAAATGCTCTGCTGTTAATGTACTCGTTATCTTGAATCTCTTATTGGGATGGAAGGCAGGGGAAATAGTGAAGGACACCGTTGCACCTGAGATGACTTGAGTGCCATATGTCTGACTGTTCTCAAGCAGAGATTCTCTAGCTGTCCACTGAGTGTGAGTTACTGTGCTGCATTGTGAAGTAAGATGGTATTCTCTGAACCATCGTCCAGAATGGCATAGGTCTTCAAAGTACATTTGCCATGGTGTAACAGCATCGTGCCGAGTTTCAGGAGAACTTTGCTGCCACCTACTTGACTATCCATGTATAGCATTTGACTCTCCTGTTGTTCAGAATCCTTCTGTTGCAGACCTGTTATTTATATTATATTTATATTTTATTTATCTGAATATTAGGGCTATCCATTAGTTCTGCAATTAGTGCTTAGTCAAAGATTACATGGTGTAAGTATAGGTACAATGCATGTTACTATAGGAGTCTGTGATTAGAAGGGCCTCAAATATCAGAATCGGATATTTGAACTGTTCTGTTGTTTCGAGTGGCAGCAAATTCTCAAGAGATATCTTCTGCTGAGCGAACTGTCATGGGTCCTCTGATGTAAAGTCGGAATGGAGGGTGTAGGGCCTCTGAATAGGAGGTGTACGGCCATCAGGGACAAAGTTTTTGAATGGGTAATGAGGCCTTGTGACATAATTTGGCCGTTCTCTAAACCTAGGAATGGGGGGGGGGGGGCGATAAAGCATCCATGGCTGGTGTAGGGCATAATTACTGTACCCTTTATGCCCGGGTCATATGTTGTGACTGAGGATGGCTAGGGGATCTTGAGCGATAGGGGACACACTTGCCCTCTGTCAGAGACCTAGATGTCAGAAACACTAACCTGTTCATCATCTGCAGGCGTAGAGCATTCATAGCCTGTCCATGAGTTATCACTCAGTCTCTTTAGCAGCCTGTCCACTGCAATCTGCAATGAAGGACTTGAGAGATTGTGGAGCTGGTATGGTTGTATTTTTCTTGGACAGGATGCTGTAGTTCATACGTGACTGAGGACACGAGAAGTCAAACTGATTCCATACGTCCTGGCTGATTATTGGCCAGTGATTATTATTACATGTGATTCTTTTTTCAGGAATCTTTGATGAATAGAGTGTTTTAAAAAATAAAATTGATTTAAAATAGGAATCCTTTTTAAAAATACTCTGCCGTTCAAAAGTTTGGGGTCAGCATCTTTGTTTTATTTTATAAATGAATACATTTATTCAACAAGGATGTGCTCAATTAATAAAGGTTGTAGTAAAGACTTATATAGTTTGAAAATATTTATATTATGAATAAACACTTCATACGTTTTTATTCATCAATAAATCCTGAAAAAAGCTTCACAGACCCCCCCTCAAAAAAAGAATATATTTTTTTAATTAATTTGCATACATGTGAGCCTGGGATCAAACTAAATATTTATATTTAATAATAATAATTATTATTATTATTATGTTTGTACATGATATAGTTTCATAAATTTACCCACAATTCTAAATTCATGGTAAGTTTCAAACTTAGAATATTTCCAAAATTGCCCAGACGAAGTTCCCATGGAAAGTTTTCGAAATTTACTTAAATTTGCCGGAAATTGTCTGCCCTTTGCAACCCTACACAAGACACAAGTGCATATTTTGCCTTGTTTATCTAAAAGTGCACTTGTATTTGTTTAAAATGCTACCTATTAAATTATGTTTTATTAATGCACACACCTACCACAACCCTAAACTTACACTTACAGTAATGTAGATATATTAAATATTGTTATTCAGCGTTAGTAAAAGGATGCAATATTGATGCGCGCATGCGCAGTAAGCAGAGGTAGGAAAATCTGACGGGTAGGATAAAATGTCAGGGCACTGGACCACAACCGCGTGCAGTGTGAACGCACTGATCCGTTAACGTGGGTGCTGAAAAAAATACGCACTGTATGTGTGAAACAGGCGTAAGTCTGACGTCACTGCTTCTGCGTCCAAACGTTTTAAAAGGAACCACGAGAAAACAACAAAAGGTGCTAATATACACTCACAATGTGATATAATACTACCAAAAAAAATTATAATCCTAACCTTTAACTCCGTACCGAAATCCCAGATAGCCAGACAGTGAAAATATAAAAAATATTTATGTTTGGGATGCTGTGAGCATGGAGACTATAGTGTACACCATACATTTGAAAATGTTTAGCTTAAATGTTTAATATGAATAAACAGTGCTCATAAAGGTTGGTAGTATTCTAAATTGAAGCGAGTTGAGGCTTGGACCCGGAAACAGTGCTGCTTGTGTTACCACTTAACAAGCAGATAACTTTGACTCTTAATTGTCACATTTGTGTGATCATACAATGAACAAACTTCTGACGTTTTATCAAAATATAATATAAATATGCAAAATGTTAGACAATGTGTATTAGATACACATTTATCGCCATAATTTTGCCGCTACACCATGACTATCCGTTCAAGATATAAAAATCCCATGGCAATTTTACATCCTCAGCAGACGGAAATCCTAGAAGTATCTCAAATTCCAGAACATGCACAGTTTTCTCAACTTTGAACAGACAAAAAACTGTCAGGCTTGAGTTCTATATGTGTGAAGAGTTTCACATGTATACGTGCATCCTCTGTGGCATCCGAATGACCACAGAATCCAACATGTGTGCCAATTTTCAAGAGTTTTGTGTATGTCAAGGGCTCCATAAAGCCATAAATAGTTGGGGAAAGAAAAACAATAGGAACTTGTGCCTCTAGTGGCTTGTGCCATAATAAAAAAAGCAATTTCAAGAGGGTCCTCACACATTGGTGCTTGTGCCCTAATAATATAGTAATTGTTCAATAATCGAAATCGAGGTAAATGTTTCAATTAATCAAGGTTTTGATTTTAGGTCATTGTCCAGCCCTACCTTAAGAGCCCTACCTAACTAAACAAGAATAATAAAGCTTTATTCAGATGATCTCTTCAGATTAACTTAATTATAACTTACCAATGCTTTCAGTTACACCCAGAAATACTGAAGAAAATACCCATTCTGAAGAAACTAAGAAAACTGGAGCAGGAAGCTGGGAAATATACTGCTTTAAAGACGACGCCTGCTAAAGAAGATGAAACTAAGAAATCCAAAGAGCTGAAATGTCAGCCTAATTGTCAACCTAAATCTGAGCTGCAATGTGAATATTTAGCTTCTGAAGATGACACATGTGCTGGATTTTAGCGCAAATTTCTTAAAAGTTCTGTCACTATATGACAATCAGCTGACAGAGGACAAAGCAAAGAGCGTTCCTGCTGTACGCTGATGACACTGGTGCAGAGCACACTCTCACCACTTTTCAAAAGCTCTCCATTAATGGCCACATCCTGCATGCTGAATGTGTCGGAAGTAAGGGGCAAAAGACCCTGAGAGGATACCAAACAGGCTGGTAATAGACTCCATGCTCCTTTGGAGGATAATGTCTTTAATCCAGAATTCTGTTCTGTACACCTTTCTAAACAAGAATAAAAAATTGTTTTGCATTTTTATGCATACATGTTTTGTATGCTTGCCATTGGTTAACACTCACACAAAGAATATATAATATAAGGGGAAAAATGCTTCATGAAAATGTGAGTTTAGCTTAGGCCTGAAGAGAATACAGTGTTTTTAAAGTGTCTATTCTTATGTATTTCTTGATTAGATAAACAGTGTTGGGTAAATGGGTATATTTTATGATACCAGCTCTTCTATAAAGGTATGTCTACCAAGCTTCTGTGATCAAAGTCTGTTAATCAAAGAATAAAATAAAAAAGAAAGCTCCAATAACTTTTTAGCTTTATGGATTAATCTATATTTTATTCCGTGTTAATTTTTTATTTAGACTTAGTCTTTATCTTGAGACGAAAATGCTTAATAGTCTTAGTCACATTTTAATAATTTGTGTCTTTCAGAGTTTGTCCTTGAAAAGTCATTGTCATTTTTAGTCATTACTTTTAGTCAAACTGCAGTTCATCAACATTTATTTTGGTAGTCTTCAAACAAAAAGTCATTAATTCACACATTCAGTTTTCACCCACCGATTTCATAACCGATTGTATTTACGTGAGATACTTTACACACGATAGACATTTGGACTGCTATGTGTGTATTTGAGCACTGAGAACTGATCGCGTGCTGTATGAAAAATAAAATAAAATTATATTATATATATATTATAATTGACAACACAAATGCATTATACAGCGCCTTGCAAAAGTATTCAAACCCTTCATATTTGTTTTATGTTGCAGCCTTATGTTAAACTGTTTTAAATTCTTATTTTCACCTCAATCTGCAATCCATACACCATAATGGCAACACAAAACAGAACTGTTACAACTTTATACATTTATAAAAAAAAAACTGCAATAAGTACATTGTATAAGTATTTCAAACCCTTAACTCAGTACTTAGCTGAAACACCTTTACAGCCTCAAGAATTTTGGGTATTATGTGACAAGCTTTGCACATCAGCATTTGGCTATTATGTGCCATTCTTCACCTCACCTGTTCACCTCTCAAGCTCTTTCAGGTTGGATGGGGGCAGAAACACATTTTCAGGTTTCTCCCAAAATATTTGAT